>CM076851.1:55276095-55516095 GCA_039519185.1 Astragalus membranaceus
CTCCACGGCGCGCCTCTCCTCTCTTTTCTCTATTTCTCAAGTTTTCACAAATGCTAGCAAGGAAACCCTAACCCCTAGGCGCCTTGTCTACTTCGCATATGACAAGAGTCATGGGCTTGGGCTTCTCACTTAAGCCCAAGTCCATCTGGTTTGGCACCTCCATCTCCTAATACCACCTACACAATTTTTAATATAATTTCCAATAATTAAATTATATCCACTTAATTAATTTAAATTCCTAAATACTTAATTAAATAAATTAATTAAATATTTAGGGTGTTACAACTCTCCCCCACTTAGAATATTTCGTCCTCGAAATTTACCTGATCAAACAACTCTGGGTAGGACTCTCGCATCTTGCTCTCTAGCTCCCAAGTCATGCTCTCGCCGGCAGCTCCTAGCCAAACCACTTTTACTAATGCAATCTCTTTGCCTCTAAGCGCTTTCACTTCACGGTCCACAATTCGTACGGGCATCGTCTCCACAGTGAGATTATCCCGCACCTCTACATCATCCATATGGATCACATGAGATGGATCCGAAACATACTTCCGAAGTTGCGACACATGAAACACGTCATGCAAATTCGAAAGGTTTGGCGGTAAAGCCACTCTATAAGCCACATTTCCGATTCTTTCAGAAATCTGATAAGGACCAACAAATCGAGGAGTGAGCTTCTTTGATTTCAACGCTCGACCAACACCGGTAATAGGAGAAACCCTCAAGAACACATGCTCACCCTCTTGAAACTCTAAATCTTTCCTCCGCTTGTCATGATAACTCTTCTGACGACTCTGCGAAGCCTTCATCTTTTCACGGATCATCTTGATTTTCTCTGTAGTCTCCCGGACAATCTCCGGTCCCAACACTACACTCTCTCCCGACTCATACCAACACAACGGCGTTCTACACTTTCGACCATACAATGCTTCAAACGGTGCCATCCCGATACTGGAATGGTAACTGTTGTTATAGGTAAACTCAATCAACGCAAGATAGGAATCCCATGAACCCCGTTGTTCCAATACACAAGCCCTCAACAAATCTTCTAACGACTGAATTGTCCTCTCTGACTGACCATCTGTCTGAGGATGATATGCTGAACTCATTTTCAACTTTGAACCCAATTCCTTCTGCAAACCCGTCCAAAACTCAGAAGTGAACCTCGGATCCCTATCTGACACAATACTCTTCGGAACACCGTGCAATTTCACAATTTCTTTGACATAAACCTCTGCCAACCTCGCCACCGGATAAGTGATATTAATAGGAACAAAGTGAGCAGACTTCGTTAACCTATCAACGATCACCCAAATAGCGTCATGACCCCTAACTGTATTCGGCAATCCCGTCACAAAGTCCATCGCAATGCTATCCCACTTCCACTCTGGAACTTCCAACGGTTGCATCAGCCCCGCAGGCTTCTGATGCTCGACCTTTGACTTTTGACAGGTCAAACAGGCATACACAAACTGTGCCACATCTCTCTTCATACCATACCACCAAAACATCTTTTTCAGATCGTGATACATTTTCGTCGCTCCAGGATGGATACTCAACTTACTACGGTGACCCTCCTCTAAAATTGCCTTTCTCATCTCCGCATCATCCGGAACACAGATCCTACCTCGGAACCTCAACACACCACGGGAATCTAACTTGAATTCTTCATCTTCAGATTGACCAACCCCATTAATTAAATCTACTAACTTGACATCTGACTTCTGAGCCTCTCCGATGCTGCCCAGGAAATCATTATCGATCTTTAACATTCCCAGCTTGACACTGCGAGGTGTCATTTTACAAATCAAACTCAAATCTCTGAATTCCTCAATCAACTCTAATTCTTTCACCATCATTGCCGACATATGCAAGGACTTTCTGCTTAAAGCATCAGCCACGACATTAGCTTTGCCGGGATGATAATTCAAACCAAAGTCATAATCCTTCAAGAGCTCCAACCACCGACGTTGTCTCATATTCAGCTCTTTCTGATCAAACAGATACTTCAGACTCTTGTGATCACTGAACACTTCGAACCTCGAACCATAAAGGTAGTGCCTCCAAATCTTAAGCACAAATACCACAGCAGCCAATTCCAAATCATGCGTAGGGTAATTTTTCTCATGAATTCGCAACTGCCTCGACGCATACGCAACGACTTTCCCATCTTGCATCAGCACACCACCAAGACCCATCTTCGAAGCGTCACAATATACAACAAACGGTTCCTCCGGATTAGGCAACGTCAAAACAGGCGACGTTGTCAATCTCTTTTTCAGTTCTATAAAACTTTCCTCACACCGAGCATCCCAAACAAAAACTTTACCCTTACAAGTCAACTGAGTCAACGGAAGGGCCAACTTGGAGAAACCCTCGATGAACCTCCTGTAGTACCCAGCCAAACCCAAAAAGCTTCTAATCTCTGTTGCGGACTTCGGAGCCTCCCACTCCAATACTGCCTCCACTTTTGCCGGATCAACTGCAATACCATTACCAGAAATCACGTGCCCAAGGAAACTCACCTCTTTCAGCCAGAACTCACACTTTGATAACTTAGCATACAACTTTTTCTCTTTCAGGACTTCCAATACTGTCTTCAGGTGTTCAGCATGCTCTTCCTCCGACTTAGAATAAACTAGAATGTCATCTATGAAGATCACCACAAACCGATCTAGGTAATTATGGAAAATACGATTCATATTTTCCATAAATACACCAGGAGCATTGGTCACACCGAACGGCATCACTGAATATTCATAATGCCCATACCTTGTCCTGAATGCTGTCTTCTGAACATCCTCATCCTTCACTTTAATCTGATGATATCCGGACCTTAAATCAATTTTGCTAAAAACACGGGCACCCACTAACTGATCCATCAGATCGTCGATCCTCGGAAGCGGATACTTATTCTTGATAGTTACCTTATTCAACTGGCGATAGTCTACACATAACCTCATGCTCCCATCCTTCTTCTTTACCAACAATACCGGAGCTCCCCACGGTGATACACTCGGTCTTACAAACTTTTTCTCAAGCAAATCTTCGAGTTGCGTCTTCAACTCAGACAATTCCGACGCCGACATCCTGTACGGTGCCATAGACACAGGCCTCGTACCAGGTACAAAATCAATCGAAAACTCAACTTCTCTTTCCGGTGGCACCCCCGGAATTTCATCAGGAAAAACCTCAGGAAACTCGCGTACCACTTGCAGTTCTTCAATAACAGTCTGACTCTCAGCAGACAACGATGCCATTAACGCAAATAGCTGAACTCCTTCTTTCTTCAACTTCTTCAACTGACCAGCAGATACCAAAACAGAATCTTCTTCCCCGAAACTGACGGACTTGCTACGACAGTTGATATGAACGTGGTTATTCTCTAACCAGTCCATGCCCAAGATTACATCCAGACCTCGCAACGGTAAGCAAACAAAATTCACAACAAAGTCCCTGCCGAAGATCAACACGGGACACTGAGAACACACCTGGGAAGTAATCACCGACCCCTTCGCAGGAGTATCGACAACCATATCCCCACACATAGTAGATAAAACAAGACCCAACCTTTTACAACAATCAACAGATATAAAGCAATGGGTAGCACCAGTATCAATAATAGATTTCAGAGAAGTACCATTAATAAAACACGTACCTCTAATCAGACCATCCTTATCATCAGGCTCCTCCCCTGCCAATGCGAACACCTTCCCAGTAGACCTTTCCTTCTTCGGCTTTGTACACTTCGTACTGATATTCCCAGACTCACCACAGTTGAAGCACACCACATCCTTAACCTTACACTCGGCCGCCATATGACCCTTTTTACCACAGCGATAGCAAACCCTCTCATCAGTCCTGCATGTAGTACTCTTGTGGCCAGGCTTGCCACACTTATAACAGACAATGCTAGCAGGAGCATCTCCCCCACTAGAATTCTTACCCCCAGCAGACCTCTGATAACTCTTACCCGCAGGAACCTCATACGGCTTGCTTCGACTCTGAAACTTACCCTTTTTCTCAGACGTAGCTTTGTAATGAGCAGTGCTGTCCTCCTCAAAGATTCTACAACTGTCAACCAGATCAGCGAACACACGAATTTTCTGATAACCAATGGCCTTTTTGATATCAGGCCTCAAACCATTCTCGAACTTGATACATTTCGAAAATTCAGCTGTAGCCTCAGTGTAGTGTGGATAAAATTTTGCCAGTTCCACAAACTTCGCCGCATAAGCTGTCACAGACATACCACCCTGCTTCAGTTCCAAGAACTCTATCTCTTTCTTTCCTCGGACGTCTTCAGGAAAATATTTTCTCAGAAATTCCCTGCTGAATACCTCCCAAGTAATCTCTTCCTGCACAGCCTCCAACCTCTGCCTAGTAGCCAACCACCAGTCGTCGGCCTCCTCGGCTAACATGTGGGTACCAAATCGTACCTTCTGCTCAACAGTGCAGTCCATCACCCTGAAAATTCTCTCGATCTCTTTCAACCAAGCCATAGCACCATCTGGATCATATTTGCCCTTAAATGTGGGCGGATTCTCTCTCTGGAAAGTAGTCAGACTCCGGAAACCAGCGTTATCTCCAGCATTCTGCTGACCCTGCACAGCCTGGGCCATAGCTTGCAATCCAGCAGCAAGAGCAGGGTCGTTTCTCCCAGCCATTTCGAACTATCACTGCAGCACAAACCAAAAATTCAGAACTAATCTATTGTCATAAGACACTATGACAGGACAACATTGGCCGGACAGACCGAACTGCTCTGATACCACTAATGTAACACCCCTTTTCTACCCGCTAATTTAATTGGAAAAATATCAGAGTTTTCAAAATTTCTTTTCATTGCAAAGGATGTTACACATACTTCGATAAAAACCACACTTCTCAATAAATCAGCTCAAAAGCATAATAACCATGTATTACGTAGCACGTCACTAAAAGGAGAATCTCAAAACCACAGTTATCACCTCAATAAAACTTAACGTTAATAAAATCAACTACGCAGCGGATTAACAAAATAAAACAGAATTGTCAACAAAACATAACAACCAAAATCATTCATAACATTAAGTTCGTCCCCCCCTGAGTGCTACGTATCAGAGCGTGACGACTTGACTCGAATTAGTGAAGGTACCTAGTCCTTCACTCGCAATCACCTGCACGTTACCGCCTGGGGGTAACATTCAAACAGAAGGGTGAGTCCAATTCAATTCATATAATAAATTATATGATAAATAATAAGTCGAGTCACAGCTCTAGAAAAATCACGTCACAATCACCAATTACATCACTACATAAACTCATCACTATGTCATGTAGGCATATGAAATGCAACCCACTCGCGGGCATATGCATGAGGTACCTTTTCACAAACGTCGCTTAGCCATTAAGGCCTCATCGTCACTTAGCCTTTTGGGCCTCAAAACGTCACTGGGTTTATGCATATGGGGCATGAGACACTATGACATGCACCACTCACAAACACACAAATACACAAATCACAGTCAACTACGTGACCCGTCACTTACCAGTTTGCCAAATAAGAGGCACAGCACCTGTCAATTCACAATTTACACAACAACGTCACTTAGCCTTATAGGCCTTAACATCACTTAGCCTTTTTGGGCCTCAAAACGTCACTGGGTTTTCATCGTCACTTACTCATAATTTCATCAACTCAAACAATAGCCACTGAGGGCAAAACGTCACTTACTAGCCACCAAGGGCATCATCGTCAATTTACGCATCAATATCAACAACATTGGCCACTACGTCGCCGTACACCACCACGCCGGCAGCACACCTCTGGTAGCCGTTCGCGGTTGTCGTCACCGTACACCCCCACCACGTCGCCGTACACCACCACGCCGCCAGCACACCACCACCACAAAAAAAATTCCACCTTCGCCCTACCCCTCGCCTCCATTTTCTCATTCATCCTCCCTCTCCCTGGGCCTAAACTTTTCTTTCTCTCCTCACTTCTCTTTACGTTTTTTCTTCTTCTCTCTTTCTCTCTCCAATCTTTTTTTTTCCTCTTTTGATATCTGTTGCGGCTGAAATGATTTTAGGGTTCCTCACCCTCTTCACGTTTCCTTATATGCTCCCTTATTTCTGTTTATTTATCATGCATTTTAGTTTATTTATTTATTTATTTATTTATTTTATCTTATCACTTATCAACCAGATTTCTCTCTTAAGCATGTAAAAGAAAAAAAATTATTAATAAAGTTGAACAAGAAAGCAATGAAGGCATATATGCGTCGTCGTCAATCGACAAAGAAACCCCACTTTTTCTTCACACCCCTTTTTCAATGAAACAACCACCCCTTCATAAGCCTTTGATTTCATGGGCTGACAGTCAAAAAAATCTGAAAGCAAAATAGGGCTTTATCTATTCACACCCCTTTATTTCGGTTCTGCACCCCTTCCCCATCACTAGTTTTGTTTCCTTTTAACTTATTATTATTAATATTATTTCTTTTTTTGACAAAATTTATTATTATTATTTCTAAAAATGAAAATAAATGTTAGTTCACTTCAAAGTATTTTTCTCTTTTCCTTTCTCGATAAAAACAATTAATAAAATGGGTTTGATTGAGATGTACGTCTTGTCAATCCCGGTTTAAGAGACTTTAGCTGTACGCCTTTGATCTTAAACTCCTTTCAAAATTAAAATCAATCAACACACAAGTTTTTTTTCAAGAAGAACTACTTAGCCTTTGATTCTCCGCTTCGGAGATACGTAGGAGTGGGGATTCCCCGTCAAGCTAAATTAATTTTTTTCCCTAATAAATAATCAATTTTTTCTTTAACACCTATCTTCCAAAAAAATTAAAAAATGAGCTTCATTGAGATGTACATCTTGTCAACCTCGCAATCCTGGTTTAAGACACCTAAGTTGGACAGCTTGGTGATCTTAAACCCCTTCAAAAAAAAATCAACCAACCAACAAACTTTTTCAGGAAGAACTATGTGACTTTTGAGTTCCTCACTGCACCAGAGGATACGTAGGAGCGGGGCTTCCCCATCAAGTCAAAATTAAATTTTCTTAAATTGGTCCCTATTTTATTTATTTCTAAATAATTCTTTTTTACTTAATTTTGGGGTAAACAAATAACTCGTAATTTATTATTATTTGCACAATCAGATTTAGGGTAACTGTCTTATGACAGATGTACTAGGGGTGCAGTGGGGTTAAGTTTCCGCCCTTCCCTATGCATAATCGACTCCCGAACTCAATCTGGTATACGCAGACCAATAACTTCTAGATAGGTTTTTCTCAATTTTTCCTATTAAATAAATTGGGTGGCGACTCCTAAAACTATCAATTTTTGGGTCACGACAGTGTGGATGTTAAAAGCTTGTCAAGCATATGGTAGTGCTAACTTTCATTGATGTGCTTATTATATATATGAGAGTAAACGCAAGCCTAGACACTTGAGTGATTGAGAGCATTACTTATACATATCTTGTGAGGACTCATCACTTATGATTCACTCTCTGGTGCTCTATACTCTTGTTTGCGTTGATTGAAATTAAGTGCTATCTTCGATTATCATTCTCCTTGAAGCCTAGGAAAAGCATCTCTCTTATGACTTTGCATTCTTTGGGTTCATTGGAAATTCATGTATTGTTTTTGTGTCTTGTTTTGTGTGTTTTGTCCGGAGTGCAAAAGCTTAAGTGTGGGGGGAATTTGATCAGTACATTTTAATGCACTCTTTATAGCCTTTCACTTGGTGTTTTTGATTGTGTTCTGTGTTAAATATTTGATTCTTAGCACGTTTCTAGACTTTGGGTCCTATTTGAGCAATATAGCAAAGTCTTGATTAATTCTTCATTTTATTGCATATTGACCCCTGTCTACTCTGTAGGCCATAAGTTTGGCTGTGCTTATCTAATTGAGGCGTGCAAGCATGCGTTGGAAAGCTAAGGAACAGAGCTACAATTCTTCTGTTGAGCTTGAAACCCATTTCTGAAGTCTGAGAGGTTAAAACTGCGTAATACCGAAGCAGTACCGTGTAAAACGGGTTTTGGGCTGAATATTAGTTTGTTAACAGGCTTTTATCATAGAACCCGTTTAGGGATTTAGGTTTTCAGTTTTAGTCTTTTAAATAAACTTTTCAGAGCCGTCCTGGCTCTCTTACGCATTCCTATTTTCAATTTTACGTTAACCTCCATGGAAGCTTAAGGCCTTAGATCAATCTATTGGTGAATGGTGTTGTTGTAAGGATTTTGAGGTTCAGTGCTTAATGTTTATTTTGTTTTTATGGTTTTAGTTCTTTCTCTATCAATTTCATCTCCATAATTCTTGCTGCAAATTCAGTTTGTGTTTTTCTTAATTACTCAAACTCTGTGATTTGCTTATGTGATTCGTTTTATGATTCAGGGTCCTCAACTCTCGGCCACCCCCTGCCATCGGCTGACTGCAGCTCAATTCATGAAGGAGCTTTTGCGGACGACTGCAACCGAGATGACATGGTGTCCAGTGTTGGACAAGAGGTATGGTCCTTCCTGGATTTTTGTTCCTCAAAGAAGACAAGCCTAGCTTTCTCTCGCGGAGCGCATTACTGCTCGCGACTACAAGCGATCTGCCCTGGTGGCCAGGGATCTGCCGATTGGCGACATTGTTACCTCTCGTTCAGAACTAATCTATTGTCATAAGACACTATGACAGGACAACATTGGCCGGACAGACCGAACTGCTCTGATACCACTAATGTAACACCCCTTTTCTACCCGCTAATTTAATTGGAAAAATATCAGAGTTTTCAAAATTTCTTTTCATTGCAAAGAATGTTACACATACTTCGATAAAAACCACACTTCTCAATAAATCAGCTCAAAAGCATAATAACCATGTATTACGTAGCACGTCACTAAAAGGAGAATCTCAAAACCACAGTTATCACCTCAATAAAACTTAACGTTAATAAAATCAACTACGCAGCGGATTAACAAAATAAAACAGAATTGTCAACAAAACATAACAACCAAAATCATTCATAACATTAAGTTCGTCCCCCCCTGAGTGCTACGTATCAGAGCATGACGACTTGACTCGAATTAGTGAAGGTACCTAGTCCTTCACTCGCAATCACCTGCACGTTACCGCATGGGGGTAACATTCAAACAGAAGGGTGAGTCCAATTCAATTCATATAATAAATTATATGATAAATAATAAGTCGAGTCACAGCTCTAGAAAAATCACGTCACAATCACCAATTACATCACTACATAAACTCATCACTATGTCATGTAGGCATATGAAATGCAACCCACTCGCGGGCATATGCATGAGGTACCTTTTCACAAACGTCGCTTAGCCATTAAGGCCTCATCGTCACTTAGCCTTTTGGGCCTCAAAACGTCACTGGGTTTATGCATATGGGGCATGAGACACTATGACATGCACCACTCACAAACACACAAATACACAAATCACAGTCAACTACGTGACCCGTCACTTACCAGTTTGCCAAATAAGAGGCACAGCACCTGTCAATTCACAATTTACACAACAACGTCACTTAGCCTTATAGGCCTTAACATCACTTAGCCTTTTTGGGCCTCAAAACGTCACTGGGTTTTCATCGTCACTTACTCATAATTTCATCAACTCAAACAATAGCCACTGAGGGCAAAACGTCACTTACTAGCCACCAAGGGCATCATCGTCATTTTACGCATCAATATCAACAACATTGGCCACTAAGGGTAAAAACGTCATTTAACTAGCCACTAAGGGCATCATCGTCAAAATCATTACTTTTGACACTAAAACGTTAACACCACTGGTTATACGCAAAAGAGGATTTTTAAACACACAAAAACGAGTTTTCAATGTCACAGCAATGACCACAGGGAACTGCCACTTGGGCGCCCAGCAAGCTTCTGGAAATATAAGTTTTTATTTTTAAAATGGGACACACAGATAGACAACTGAAAAAGCTTCCCAACACTTTTTGAAACGTTTAAAACGGATGTCCGAGTCAAAAGATATGGCAAAAACAGTTTTCATAAAAATTTGGGAACATCCTGAAAACTGGCGCCCTGGGCGCAAAAATGCAAAACTGGCGCCCAGTAACAGGGCGCCTTCGACGGGCAACATTTCGACAGAAACCTTTCAACAGGTAACAATTTTTGACAGCAACATGCCAACAGGAAATAATTTCGACAGCAACATTTTGACAGGCACAATTTCGACAGAAACCTTTCAACAGGCAACAATTTTCGACAGCAAGATGCCAACAGGCAGCAATTTCGACAGCAACATTTTAACAGGCAATAATTTCGACTGCAACATTTTGACAGGCAATAATTTCGACTGCAACATTTTGACACGCAACAATTTTCGACAGCAACATGCCAACAGGCAGCAATTTCGACAGCAACACAGCGCACAGCGCCCATGGGCGCCCAGCGCCCAGACACTTTCAGCAACACAGACTCAACACAATTTCAGCACAAACTATTCTTTTCTTCTAATTTTTCACATGACCAACCACAACCCAATTTACTACAACTTATGAGCACATATAGGATCATCAAAATCATCTATCAAACATCGAATTTCAACACATCCCAAGCACAACATAGAATCACGCATTATAACAACAAGACATGATTTCGCAAACATCATCATGATCATAGTTAAGATCTAGGCCATTACTACTTAGGATCTATCATAGGAATCATTATAAGAATTGATAGGACATCCCCTTACCTCGAATTTGAAGAGTAGGAGCCCTAGAGACGGTCACGAACGGAACCACGGCAACAGAATCACGTTCTTCTTTTCTCCTTGGAGCTTGCGACCTTCTCCTCTCTTCCTCTACTCTCCACGGCGCGCCTCTCCTCTCTTTTCTCTATTTCTCAAGTTTTCACAAATGCTAGCAAGGAAACCCTAACCCCTAGGCGCCTTGTCTACTTCGCATATGACAAGAGTCATGGGCTTGGGCTTCTCACTTAAGCCCAAGTCCATCTGGTTTGGCACCTCCATCTCCTAATACCACCTACACAATTTTTCATATAATTTCCAATAATTAAATTATATCCACTTAATTAATTTAAATTCCTAAATACTTAATTAAATAAATTAATTAAATATTTAGGGTGTTACACCTCGCCCTTCCAATAAGTCCAAGGTACGACACTTTCCCTATTTTCCTTCTTCTTGTTTGCTGGTTCCTCAGTTTTCTCGTGGTTATTGTTACCTGTAGACGACCGATCCCCCGGTTCTGGGCGAGTCTCTGATCCCAGCTCAACATTCTCCTCCTCCTGCATGTTCTCCTCCTTCTTTTCCTCAGCCAGATCCCAAACTAGTGACTGATGCAGAGGTGGCTCAGTATTTCGCCTCCCAGAGCCAATCTCAGGTGATTCCTCCTTCGAGAGAGGAGTTGCAGAGATTGGAGGATGCTCTTCGAGGGGGAATTATCACCGATCCTACCCAGCTCTCAGATCTGCGGTCTCTAGCCTTTAGGCTAGCGTCCTTGGAGGGCTTGCCGGAGTAGAGGAGGAAGGCCCTGAAGGACATAGCCTACCGGCTTCCAGAGATTTCTCAGATCTATTCGGCATCTCGAGTTGCTCAGGACACTGCCTAACAAGCATTAGATTGCGTGAATTCCCTGCAGGCCGAGAAGAAGATGTACCTCGCCGGTTGGTGTTAGCTGAGGAGGAGATGGCCAGGCCGTTGAACCAAGGACAAACGCTCTTTGTTTTGTATGATAACAAATTACATCTTGTCTACTAATGGTTGCAGTTGAATGAAAGTACATGGATTAAATCAAAGAGAAGGGACTAAAGTGCAATGGCTTGCAGAAGAAGCAACAATGAAGTTGAAGACCTAATTGTTTATCTGTTTTTGATAGGACTCGAATGTAAGATCCTATCCCTTCAGCTTTATGACATTTAGTAGAAGAGAGATGATGTTTTTAAAAATGTTTTAAAAAATAAAATTGTTTTGTTGAAGGCCATGAGAAAGGCAGATAATGGGAAAATGTTTTTTAAAGCAAAAGAATCGATTTTATAATGTTTTCATAGGAGTATAAATCGATTTTATATTGTCTCATAGGAGTATAAAATCGATTATATACTAAAAACATTGGACTATGAAATCGATTACTTACTTTCCTTTATTGAAACAATCGATTTCCAAGTTGGTTTTAAAAGTAAAGAATCGATTACATGCCTTCCTGTTATACCCTAATTTTGCCTGGTCTTTTATAATCGCTTTACCCCCGTGTCACAAGCCTATGGCACTTCGAGCGCTGTTTTGTTTTTAATTCGAACCGGTTTGTCCAATTGGGCCTACGCCCAACCTTTTGGGCCTAATTTTTTTAGCTCGCCTAATTGGGCTTATGCTTAGCGTTTCAAACAAGTTTTTTTTAAAATAAATGGGCTTATGTCTAATGTTTGCCAAAATGGACCTGTGGCTAGAGTGGACCTGATCTTGAAATTTATTCTAATTGGGCCTATGTGTTGCTTCTGAGCCTATGTGGTTATTGGACCGGACCTGATCCTAAAAATTTGTTCTAATTGGGCCTCATTTCAGCCATTTGTCTAAATTGGGCCTATGTTTAGTTTTGATTGGACTTGGCCCAATTTAATTATTCTCTTCCATCTTTGACCAAAAACAATAAATCTGTCCAAATAGAAATTAAGAAACATCCCAAAATATAATTAAAAATCAAAAGATTAATTTACAAATATTTACAATAATCCAAAAATCCAAAAAATATAAAATAAATTAAAAAATACAAAAAATAATAAAAATCCGAAAATACATAAAAAGGGTGAAAAGAGGCGCCCCAGCCTAGAGGAGGAGCAGCTGAATCCTAACCCTTTTCTTGCTCACCAAGCATCCATCTTCTCTAATCCAAGCCCAGAACCTGAAAAAGGAAACAAATATGGAAAGAGATCAGAAAAAACCCTAGTTTTTACCTATATAAGCAAGCCCTGACACACCTAAAAATTCAGACGAGAACAGACCCCAAAATTCAGACGAAAATTCACTGAAACTCAGCAAAAAAAGATTAGGGTTTCACGCTGAAACCCTAATCACGAAACGCAATTTCTGAAACAAAAGAGGACGGGGGGTAGCAGCAAGGAAAGGAGTGAAACATCAGTTAAAGACAATCAAACAAACTATCAGAAGCTGGAATACAGGTTGGTGTTTTCCAAAAAATCCAAAAAATATGTAGCTGTAGGTGTAATATGCAATGCTTTTAGTTTTTTAAGATGACCATATGCTAAATAATATATAGGTATAGTAACTGCAAGCATGCTTGTTTTTCTTTGTATCCTCTTAGTTCTACATATGCATATACGCATCCTGTATAGATTGGGGTCCTTTTTTAAACAAATTTAGAATAAGTTCAGTTGTGAGAACACAGTGTTCAGAACCAGCGTACAAAAATAAAACGAAATTAGAAATATTAGGGTTTATTTTGTTTATACTGTAAACAGGCTAGGGTACAATTAATAGTTAATAGGTTCTAAGAAAAAAGAAATCAGAAACCTCTTCTTAGTTAGAAAATTAGCATCTAATCAGAAACCAGAAAAACATCAAAAACAAAAAACCAAGAACAGAGGAATAGAAGATAAAAAAGGGGAAACAGAACCGTACCGTACCTAGCACCGACCACCGTAGACGGTGGTCGTCCTCCACGAACGTCATCGCGTCGTTATCCCCGTCGCCAACGCCTGTCTCCTCCATCTACAACATCCCTGGCACCGTGGCCACCCTCCTCGCGCAATCCTTCTCTCTCCTGGCCGGAACCACCGTCTCCTCCATAAGACTCTCTCCGATCGCCCACAGAAACAGCAAAAAACACAAGCATCAAAAATAAGAAAGAAAGAGTAGGAGAGGAGAAAAACGAAAACAGAAACAGGGTAGAAAAGAAAAGGGCAGAAGCAACCTCCGACCACCGTTAGGGCCTCCTCCCCATTTACGCCATCGCTCCGTCGCTCCGTCGCAGGCTTCTCTTCACCGGCGATCTCACCGCCGTCTTCTCCCATCTTCGCGAAGCTTCTCTTTCCTTCTCACTGTGTAAATCACTCTCCACTTTTCTCCCCCTTCCTTCGTTTTCCTTCCACCCGTAACCTTCGCAAGCCCTCCCCCTCTCTCTGCATCTTCTGCTGACTACAGTGTCGGATTTGAGAAGAAAGAGGATTAGGTTTAGGCGGCGGTGGACGATGAAGAGAAGAGAGGAGGGATCTCTCTCCGTTTGGGTGATGCGGCTGAGGAGAGATTGGGGGAGTGGAGGAATTAGGGTTCGAGGGAGAATGGAAAGGGAACGGCGCCGCGTGAGAAAGGAAAAGAATTAGGTTTAGGGTTTTTTTTTGGATTGCCTTATATAGTGTGGACATCCAGGGTCATTTTGGTCTTTTCATTTAACTCAATACTACTTACACCTCTCATTTTCGTATTACGCCTCCCCCCTGAAAAAGCCCATGTATTCGTGGACCAGTCCATAAACTGGGCTGCTGCTGTTCACACCCAGTTTTTAATAATACAACACCCTTCTGCAAACTACACCCCATTTTACTATTTCACCCTCTTTTTCGTTTTATTTATTTTCTTTTCAAAAAAACAATTTCTTTTTACAAAAACCTATAAAAATAAATAGATGAATATTTCATTTTTAAAAAATATAAATAGGGGACTAAGTCGACTGTACAGTCGGGTTAGTCTGCTTTTTAGGTCACTAATGAACCGTTACGGATCATGTCCTAAAATCCCTATTTAAAACAAAATTCTAAATTAAAATAAATACAAACACATTTCTTTCCACAAAACAATTTTCAAAATAGGGGATTAAGTCAGCCGTACGGCCGGGTTAGTCAGCGTTTTAGGACGAATGAACCGTACGGATCAAAAGTCCTAAGATCCCTATTCAAATAAAGTCAAACCACCACACATCAAACTATCTTCCAAACTTCAAAAAACCCATTTTTACAAAATAGGGGACCAAGCCGACTGTACAGTCAGGTTAGTCATCATTTTAGGACAAATGAACTGATCACTCAGGAGTCCTAAAATCCCTATATTAAAAAACATCAACCAACAAACATTTTTCTACCCAAGAACTACGTGTGATTTGATTCTCTACCAAGAGATACGTAGGAGCAGATGGGGGCCCACATCTGTCAATTACACTAATAAAACAACCTTTTTTAGTCTTTTTAATCCTTTTCCTAAATAAAATATTGAGTCTCTTCTTTCTTTTTAGTTCACAATAAAAGGGTAAAATAAAACATTTTCAAAATTAACTTCCGCTTCTACAACTAATTAGCAGGTAACCTTCCTTAGGAAGGATGTCGTGGGGTGCTAATACCTTCCCCACGCATAACCGACTCCCAAACCCAAATCTGGTCTCAAGGACCCTTATCCATTCCAAAAGGGATTTTCCAATGTTTGCCCTTAAACTAAACTTTGGTGGCGGCTTCATTTTTGAACCTTCGAGGAATCCTCGCACGGATTTTTCGGTCGCTACAGCTGGCGACTTCACTGGGGACACTTAGAGAGTCAAGCCTAGTTTAAATTAGTTGTAGGATTAGTTGTTAATTTAATTTTATTTTTACCCTTCCCTTTCATCTTTTATTCTTGTTGCATGTTATGTATTTATGTGATATGTAAACCTTAGGATAGAAGACCACTTTTTTGTATCTGTATTTGTTTGTTTTGCAGATTGGGGGGTATTATTGATATTTTGCTCCTTCACACACTCCACTATCACACTTTTGCACACACGTGAGAATAGTCCTGTACCCGGACTGGAGAATAACCTAAGTTAGAACGAGACTGCGTAGTGATGGCCTACTGGATGTGCGTCCTGTTGGGTGGTCACGAAAGTCTCACCTAGAGTTTGGTCCCTCTTGAGAATGCTGGCACTCCTAATAGCTTGCCTATTGTTGTTGATCAGTGTTCTTAATTGGGGTCGTTGGCTCTAGGAACCTCATATAGGACTCTTTAGAGCTACCCTATGAAAGATTCACTCAATAGACGAGCCCTAGACCTATTCCCTAAGGAACCCTCGTAGGACACAAAGGAGCCTCATACCCCTGCATTCAAACAAACACTGATACATTTTTCCGGTCTTCTTAAAAGAAAAAAATTTTCAAAAAAAGTCATATGTTATTTCGACAAATTATTTAGCATACCTCATGCATTTTTTACTTATTCCTGTTCTTTTTTGCATGACATAAATTCCTTTTTACATCAACATTTCATGTACCGCCAGGAAATTGTAAGGCTTTCTTTCAGACAAGATGGATCAAAAGTTAAGACAGACCATACATTTGAAAATCAAGCAACCAAACCTACGAAGTCTGCGAGACCTAAGCAATAAAATGGCGCCATGGCTTCGTGACTCCTTCACCGCCAAGTATGGGAATCTTTTAAGTCTGCTGAATATCAAGGTACAAGCTGAAGCTCTCACTGCATTAGGCCAGTATTATGATCCACTGTTACGGTGTTTCACCTTTCAAGACAATCAGTTGGCCCCGACCTTAGAAGAATTTGAAAATATACTATGCTTCCCTCCAGCAAACAAAAAGCCATACCGATATGTGGAAAATTATCCTATAGCTGAAAAACTGTCTGAAATATTAAAAATTCCAACATCACACTTGGCCAAGAAGATAATTGTAAAGAAGGGGGTAGAAGGTTTGACAAGATGGTACTTGGAAGAGGAAGCCTTGTTCTGGGCTGGTAAAGAAAATTGGGCTACATTCATGGACGTCTTCGCTCTCATCATCTATGGGGTTGTTCTGTTTCCCAACGACGACGGCTATATTCATTACACTGCAATAGACGTTTTCTTAGCATTCAAACTCCGAGGACAAAATCCCACCTCAGCTGTTCTTGCTGACGTGTATTACACCATGCACGAACGTCACAAAAAGCGATCAGGCTTGATCCTATGCTGTTTGCCTGTATTGTATCGCTGGTTCACTTCTCACATCTTCAAAAGAAATCATCATATAGAGGTCAGGGGCAAGACAGAATGGGCCCAATACATCGCCGGCCTCAAAGGGAGTGACATTTCTTGGTATTCCCGGGACCAAAACATAGAAGAAATCGTCTATCAATGTGGTGATTTCCCAAATGTCCCCCTCATAGGGACTAAAGGCTGCATCAACTACAATCCCGCCATCGCTTTGAGGCAGTTGGGTTATCCTATGATGAATCCACCCCCAGAAGAATCTTTACTCTCATTTGTACTGGAGAAGAGAGGTTCGGAAGATCTTGATACACTAAGAAAGATTAGTCGGGCTTGGGGCAAAATATCCAGAAAAGGTCATGAACTAGGGCCCAGAGGCATTGATGCCAAAGAAAGCTACATCCAGTGGGTCAAAACTAGAGCCCAAGAAATTGGACTACCATTCCGTCTGGCAACTCCAGTCACCCCCGAAGTTCCTCCGCCTATCCCTATGCTCGACGAAGATCTAGAGAAACTCCAAATCGCCTTATCCAAAGCAGAACAAGAAAAGGCAGGATTGCAAGCTAAGCTAGAGAAAGTGCTCCAAGAAAATGTTGATTTGCAACGGGAAAGTATCTCGAAAAGAAAACGCCTGGCTGAATGTAATGAAAGGGAGCGGGCCGGAAAAGAAAAAATGCACCGCCTGCAAGAAAGTCTCATGGGCGCAAACGAAGAGCTCAAAGTGCGCAATCGAGAGAGAGATCGAGCCATAGACAATGCATATGAATGGGAAAAACAACTGACCAAGTGTGCCGCGAATGAGAGAACACTACGAAGCCAGCTCGAAGATATGAAACCTCAGCTAGAGGGAATGACTGCTGAATGTGAGAATAGGCTGGTAATTGAAAGAAAGGCCAGAGAAGTGATACAAAAGAAGCTTGAAGAGTATCAAGAAGCTCTGCAGGAAGAATGCAAGAAAACCATCGACCTAAAGGCTTATGCCGAATATCAAGACAAAATCTACGATGACCTTAACAAGGAACATGTGTTTTTGAAAGAACATTATGTGAAGCTGAATGACGACTATGAGTACTGGAGGAACAAATTCTCCCAGTTAGCCGAGCTAGCAAATGAGGCTGTCAGAGAGATCCCCAGACACCTAATAGCAGCGGACTTTGCCAGAGATAAAGACACGCCCATCGAGATTACAAGATTCATTGATTTTTGTAAACGTCTTGTTACTGTGTTAAAAATTAAAGGACGTTATCCTGGTTTCATGGAAAAAAATGTAGTCCGCCAGTTCGCTTGATTGTTTTTCATATATAAGACTCGTTCGTTCTGTTTTGAACTTTGAATCTATTTTGTGTAGAAACTTACAATTCTCCTGGCGTAACACGAAAGCATACATTTGCACTCCATGCATATTCATTCATTCATTCATTCATGTACTTACGTCGAAAAACTTGAAAAATACAGAGTGAAAAGGCAAACTGGTTCATCAACATCGCTACCGGACTCGCTCTCAAGCAAAGAAGATGGCCGAAGAAGATAATCAGGCTCTGAGAGAAGACATGGCAAAACTGAAGGATCAAATGAGCGAGATGATGGTATTGAAAGATCAAATGGCCGAACTCATGAAACTCCTCGAGAAAAGAAGCGCAGACGAAAATGCCTCGGCAGGGAATACTGAGAACAATGCTTCGAGCCTTCCTCCTCCCAGCTCCGAGCCTCCATACACCGCTGGAGTGAACATCCAGGGCTGCCCATGGCCCCCTTACGGTCTCCCAGCTGGTTATACTCCTCCTACCATGGAGGTCAATCTAGAGGGGGGACCTTCGGGAGTCGCTGGACCTTCGGGAGTCGCTGGACCTTCAACTCAAAATACAAATGCAGAAATATCGCAAGCTCACTTCTCAAGTCCTACGACTGCACCTCAGGTCATTCCACAGGGTTATACTCCGTCACCAGTAGTAATTCATCACGCTCCTACTCCCAATTCGCACATCTTGAATGCGAACTCCGCTGCAATACCAATGGTACCTCCTCACTACAACATGAGAGGACCCACTCATAACTACTCAATGGAGGATTCTCAGCCCAAGGATAAGTATCAAATGCTTGAAGAGCGCGTGAGAGCAATCGAAGGATCCAATGTCGGTGCAAGGGACGCGTACGACCTATGTCTTGTCCCAAATGTGGCCATCCCTCCTAAATTCAAAGTGCCAGACTTCGACAAATATAGAGGTTCAACCTGTCCAGCAAGCCATCTGACCATGTACTGTAGGAAAATGGCCGCATTCGCACATGATGACAAACTGCTCATCCATTACTTCCAGGACAGCCTAGCTGAGTCAGCTTCGAATTGGTACATGCAGTTGGAACGTGCTCACATCAGATGCTGGAAAGACCTAGCAGACGCTTTTCTAAAGCACTATAAGTACAACACTGATATGGCACCTGATAGGACACAGCTACAGAATATGGTGAAAGGGGATAACGAGTCCTTTAAGGAATACGCTCAACGCTGGAGAGGGTTAGCAGCACAAGTAGCACCGCCTTTGCTGGAAAAAGAAATGGTAACAATGTTCATGGATACTTTACAGTCGCCCTTCTACGACAGATTGGTAGGGAGTGTATCCTCAAGCTTCTCGGATATGGTCATCATCGGAGAGAGGTTAGAGAATGGTTTAAGGAATGGAAAAATTGCACACAGCTTCACCGGAACTAATAGCCAGAAAAAGCCTTTCGCTGGTTTTCCCAAAAGAAGAGAGGGGGAAACTAACGCAATCACTGGAGCCGGAAAACCCTCCTACACTAAACCGCCACAAGCCTATCAATTCCCTACCCAAACACCACCAGCCTCACCTCACCAAAACCTTCCCAGCTACAGACCACAAAATTACCCCGAGAGGAAGCCTGTTAGCTTTGACCCGATACCCATGTCGTACACAGAGCTGTTTGACCATCTCATCGGTCACAACCTAATCACTCCCCGTCCGATGAGACCTATTCAGCCTCCTTTCCCAAAAAACTACGACCCAAATGCTGCCTGTGGGTTCCACGCTGGAGCAGTCGGCCATTCCACTGAAAACTGCTAAGCTTTGAAGTATGTGGTACAAGACCTAATCGAATCCAAATGGCTGAATTTCAAAGAAGACGGCCCAAATGTTGCCACTAACCCTCTGCCAGGGCATGGGAACTCCTCTGTTAATGCTGTTGAAATTTTTGAAGAGGAGTCCTTAATCAGAAAGGTGGAAGATATCAGCACACCTCTAAGCATTATCCATGCTGAATCGTGCCACTTCGGAGTTGTTATGAAGGGATGCGCCGGAAAAGATTTATGTACCAACCCTCGCTGTGCCGGGACATGCGAAGCATTCAAGCCAGTCCTTCAAGATCTGCTGGACCGACATATAATACAAGTGGGATTTCAAAAGAGGGAGGATCAAGTGTCAACCATCCTATCAAGCAACGGCCAGGACAAGGATACCCGGAAGCCGCTAGAGATCCGCTACACTAAGGACTCGAAGTCGTCCCTGGGTACACCTAAACCAATCACTATCCAAGTGCCTACTCCCTTCCCCTACAGGGACACCAAAGCAGTCCCCTGGAATTACAGCGCAAAAGTCCAAGTGAAAGGTCCTCAGAACAGCCCTGACGTCATTAACATCTCAGGGGTTAGTGGAATGACTCGTAGCGGGCGTATCTATGCCCCTAAAAGACTCGGTGGAGGGAAAACAAGAGAAGAAGAAGAAAGAACCCGCAAGGGTAAAGACAAAGAAGTAGAACCTGTTGATAAGAATGCAGGCCAAAGGACACTGTCTGAACAGGAAGCCAGTGAATTCTTAAAGCTTATGAGGCAGAGTGAGTATAAGGTGGTTGACCAGCTGAATCAGACCCCTGCTAAGATATCCCTGTTATCATTATTGCTCAGCTCAGAAGTTCATCGTGCGGCATTGATGAAGGTATTGAACGAGGCCTATGTCACTCATGATATCACAGTGGGTCAGTTTGATGGGATCGTTGGAAACATTGTTGCAAGCAACTACCTCACTTTTACTGATGACGAGATTCCGGCCGAAGGGAGAGGGCACAACAGGGCTTTACACATCTCCGTGAAATGCGGAGAGTACTCACTTGCTCGAGTGCTCATTGACAATGGATCGTCCTTGAATGTGTTACCCAAGTCGACCATGGAAAAGTTGCATGTGGATTGTTCATATATGAGACCCAGCTCTATATTAGTCAGGGCCTTTGATGGATCAAGAAGAGCAGTCGTCGGAGAGATGGAGTTACCTGTACAGGTAGGTCCAGAAGTCTTCGTAGTGACTTTCCAAATAATGGATATCAATCCATCTTACAGTTGTCTTTTGGGGAGACCATGGATACATTCTGTCGGGGCTGTTCCCTCCTCTCTACATCAGAGGCTTAAGTTCATAGTGAACAACAAGCTAGTAGTTATTTTTGGTGAAGAAGAAATGCTAGTGAATAGGTCGTCTGCTGCCCGCTGCATTGAGGCTGCCGAAGAATCGCTCGAGACTGCCTTCCAAGCATTAGAAATTGCAAATGCCACCTCTGTGAAGGGAGAAGTCCTTCCACTGAAGCCTAAATTGTCCAAGGCTGCCTTAATGGTTGCTAAAGTCATGCTAGGCAAAGGTTACCAAGCTGGAAGCGGTTTAGGGAGGACTGAACAAGGGATACTGACCCCAATACAATTGCAGGGAAACAAAGACAGACATGGGATAGGACACTGGCCTGGTCGTGCTGACAAGAGAAGAATAGCTGCGGAAAAGAAGGAGCGGAGGATAGCCAAGCTTGAAGGTAGAGAGGAAAGCATGAAGAAAATCATCATCGGCGACATCAAGTTAAACTTTCGGAGCGCGGGAATGCTGAATCCAAATCAGATTGCAGCCATTGAAGATGACCCAAATGCCAGAGATGGCGTCGCCAGCCTTGTGCGCCCTTGTCCTGCAAGTGAAAGGCTTAATAATTGGGAGATTGTTGACTTCCCCGTAGTTTTTAGTCCAAAGTAATTTTCCTGTAATACAATCCTTTGGCTCTGCCCAAGGCCTTAGGACATTTCATTAGGGCACACATGTTTTCTTTTCAGTATCATCATTAATGAAACGTTATTTTGAGTTCTCCAATGAATTTCCACTTTCCTTTTCATTTGCTTTGGTTTTTTCTTTTATTCATTTTTATTTATTCCGTCAATTTCGCTAAATGCAGATCTAAAAAAATTATCTTTGAAAATAACGACGCTGATAACTCATGCTGTAACTTTGACCACCCTATTAATCAAACTGAGGAAGATATTGAAGATAACTGGGAAACCCCTCCAGAGTTGATGAGAATGATGGAACAAGAGAATAAGGTGATCCAGCCCCACGAGGAATCGACCGAAACAATTAACTTGGGCACAGAAGAAGACAAGAGAGAGGTCAAGATCGGCACCACAATGAAAGACAGCGAACGGGAGAAACTGGTACGACTTTTGTTCGAATATGTCGACATTTTTGCATGGACATATCAAGACATGCCCGGACTAGACACCGACATAGTTGAACACAAACTACCAGTGAAACCCGAATGCCCACCGGTGAAACAGAAATTAAGAAGAATGAAGCCGGATATGTCAATGAAGATCCGGGACGAGGTTAAGAAGCAATTCGATGCTGGATTCTTAGCAGTAGTCAAATACCCTCAATGGGTCGCCAACATTGTTCCAGTTCCGAAGAAAGATGGGAAGGTTCGAATGTGTGTCGATTATCGAGATTTGAACAGAGCCAGCCCTAAAGATGACTTTCCTTTGCCTCACATTGATGTCCTGGTAGACAGCACAGCAAAACACTCTCTCTTCTCCTTCATGGATGGGTATTCCGGATATAACCAAATCAAGATGGCCCCTGAGGATATGGAGAAAACCACCTTCATCACCCTCTGGGGTACATTCTGTTACAAAGTAATGACATTCGGACTGAAGAATGCTGGTGCAACTTACCAAAGGGCAATGGTAGCATTATTCCATGATATGATGCATAAAGAAATAGAGGTCTACGTGGATGATATGATTGCAAAATCCAAGACTGAGGAAGAACATGTCGTTAATCTACAAAAACTCTTCGAACGTCTAAGGAAGTTCAAACTCAGATTAAATCCTGCCAAATGCACTTTCGGTGTAAAATCAGGAAAGCTCTTGGGTTTCATAGTCAGTCAAAGGGGAATAGAGGTAGATCCAGCCAAGGTACGAGCAATTCTTGAAATGCCGGCGCCAAAAACCGAGAAAGAGGTTCGTCGATTCTTGGGAAGATTGAATTACATTTCCAGATTCATATCCCAATTAACATCCACCTGTGAGCCTATCTTCAAATTATTGTGCAAGAACCAAGAGGCAAAGTGGGACGATAACTGCCAAGAAGCCTTTGAGAAGATCAAGAGGTATCTCCAAAATCCACCAGTCCTAATGCCGCCTGTATCCGGCAGACCTCTCATTTTGTACCTAACAGTGCTAGACAAATCAATGGGTTGTGTGCTGGGGCAACTTGACGAGTCCGGAAGGAAGGAGCATGCCATTTACTATCTCAGCAAGAAGTTCACTGAATGCGAGACAAGATACTCGTTGTTGGAAAAAACGTGTTGTGCTTTGGCCTGGGCTGCACGCCGTCTGAGGCAGTATATGCTAAGCCATACTACTTGGTTGGTATCTAAAATGGATCCAATCAAATACATCTTCGAAAAACCCGCACTCACAGGGAGAATTGCTCGCTGGCAAATGTTGCTATCCGAATACGACATCCTGTACGTCACTCAAAAAGCGATCAAAGGTAGTGCATTGGCTGAATACTTGGCACACCAACCCATTGAGGATTACCAATCAATGCAATGCGATTTCCCCGATGAAGATATAATGGCTCTATTCGGAGAAGAAAAGTCTCCAGGCGACGAAAGGTGGAGAATGTCATTTGACGGCGCTTCCAATCTATGGGGGCATGGGGTCGGAGCTGTATTGATTTCCCCAAATAATCGCTTCATACCGTGTACTGCTAGATTGAGTTTCTATTGCACCAACAACATCGCAGAATATGAAGCATGTATTCTGGGCATCCAAGCGGCCCTCGAGTGGAAGGTTAAGAGACTCGACGTATATGGAGACTCGGCCTTGGTCATCTATCAAATAAAAGGTGACTGGGAGACCAGAGATTCCAAGTTGATCCCCTATCATGATCATGTCCAAAAAATGATCGAACAGTTTGACGAGATCACTTTCCACCATTTCCCTCGTGAAGAAAATCAATTGGTTAGCAACTTTGTCGTCAATGTTCAATATCAATGACAATAAGAGTCTGACACTCATCCGAATTCAACATCGAGACTTGCCAGCACATCATTGTATGAAAATCGAAGAAGAACCCGACAATGAACCTTGGTATTACGACATCAAGCAGTATATAATAAACAGAGGATATCCTCCTGGTGCCACAGAGAATGATAAAAGAACGCTCAGGAGATTGTCAATGGGTTTCTTTCTAAATGGGGAAGTACTTTATAAAAGAAATCACGATATGGTCCTCCTCCGATGTGTGGCAAAAGAGGAAGCAGAAAGGATTATGAAAGACGTCCACGAAGGCTCGTTCGGCACTCATTCTAATGGGCATACAATGGCAAGAAAGATCTTGAGGGCTGGCTACTACTGGTTGTCAATGGAGACCGATTGCTTTAACTATGTGAGGAAGTGTCATAAATGTCAAATCTATGCTAATAACATTCATGTGCCGCCCGCTTCTTTGAACGTTTTAGCGGCACCATGGCCATTCTCAATGTGGGGCATGGATGTCATCGGCCCTATCGAACCTAAAGCATCGAACGGTCATCGCTTCATCCTGGTTGCTATTGATTATTTCACCAAGTGGGTCGAAGCCGCTTCTTATACCAGTGTAACGAAATCTGTGGTCGTCAAGTTCATAAAAAGGGACTTGGTCTGCCGTTACGGCCTTCCAAATAAGATCATCACAGATAACGGGGCCAACCTGAATAACAAGATGATGAAAGAGTTGTGTGAGGATTTCAAGATTCAACACCACAACTCTTCTCCATACCGTCCAAAGATGAATGGGGCGGTCGAAGCGGCAAACAAGAATATAAAGAAGATCGTGCAAAAAATGGTAGTGACATTCAAGGATTGGCATGAAATGCTTCCCTTCGCACTGCACGGATACCGAACCTCAGTTCGCACGTCAACAGGGGCAACTCCATTTTCGCTAGTATATGGGATGGAAGCAGTTCTTCCCATCGAAGTTGAAATACCCTCTCTGCGAGTGCTGATGGAAACAAAGTTAGAAGAAGCGGAATGGGTTCAAGCTCGTCTCGATCAGTTGAATCTCATTGAAGAAAAGAGAGTAGTCGCTCTGTGCCATGGGCAGTTGTACCAGCAAAGAATGAGGAAAGCTTTCGAGAAGAACGTCCGTCATCGACAGTTTCAAGAGGGAGACCTAGTGCTCAAGAAAATCCTGCCTATACAGAAAGATTCCCGGGGGAAATGGACCCCTAATTATGAAGGACCATATGTGGTGAAGAAAGCATTCTCTGGAGGGGCATTAATCCTCACAAAAATGGATGGTGATGACCTCCCACTCCCAGTGAACTCAGATGCAGTCAAGAAGTACTATGCCTAAAAGAAATATATGGAAAAAAGAGAAAGATGATCCAAGCAAAAATGAGCTCGCTAGGTCGAAAACCCAAAAGGGCGGCCTAGGCAAAAATTAGAACGACCCGATGGATTGAAAACTCTAAAGAGCGATCCAGGCAAAAACTAGGGTCAGAAAGTTGGACTTTGAACAGATGCTAAGGCAGTTCACGCCTCTGGAAGTTGATTGATGAGTGGTCAAGTTTACGTGTATGGGTGATTGACGTCGTTACTCCAAAGATGCAAACAATCAAGGGATCTGCTCTTCCTTTTTCTTTCTTTTTCAGTTTAAAAACTCTCAATGTAATTTCCGGTCAGTGTGACCTTCTGCACACTCGGCCTCCATTTGAATATTAAACACTTGCTTTGTTCCCTTGTTTCCAATCCACTTTAAAATGATGTTTTATGATACATGATACTGAATTGCAAAGCATGTGCATAATCAAGAGCATTACACTTATTACGAAATTTCTGAAAATTACGGAAAGGAGATGATCTCTCATAAATAAAGCTTGCAAAAGGACAAATACATGCACGATCACTTCAAACAAAGAATCATAATAGCCTGTGTTTCAATTCGGCAATGCCATTACTCGGGGCAACCCTCATATCTCCCACCAGAAGTCCCGCGAGTTGATGAGACCAGTAAAAAGAAAGCCAAAAAAGAAAAGCAAAAAGAAACAAAGAAAAATAAATAAGAGCGAGAAAAGAAAAGAAAGCAAGAGCGAACCATTCCATATTTCATTACATATGCATACATTGCATGCATGACATATGCATAACACTTGTTGCATACCGACCTCAAGTGTCGACTCTTTCAGTTTTTTTTATTATTATTTAAACACGATAAGTGCTGACCTTAACTCAGCAAACCAGATCGTAATGTTAATACCGCGAGCCCCAGCGCTCCTTAGACCTCCAACGGTCATCCAATCCAGATCGCACGTCGGCATCGAGCACCGACGGATCATCCGGCCCCAGGCCATTCAGACTAGCTGTGTCAGCCTAAGACATAGTGGACGTCATTCGTGATCAGTTCTAGACCTGATCTTATTAACGGCCGCTCGAAAAAGGCCACCCTCGGACCCCGGCAGTCCTTCAAAGCCCCAGTGCACTTTCGGACCCCAATTGGTCCTTTAGGGTTTAGGCAGCCCCTTTGAGCCCCAGTGCTCCCTTAGAGCCCAAATGCTCTTTTAGAGCCCCAGTGCTCTGCCAGATCCCCAGTGTTCGTTTCTTTATTGTTCTCGGCTAACACGCCAAGTGTTAATCGTCCCTCGTTTCCCTAACTCATCTTCCCCCTAAGCGGACAAAATTAGTGTCTAATCTATCTTTATTTGTATTTCTAATAAAATATAAATAAAGAGGGGCAGCTGTTATACCCTAATTTTGCCCGGTCTTTTATAATCGCTTTACCCCCGTGTCACAAGCCTATGGCACTTCGAGCGCTGTTTTGTTTTTAATTCGAACCGGTTTGTCCAATTGGGCCTACGCCCAACCTTTTGGGCCTAATTTTTTTAGCTCGCCTAATTGGGCTTACGCTTAGCGTTTCAAACCAGTTTTTTTTAAAATAAATGGGCTTATGTCTAATGTTTGCCAAAATGGACCTGTGGCTAGAGTGGACCTGATCTTGAAATTTGTTCTAATTGGGCCTATGTGTTGCTTCTGAGCCTATGTGGTTATTGGACCGGACCTGATCCTAAAAATTTGTTCTAATTGGGCCTCATTTCAGCCATTTGTCTAAATTGGGCCTATGTTTAGTTTTGATTGGACTTGGCCCAATTTAATTATTCTCTTCCATCTTTGACCAAAAACAATAAATCTGTCCAAATAGAAATTAAGAAACATCCCAAAATATAATTAAAAATCAAAAGATTAATTTACAAATATTTACAATAATCCAAAAATCCAAAAAATATAAAATAAATTAAAAAATACAAAAAATAATAAAAATCCGAAAATACATAAAAAGGGTGAAAAGAGGCGCCCCAGCCTAGAGGAGGAGCAGCTGAATCCTAACCCTTTTCTTGCTCACCAAGCATCCATCTTCTCTAATCCAAGCCCAGAACCTGAAAAAGGAAACAAATATGGAAAGAGATCAGAAAAAACCCTAGTTTTTACCTATATAAGCAAGCCCTGACACACCTAAAAATTCAGACGAGAACAGACCCCAAAATTCAGACGAAAATTCACTGAAACTCAGCAAAAAAAGATTAGGGTTTCACGCTGAAACCCTAATCACGAAACGCAATTTCTGAAACAAAAGAGGACGGGGGTAGCAGCAAGGAAAGGAGTGAAACATCAGTTAAAGACAATCAAACAAACTATCAGAAGCTGGAATACAGGTTGGTGTTTTCCAAAAAAATCCAAAAAATATGTAGCTGTAGGTGTAATATGCAATGCTTTTAGTTTTTTAAGATGACCATATGCTAAATAATATATAGGTATAGTAACTGCAAGCATGCTTGTTTTTCTTTGTATCCTCTTAGTTCTACATATGCATATACGCATCCTGTATAGATTGGGGTCCTTTTTTAAACAAATTTAGAATAAGTTCAGATGTGAGAACACAGTGTTCAGAACCAGCGTACAAAAATAAAACGAAATTAGAAATATTAGGGTTTATTTTGTTTATACTGTAAACAGGCTAGGGTACAATTAATAGTTAATAGGTTCTAAGAAAAAAGAAATCAGAAACCTCTTCTTAGTTAGAAAATTAGCATCTAATCAGAAACCAGAAAAACATCAAAAACAAAAAACCAAGAACAGAGGAATAGAAGATAAAAAAGGGGAAACAGAACCGTACCGTACCTAGCACCGACCACCGTAGACGGTGGTCGTCCTCCACGAACGTCATCGCGTCGTTATCCCCGTCGCCAACGCCTGTCTCCTCCGTCTACAACATCCCTGGCACCGTGGCCACCCTCCTCGCGCAATCCTTCTCTCTCCTGGCCGGAACCACCGTCTCCTCCATAAGACTCTCTCCGATCGCCCACAGAAACAGCAAAAAACACAAGCATCAAAAATAAGAAAGAAAGAGTAGGAGAGGAGAAAAACGAAAACAGAAACAGGGTAGAAAAGAAAAGGGCAGAAGCAACCTCCGACCACCGTTAGGGCCTCCTCCCCATTTACGCCATCGCTCCGTCGCTCCGTCGCAGGCTTCTCTTCACCGGCGATCTCACCGCCGTCTTCTCCCATCTTCGCGAAGCTTCTCTTTCCTTCTCACTGTGTAAATCACTCTCCACTTTTCTCCCCCTTCCATCGTTTTCCTTCCACCCGTAACCTTCGCAAGCCCTCCCCCTCTCTCTGCATCTTCTGCTGACTACAGTGTCGGATTTGAGAAGAAAGAGGATTAGGTTTAGGCGGCGGTGGACGATGAAGAGAAGAGAGGAGGGATCTCTCTCCGTTTGGGTGATGCGGCTGAGGAGAGATTGGGGGAGTGGAGGAATTAGGGTTCGAGGGAGAATGGAAAGGGAACGGCGCCGCGTGAGAAAGGAAAAGAATTAGGTTTAGGGTTTTTTTTTTGGATTGCCTTATATAGTGTGGACATCCAGGGTCATTTTGGTCTTTTCATTTAACTCAATACTACTTACACCTCTCATTTTCGTATTACGCCTCCCCCCTGAAAAAGCCCATGTATTCGTGGACCAGTCCATAAACTGGGCTGCTGCTGTTCACACCCAGTTTTTAATAATACAACACCCTTCTGCAAACTACACCCCATTTTACTATTTCACCCTCTTTTTCGTTTTATTTATTTTCTTTTCAAAAAAACAATTTCTTTTTACAAAAACCTATAAAAATAAATAGATGAATATTTCATTTTTAAAAAATATAAATAGGGGACTAAGTCGACTGTACAGTCGGGTTAGTCTGCTTTTTAGGTCACTAATGAACCGTTACGGATCATGTCCTAAAATCCCTATTTAAAACAAAATTCTAAATTAAAATAAATACAAACACATTTCTTTCCACAAAACAATTTTCAAAATAGGGGATTAAGTCAGCCGTACGGCCGGGTTAGTCAGCGTTTTAGGACGAATGAACCGTACGGATCAAAAGTCCTAAGACCCCTATTCAAATAAAGTCAAACCACCACACATCAAACTATCTTCCAAACTTCAAAAAACCCATTTTTACAAAATAGGGGACCAAGCCGACTGTACAGTCAGGTTAGTCATCATTTTAGGACAAATGAACTGATCACTCAGGAGTCCTAAAATCCCTATATTAAAAAACATCAACCAACAAACATTTTTCTACCCAAGAACTACGTGTGATTTGATTCTCTACCAAGAGATACGTAGGAGCAGATGGGGGCCCACATCTGTCAATTACACTAATAAAAAAACCTTTTTTAGTCTTTTTAATCCTTTTCCTAAATAAAATATTGAGTCTCTTCTTTCTTTTTAGTTCACAATAAAAGGGTAAAATAAAACATTTTCAAAATTAACTTCCGCTTCTACAACTAATTAGCAGGTAACCTTCCTTAGGAAGGATGTCGTGGGGTGCTAATACCTTCCCCACGCATAACCGACTCCCAAACCCAAATCTGGTCTCAAGGACCCTTATCCATTCCAAAAGGGATTTTCCAATGTTTGCCCTTAAACTAAACTTTGGTGGCGGCTTCATTTTTGAACCTTCGAGGAATCCTCGCACGGATTTTTCGGTCGCTACACTTCCTACAGAGCACATAATCGATTTATCATTGAGTATGTAAGGCTTAAAATCGATTTTAACATACTCCTATTTGAAAGAGAACAATCGATTTCCTAATCTATTTGGAAGCAAAGAATCGATTTTAACATTCCCTATTTTGAAGCATACAATCGATTTCAAGCTTCCTTTCAAAGAGCAAGGAATCGATTTCAAGCTTCCTTTCACAGAGCAAGGAATCGATTTCAAGCTTCCTTTCAAAGAGCAAGGAATCGATTTCAAGCTTCCTTTCAAAGAGCAAGGAATCGATTTCAAGCTTCCTTTCTAAAAGCAAAGAATCGATTCTAACATTTTATAAAATCGGGATCTCAAATGAAAAACACACCACTCCACTTCTCTTCTACGCAATTTCAAATCAAAAGCAAAGAGAAAAAAATAAGAGCTTTCATTTTCAGATCTATATTTCAAAGTTCTTCATTTTCAAAAATCAATCATCTCTCACTCTACTATATTGTTACTATACTGCTGAAGTGATTGGTTCGTAGATCTCATATTGTATTCATTTTCTAAGTGGTTATTTTGAAATCCTGGGAGGTGTTCTTGGGTCGTTCAATCAGTGAGATTGAAGCGGTGTTGAAATCCTGGGAGGTGTTCTTGGGTCGTTCAATCGGTGAGATTGAAGCGGTGTTGAAATCCTTAGCGGGGAGCTCGGGTTCTCAATTTGGGGAAGTTGGGATTTGATATTTGAAGTTTCCTGTTTGTAAATCATTCTTCATATAGTGGTTGACAGCAAGTCCAAAGGTTGGAAAGCCGGAGGCCGAGGACGTAGGGCTATTATCCCGAACCTCGTAAAAATTACGGTGTACCTCTTTCCCTACTCTTTTACTTTATTTGTCATTTATATACGTCTACTATTATATTACACTGCATGTAAATATCTGCTTAGTGTTAAAACCAATCATAGCATAGTTAGCATAATATATCACCGTATCTAGATCTGTCTTACCTATAGCATGCTTAGGATAGTGCAAATAGTTTAAATTCTATTTTCCGCATTTAATTTAAACTGGCATTGTCTGAAAATTGAAAAGAATTCATTATTATCATATAACCTTATTCACCCCCCCCTCTAAGGTTATGTGTCTAGGGGGAGCATAGCATTGAAATTGAAATTTGTAGGCACTGATGACCAACTAACGGACATCTTCACTAAACCCCTAGCCGAAGCTCAATTTTGTAAAATCCGTAGACAGCTAGGGATGCTTGACTTTGCTAGTTTATAAAGTGATTATGTTTGTATGTGCTCACCCCCCCCCCCCCTTTTGATGAAAACAAAGGGGGAGAAAATATATGCATGGGGGAGAAAATATCTGCTTATAATGTGATTATGTGGGGGAGAAAATATCTGCTGCTATTTGTGCTTATATTGTGATTAATTATATGTTTGGTTTAGTTGAATATTTTTATGCTTATGCTTAGGGGGAGCTCTTTGAAAATTTTTCATTATTATCACCCCCCTATGCATAATGTAATTTGTTATCATAAAAAAGGGGGAGTTTGTTGAACCAAGGACAAACGCTCTTTGTTTTGTATGATAACAAATTACATCTTGTCTACTAATGGTTGCAGTTGAATGAAAGTACAGGGATTAAATCAAAGAGCAGGGACTAAAGTGCAATGGCTTGCAGAAGAAGCAACAATGAAGTTGAAGACCTAATTGTTTATCTGCTTTTGATAGGACTTGAATGTAAGATCCTATCCCTTCAGCTTTATGACATTTAGTAGAAGAGAGATGATGTTTTTAAAAATGTTTTAAAAAATAAAATTGTTGTGTTGAAGGCCTTGAGCATGAGAAAGGAAGATAATGGGAAAATGTTTTTTAAAGCAAAAGAATCGATTACATTCCTTCCTACAGAGCACATAATCGATTTATCATTGAGTATGTAAGGCTTAAAATCGATTTTAACATACTCCTATTTGAAAGAGAACAATCGATTTCCTAGTCTATTTGGAAGCAAAGAATCGATTTTAACATTCCCTATTTTGAAGCATACAATCGATTTCAAGCTTCCTTTCAAAGAGCAAGGAATCGATTTCAAGCTTCCTTTCACAGAGCAAGGAATCGATTTCAAGCTTCCTTTCAAAGAGCAAGGAATCGATTTCAAGCTTCCTTTCAAAGAGTAAGGAATCGATTTCAAGCTTCCTTTCTAAAAGCAAAGAATCGATTCTAACATTTTATAAAATCGGGATCTCAAATGAAAAACACACCACTTCACTTCTCTTCTACGCAATTTCAAATCAAAAGCAAAGAGAAAAAAATAAGAGCTTTCATTTTCAGATCTATATTTCAAAGTTCTTCATTTTCAAAAACCATTCATCTCTCACTCTACTATATTGTTACTATACTGCTGAAGTGATTGGTTTGTAGATCTCATATTTTATTCGTTTTCTAAGTGGTTATTTTGAAATCCTGGGAGGTGTTCTTGGGTCGTTCAATCAGTGAGATTGAAGCGGTGTTGAAATCCTGGGAGGTGTTCTTGGGTCGTTCAATCGGTGAGATTGAAGCGGTGTTGAAATCCTTAGCGGGGAGCTCGGGTTCTCAAATTGGGGAAGTTGGGATTTGCTATTTGAAGTTGCCTGTTTGTAAAACATTCTTCATATAGTGGTTGACAGCAAGTCCAAAGGTTGCAAAGCCGGAGGCCGAGGACGTAGGGCTATTATCCCGAACCTCGTAAAAATTACGGTGTATCTCTTTCCCCACTCTTTTACTTTATTTGTCATTTATATACGTCTACTGTTATATTACGCTACATGTAAATATCTGCTTAGTGTTAAAACCAATCATAGCATAGTTAGCATAATATATCACCATATCTAGATCTGTCGTACCTATAGCATGCTTAGGATAGTGCATAGAGTTTAAATTCTATTTTCCGCATTTAATTTAAACTGGCATTGTTTGAAAATTGAAAAGAATTCATTATTAGCATATAACCTTATTCACCCCCCTCTAAGGTTATCATATAGTCCAACACAGGCACCGTATTGGGGAGATTGAGACCTCTCTAACTGAGCTCCAACAGGAATTGTTGGCTTTACGTCCTCAATAGAAGAGGCGACCAATGGGCTAGCTACGATCTCAGCAGAACAGACCCATCTGTATAATCAAAGCAAGCCTTTGGACCAGCTCATCAAGGAGCTGGAGTCCCAGAAAGGGGTCTTTATTTACGACAGGGAGCGTGGTCAAAGGGAGGTGCAGTCTGCAATCTCTTCATGGGAAAGGCTTTGTGTTCGTTTGACAAATTCCTCCGCCGTCACCCATGTTGCTGTTGAATCCTTGGTGGCCGCCAACCCTGATCCAGCCGTCCTTCCTTCTGATCAAGAGGTGCTCGAATCTGTGGGGGGCGAGGGGAGGTTTCGTAGCAACAGATTAAAGGTAGCTTGTTCCCATACCGATTTGTTTTCCACTAGGTCGTCGGTGTGTGGCGAGCAATTTTGACAATTTCTTCTTTAATCACCAATTCTCTTTCCCTTGCATACTTTCCCATAGAGTAGGATAATATGCTTTGAGATATTTGCCATTAATTTTTGTTTCGAACTCTTCTCCGTCTAGAGTGATTAAACGGTATGCCCCACCGTTGTATACTTCACTCATAATGTAGGGCCCATCCCAATTTGGGGACCATTTGCCAAACTGGGGATCTTTCCTCCCAAGTGGCAGAATAGTCTTCCACACAAGGTCACCCTCAACAAACTTCTTCGCCTTGATGTGTTTGTTGTAGGCCCGGACCGTTTTGGCTTTATTCATCTCAATTCTACTGAGGGCAGCCCGCCTGTCATCGGCCACCGAGTCCAACTCCATTAACATGGCTTGTTGGTACTCATCCATGTTGAGGGAGTGTTGCCGAGCTACCCTTAATGATGCCACACTGATCTCCAGTGGTAGCACGGCATCCTGCCCATATACCAAATGATAGGGAGTCTCCCCCGTGGCTGTGGACTTAGAGTTTCTCATAGCCCAAAGAACCTCATTGAGGATCTCGTGCCACCGTCGAGGCTATCCTCTATGTTCTTCTTGATAAGGAGACGAGTGTCTCATCTTGATGCCGTATTCTTGAGCATAATAAGGAGACGAGTGTCTCATCTTGATGCCGTATTCTTGAGCAAAGGCCACCACCTGTTCCCCGGTGAACATTGTGCCTTGATCGGTCGTAATGGTTTCAGGAATACCAAATTTGTATATGATTTGGTTTTCTATGAATCTAATCACCGCAGCCTGATTGACACTCCCTAAAGGCACGACTTCTACCCATTTAGTGAAGTAATCGGTGACTACAATAATGAAATTATGGCCCTTTGAGCTTGGAGGGTATATCTTACCGATTAGATCCATGGCCCACCCTCTGAATGGCCAAGGTTTGACAATGGGATGGAGCTCGTCCGCAGGGGCTCTCTGGATTGGTCCATGGAGCTGGCAAGCTTCAAATCCCTTTGCAAACTGGAAGCAATCGACTGTGATCGTCGGCCAATAGTATTCTGTAGATAAGTCATTTCATGATGGGGCCAGACCTATGTGCACCACAAATCCCTGCATGAATTTGTGCCATCACCATATAGGTATGCTTTCTCTTGAGGCATCGCAACAACACCCCATTGGCGCTTCTCTTATAAAGATCGTCCCCTACCAAGATATACTTCAGTGCCCTCTGCTTGACATTGAAGTCAGTGTCAGCCGTTGGATTACGAAGGTACTCTGTCAACACTCCAATCCAAGCATTGGCAGGATCCTATTCGGCCGGAACCAAGGCATCTTGTTGCAATACCTCGACCACCAGCTCCTCGTAACCCGAGGCTTGTGAGGCAAAGTCATTTTCCTCTTGGTTCTCATTTCTAGGGACATGCATGATAACAACATCGGCGAACAACTTCAACAAGTTATATGTGCCGAGGCTCGCAACTGTCTGAGTTTCGTGTTGAAACACTTGTACTCCCCAGTGATCTATTTAATCACTAGCTGTGAATCCCCCTTTATTTCAACATACTGGGCGTTCATGGCAGCCAGGATATCAAGCCCCATGATCAAGGCTTCATATTCGGCCTGATTATTGGAAGCTTGATCCCCTATCCTGCACATGAACCTCAAAGTTTGACCTCAAGGGCTGGTGATGACTACACCAATGCCTGCCCCCATTTGGATGCTCGATCCATCAAACATGAGGACCCAATGCTTCAGGCCCAAATAGGTGACATACTCGACTGGAGCATTGTCTATCTCTACACAAGAATGCTGAGCCAGGAAATCGGCCAAGGCTTGTCCTTTGATTGCTCTTAATGGCACATAGGTCAAGGCAAACACGTTTAACTTAATGGCCCACTTGACAAGTCTTCCCTGTACGACGGGCCTATTAAGGAGATATCTGATAATATCCACTTTGCACACAACCAAAACTTTTTTGGTAAAAGATAATATTCAAGTTTGTAACAAGCATTGAACAAAGATAGACAAAGCTTCTCAATAGGAGAATATCTAGTCTCAGCATCATTGAGGATCCTACTAAGATAATATATAGCGCGCTCGGCGCCACTATCATCATCTTTGGCTAACAAGCAGTCGATAGTTTAGTCTTCGGCCGCAATGTATAGCTTCAGAGGCTTTCCAGGCTGCGGAGGCATCAAGACATGGGGATTAGTCAAGGCTTCTGGTCAAAGGCTTCTTGTTGTTTGGCTCCCCATATCATTTCCTTAGTGTTCTTTATCCTCAACAAGGGTGAGAAACCTTTCATCTTTCCAGCCGAGTTGGCGATAAATCTCCTTAAGAAATTGATCTTGCCCTGTAGACTCTGCAGCTCCTTCTTAGTTCTGGGGGGTCTTGGCTCCAGGATAGCCCGGGCTTTATTCTTGTCCACTTCAATGCCCTAATTGTGCACCAAGAAGCCTAGAAAATTGCCTGCAGACAAGCCAAAAGCACATTTAGTAGGGTTCATTTTGAGATTGTGGAGTCTCGTCTGTTTTAGAGCTTGTTCAAGCTCAACTAGGCGGGCTTCGAAACTCCTGGATTTGACCACCACATCATCAATGTATACCTCCATGCTTTTACCAATGAGGTCATGGAAAATAGCATTCATGGCCCTTTGGTACGTGGCTCCTGCATTTTTGAGGCCAAAAGGCATTACTAATCAGTCATAGATGCCTAAGGCGTCAGGGAACCTAAAGGCAGTCTTATGGGTGTTAGCCTCGACCACGTATATCTTGTTGTAACCAGAATAGCCTTCCAAAAAAGTCAAGATGGCATTGTTTGCCGTGACGTCGACAAGCATATCGGCGACAGGAATACCATATTCATCTTTTGGAGGGGCGAAGTTTATATCTCTATAATCAATACAAACCCTGACCCGGCCATTCTTTTTTATCACAGGGACTCTATTAGACAACCACTCTACGTACCTGGAAGTTCTTATGAACCCTGCCTTCAGCAGTCTTTCCACCTCTGCTTTGATCTGGGGCATCAGCTGCGGGTTGAACCCCCTCGGCGGTTGCTTATGGGGCTTGCAACCTTCCTTGATGGGTAGCCTATGCTCTACCAAGGCTCTATCAAGGCCTGGCATTTCATGGTAGTCCCATGCAAAGCAGTCGCGGTAGTCCTTTATCAAAGTTACCACCTGATCTAGTTGCTGAGGTTGTAGCTCGCCACTGACCATAGTCATCCTCGGCTCACTTTCATTCCCTAGATTCACCTCCACCAGAGGATCTTGAGCTTCAAATGTGGGAATCCTCCTCTGGATAGGCTCTATGTGGGGAGGTTCGGCTAGCGTCCCGTTATCGGGGTCATCCGATGCCTCTTGGCAGGAGTGTTCTGAGAGTCCGTGCTCTTCATACGCTGCACCAAACATAGCCTCTTCAATGCTGGATTCGATTTGGAATTGATGCAGCCGATCCAGTAGGCTCTGTACTTCTGTTGAGAGATTAATCATTATTCTCATTGCTAGGCCGTGGGTCGGCCAACATTTTGAATTCAAAATCCTTCCATGGTGTGCTGAGAATAGTCAACAATGGCTATGAACAGTTGGGTGAAGACCCAACTGAAGCACAAACTGCTGCTTTTAATGAAAATGAGCAGAAAGATTTGAAGGCGTTATATCTCATCCACCGGGGGTGCGATGAGACAAACTTCGACAGTATTAGAGGCTTCAAAACCTCTAAATCTGCCTGAGATGCCTTAGATAAATATTACAATGGGGCAGCCCCAGTAAATGTTGAAAAATTACAAGCCTTGAGGAAACAATATTATCTTGCTTTAATAAGTATCTGTTTTGCACCCCCCACTGACCCTTCCTTTTATTTATTATATTTATGGATCATACCCAAATGCTTATCATTTTCAGCATTGTCATCATGTTTTTGAAGGTCACTTTTAGTACTATCAAAATATAACATTTTCTTTTATGGCCGTTGTATTTTTGAGTTGTGCTTCTAAAAGTGACCAAATCAGCCCTGCTAATTGGGTGTGCATGATTGAGACCTTAAACAAGGTAGATAAAATAGTGATTTACGTGTATTTTTTTTGTCTTTTTGTTCGTTGGCACTGGTCATTACAGTCTTCAATATCAATTGCGTAGTTTGTGCCCGATTTAGTTTATTTGCTTCACCTATTAGTTGTTTAAAACATTTGAGAGTATTTGCTTCCATTGAGAATATCCATTTTGTGTTTTCATAAGGAAGTAGTTTCACTCATGTGATCCTTCATGGCAATGCTTCCTTCGATCCATTCTTTTCACGGGTTCTTTAACCTTGTTTTCTGACTTTATCTGAGCACAATTTTTTTTCCTCCTAGTTGCAGTTTCTCTTTTCTGTTTCTTAACTTCAATTTCTTGAAACAACCGACCAAAATCAGATTATATATATATATATATATATATATATATATATATATATATATATATATATATTATGGTAATTAGAATTTCTGTTATTTACACCTCTTGCAAGGCCCAATTGCTTAGAGGCCCATTACATAAAAACAGGATCCATACATCAATGGCCAAGATCACTCTGCAAGATCGGACGACCCAAAACCACCATAACAAACACCACTAAAACTCTATAAATACATCATTTCAATGCTCATCAAAGGTAAGCAATCTTTACAACTTAGACTCATTCACTCAAATACTGACTTGAGCGTCGGAGTGTTATTGCAGGTACAACCCCGCCACCTCAAGATCGACCACCTCAAGACCGATCAAGATCGACCTCCCCAAGATCGACCTCCTCAAGGCCGACAACCTCAAGGCTGAACAAGGTCGACCTCCTCAAGATCGACCTCCTCAAGATCGACCTCCTCAAGGTCGACCCTCTCAAGATAGACCCTCTCAAGATCGACCTCCTCAAGGTCGACCTCCTCAAGATCGACCTCCTCAAGATCAACCTCCTCAAGATCGACCTCCTCAAGATTGACCTCCTCAAGGTCGACCCCCTCAAGATCGACCTCCTCAAGGTCGACCTCCTCAAGGCCGAACAAGGTCGACCTCCTCAAGATCGACCTCCTCAAAATCGACCTCCTCAAGGTCGACCTCCTCAAGATCGACCTCCTCAAGGTCGACCTCCTCAAGATCGACCACCTCAAGGCTGAACAAGGTCGACCTCCTCAAAATCGACCATCTCAAGACCGAAAGACATAAACAGAATCAAGGATAAAACATCTACTAACTGCGTAATACCAATTACTAAGATCGGAAGCACAGTACCGAACATTGGCGACTCCAATGGGGAGGATCTTGTGCTTTAGTTCCTCTCCCATCTCCTTGGTCAACGATGAACATCTCCAGGATCTTCATCCAAGGTCGACAAGGTCGGAAGATCAGAATTTCCGTCGAGGATCTTCATCCAAGGTCGACAAGGTCGGCAAGGTCGGAATTTGCCTCCAGGATCTTCATCCAAGATCGGCAAGGTCGAAATTTGCCTCCAGGATCTTCATCCAAGGTCGACAAGGTTGGAAGATCGAAATTTCCGTTGAGGATCTTCATCCAAGGTCGACAAGGTCGGAAGATCGGAATTTCCATCTAGGATCTTCATCCAAGGTCAGAATTGGCCTCCAGGATCTTCATCCAAGGTCGACAAGGTGGATCTTCACCAAAGGTCGACAAGCTCGGCAAGGTCGGAATTTGCCTCCAGGATCTTCATCCAAGATCGGCAAGGTCGGAATTTGCCTCCAGGATCTTCATCCAAGGTCGACAAGGTCGAAAGATCAAAATTTCCGTTGAGGATCTTCATCCAAGGTCGACAAGGTCGGAAGATCGGAATTTCCATCTAGGATCTTCATCCAAGGTCGGAATTGGCCTCCAGGATCTTCATCCAAGGTCGACAAGGTCGGCAAGGTCGGAATTTGCCTCCAAGATCTTCATCCAAGATCGGCAAGGTCGGAATTTGCCTCCAGGATCTTCATCCAAGGTCGACAAGGTCGGAAGATCGGAATTTCCATCTAGGATCTTCATCCAAGGTCGACAAGGTGGATCTTCATCCAAGGTCGACAAGGTCGGCAAGGTCGGATTTTGCCTCCAAGATCTTCATCCAAGATCGGAAGGTCAGAATTTGCCTCCAGGATCTTCATTCAAGACCGAACAAAATCGACCTCCTCAAGATCGACCACCTCAAGACCGATCAAGATCGACCTCCTCAAGATCGACCACCTCAAGACCGAACAAGATCGACCTCGACAACATCACGATCTCGACGATCATCGTTCTCCCCCACGCCGTCAACGAGGGAATGGTTTCCGTTCTCCTCCGACCTCGACAACATCACGATCTCGATGATCATCGTTCTCCCCCCGCCGTCAACGAGGGAATGGTTTCCGTTCTCCTCCGACCTCGACAACATCACGATCTCGACGATCATCGTTCTCCCCCACGCCGTCAATGAGGGAATGGTTTCCGTTCTCCTCCGACCTCGACAACATCACGATCTCGACGATCATCGCTCTCCTTCACGCCGTCATCGAGGGAATGGTTCCCGTTCTCCTCCGGTTGGGACCGATCTTAAATGATCTCCCCAAGCGACCAATCAAGGTCGCAAACTCTTTGAGAATCAGCTAAATCCGAGCCGAGTATCAGTAAACTATCTCAAAGAGACCAGGTCTTCAAGGATCGAAACGTCCTAAGAACGACCATTGGCCACAGCTGCCGATACCCCTACAGGGCGAGTTAAATCTGGGCCGAGTCCTGGTAAACTACCCTATAGGTTCGAGCCCGGTAAATCGAGTTCCTCATTTACCGACGTTCTTTCATCGTACATATCCACCTCGAGTCCCTCGGGTGCGAAACGACATACATGACATGCATAATTAAAAAAGCATTCATAAAGCTCGTAATCTGGAAACATCGTACATATCCACTTCGAGTCCCTCAGGTGCGAAACGACAAACATGACATGCAGAATTAAAAAAGAATTCATAAAGCTCGTAACGAGGTCCAAAATTTCAAGATCGGCATCAGCTCAGGACTAAAGGAACATCTACTCAAAGAGCCAAAAATGCAAGGCTGCATCATCTTATCAAGTCAAGATCGCTCTTCAAGCGACCAGACTTGGGGGCCACTGTTATGGTAATTAGAATTTCTGCTATTTACACCTCTTGCAAGGCCCAATTGCTTAGAGGCCCATTACATAAAAACAGGGTCCATACATTAATGGCCAAGATCACTCTGCAAGATCGGACGACCCAAAACCACCATAACAAACACCACTAAAACTCTATAAATACATCATTTCAATGCTCATCAAAGGTAAGCAATCTTTACAACTTAGACTCATTCACTCAAATACTGACTTGAGCGTCGGAGTGTTATTGCAGGTACAACCCCGCCACCTCAAGATCGACCACCTCAAGACCGATCAAGATCGACCTCCCCAAGATCGACCTCCTCAAGGCCGACAACCTCAAGGTTGAACAAGGTCGACCTCCTCAAGATCGACCTCCTCAAGATCGACCTCCTCAAGGTCGACCCTCTCAAGATAGACCCTCTCAAGATCGACCTCCTCAAGGTCGACCTCCTCAAGATCGACCGCCTCAAGATCGACCTCCTCAAGATCGACCTCCTCAAGATCGACCTCCTCAAGGTCGACCCCCTCAAGATCGACCTCCTCAAGGTCGACCTCCTCAAGGCTGAACAAGGTCGACCTCCTCAAGATCGACCTCCTCAAAATCGACCTCCTCAAGGTAGACCTCCTCAAGATCGACCTCCTCAAGGTCGACCTCCTCAAGATCGACCACCTCAAGGCTGAACAAGGTCGACCTCCTCAAAATCGACCATCTCAAGACCGAAAGACATAAACAGAATCAAGGATAAAACATCTACTAACTGCGTAATACCAATCACTAAGATCGGAAGCACAGTACCGAACATTGGCGACTCCAATGGGGAGGATCTTGTTCTTTAGTTCCTCTCCCATCTCCTTGGTCAACGATGAACATCTCCAGGATCTTCATCCAAGGTCGACAAGGTCGGAAGATCGGAATTTCCGTCGAGGATCTTCATCCAAGGTCGACAAGGTCGGCAAGGTCGGAATTTGCCTCCAGGATCTTCATCCAAGATCGGCAAGGTCGAAATTTGCCTCCAGGATCTTCATCCAAGGTCGACAAGGTTGGAAGATCGAAATTTCTGTTGAGGATCTTCATCCAAGGTCGACAAGGTCGGAAGATCGGAATTTCCATCTAGGATCTTCATCCAAGGTCGGAATTGGCCTCCAGGATCTTCATCCAAGGTCGACAAGGTGGATCTTCACCCAAGGTCGACAAGGTCGGCAAGGTCGGAATTTGCCTCTAGGATCTTCATCCAAGATCGGCAAGGTCGGAATTTGCCTCCAGGATCTTCATCCAAGGTCGACAAGGTCGAAAGATCGAAATTTCCGTTGAGGATCTTCATCCAAGGTCGACAAGGTCGGAAGATCGGAATTTCCATCTAGGATCTTCATCCAAGGTCGGAATTGGCCTCCAGGATCTTCATCCAAGGTCGACAAGGTGGATCTTCATCCAAGGTCGACAAGGTCGGCAAGGTCGGAATTTGCCTCCAAGATCTTCATCCAAGATCGGCAAGGTCGGAATTTGCCTCCAGGATCTTCATCCAAGGTCGACAAGGTCGGAAGATCGGAATTTCCATCTAGGATCTTCATCCAAGGTCGACAAGGTGGATCTTCATCCAAGGTCGACAAGGTCGGCAAGGTCGGATTTTGCCTCCAAGATCTTCATCCAAGATCGGAAGGTCAGAATTTGCCTCCAGGATCTTCATTCAAGACCGAACAAAATCGACCTCCTCAAGATCGACCACCTCAAGACCGATCAAGATCGACCTCCTCAAGATCGACCACCTCAAGACCGAACAAGATCGACCTCGACAACATCACGATCTCGACGATCATCGTTCTCCCCCACGCCGTCAACGAGGGAATGGTTTCCGTTCTCCTCCGACCTCGACAACATCACGATCTCGATGATCATCGTTCTCCCCCCCGCCGTCAACGAGGGAATGGTTTCCGTTCTCCTCCGACCTCGACAACATCACGATCTCGACGATCATCGTTCTCCCCCACGCCGTCAATGAGGGAATGGTTTCCGTTCTCCTCCGACCTCGACAACATCACGATCTCGACGATCATCGCTCTCCTTCACGCCGTCATCGAGGGAATGGTTCCCGTTCTCCTCCGGTTGGGACCGATCTTAAATGATCTCCCCAAGCGACCAATCAAGGTCGCAAACTCTTTGAGAATCAGCTAAATCCGAGCCGAGTCTCAGTAAACTATCTCAAAGAGACCAGGTCTTCAAGGATCGAAACGTCCTAAGAATGACCATTGGCCACAGCTGCCGATACCCCTACAGGGCGAGTTAAATCTGGGCCGAGTCCTGGTAAACTACGCTATAGGTTCGAGCCCGGTAAATCGAGTTCCTCATTTACCGACGTTCTTTCATCGTACATATCCACCTCGAGTCCCTCGGGTGCGAAACGACATACATGACATGCAGAATTAAAAAAGCATTCATAAAGCTCATAATCTGGAAACATCGTACATATCCACCTCGAGTCCCTCAGGTGCGAAATGACATACATGACATGCAGAATTAAAAAAGAATTCATAAAGCTCGTAACGAAGTCCAAAATTTCAAGATCGGCATCAGCTCAGGACTAAAGGAACATCTACTCAAAGAGCCAAAAATGCAAGGCTGCATCATCTTATCAAGTCAAGATCGCTCCTCAAACGACCAGACTTGGGGGCCACTGTTATGGTAATTAGAATTTCTGCTATTTACACCTCTTGCAAGGCCCAATTGCTTAGAGGCCCATTACATAAAAACAGGGTCCATTCATCAATGGCCAGGATCACTCTGCAAGATCGGACGGCCCAAAACCACCAAGACAAACACCACTAAAACTCTATAAATACATCATTTCAATGCTCATCAAAGGTAAGCAATCTTTACAACTTAGACTCATTCACTCAAATACTGACTTGAGCGTCGGAGTGTTATTGCAGGTACAACCCCGCCACCTCAAGATCGACCACCTCAAGACCGATCAAGATCTACCTCCTCAAGATCGACCTCCCCAAGATCGACCTCCTCAAGGCCGACAACCTCAAGGCTGAACAAGGTCGACCTCCTCAAGATCGACCTCCTCAAGATCGACCTCCTCAAGGTCGACCCTCTCAAGATCGACCTCCTCAAGATCGACCTCCTCAAGGTTGACCTCCTCAAGATCGACCTTCTCAAGATCGACCTCCTCAAGATCGACCTCCTCAAGGTCGACCCCCTCAAGATCGACCTCCTCAAGATCGACCTCCTCAAGGTCGACCTCCTCAAGGTTGAACAAGGTCGACCTCCTCAAGATCGACCTCCTCAAAATCGACCTCCTCAAGGTCGACCTCCTCAAGATCGACCTCCTCAAAATCGACCTCCTCAAGGTTGACCTCCTCAAGATCGACCTCCTCAAGGTCGACCTCTTCAAGATCGACCATCTCAAGACCGAAAGACATAAACAGAATCAAGGATAAAACATCTACTAATTGCGTAATACCAATCACTAAGATCGGAAGCACAGTACCGAACAATATATATATATATATATATATATATATATATATATATTGATTTTACCGGTTTTGATTGATATTTACATATCACTAATAAATGTTTTCTTGTGTCCATTTATGTTTAGTTTTTGGTTTTCTTTACAATATTATATTTTATCTTAGTTTTAAATATGTCGAACCTTACGAAACTTGAATTTGAGGCTATTGACATTTCGAGAAAGAATTACTTGCCATGGGCTCTAGATGCTGAAATTCGTTTGAATGCAGAAGGTCATGGAGATACTATTAAAGAAGGAAATAAAACATCTAATCAACAAAAGGCAAAAGCCGTGATTTTCCTTCGCCACCATCTCCATGAGGACCTTAAAAATGAATACCTTACGGTAAAAGGCCCACATGTCCTTTGGAACAGTTTAAAAGAAAGATATGAGCATCAAAAACCTATTATCCTCCTAAAAGCTCGTTATGATTGGATGCATTTTCTTTTACAAGATTTTAAAAGTGTAATTGCATATAATTTTGCGGTATTTAGAATCACTTCTCAATTGCAATTATGTGGAGAAAAAGTGACTGATGAAGATATATTAGAGAAAACATTCTCCACTTTTCATGCATCTAATGTGCTCCTGCAGTAACAATATCGAGAAAAAGGCTTTCAGAAATATTCTGACATGATTTCTTGCCTTCTTGTGGCCGAGCAAAATAATGAACTTTTGATGAAAAATCATGAAGCTCGTCCCGGTGGCACTGCTCCATTCCCATAAGTGAATGTAGCAACACATGATCACTATGGACAAACTCGTGGTCGTGGTCATGGCTATGGTCGTGGTCACGGTCTTGATCATAGTCGCAGTGGAAATTACAAGAACACGTCTTTTCACCAGAAGTGGAAAAATGTTGGAAAGAATGAGAAAGGTGGGCAAAGTAGCAAATGTAATGAAAATATTTGCTATCATTGTGGAGGCAAAGATCATTGGAGTCGTACTTGTCGTACACAAAACATCTTGTTGAGAGTCATTTTGCTTCTGAAAATGATGGTAATACAGATGCTACTCATTTGGATGTTGCTAATTTCTTTGCTGACCCTGATGGAAATATTGATCACCTTATTGTGGAGGGAAGTGTTCAGTACCTTGCAGTATTGGGTTGACTGCAGTTGGTAGGTCTCTTGCTGTCCGGCAGGAGGTTAGTGTGAGCCTGGGGGGTACCTGCGAAGCCACTCCGAAGCTCAAGTTAGTATTGAGAATAGATGAGTGATTTAGCTAGGATTGAGAATGTGTACCTTATGGAGGCTATGGAGCCGGTATTTATAGGAAATCGTGCCCATTTGTGGATCGTCGGATCAGTAGAATCGATCTTAGCCATTCAAGTGTGATGGCCTTAATTCGGCTTGCATGTTTTGGATATGGATCAAAATGATTGGGCCAATCCATGTCCAATTGCTAACGCACCTCCTCGTATTGCTGAATGGACCTCCTGGTCTAGTCTAGAACAGTTGCCCCCCAAGCCGAGATTATTCCGGAGGATGGTCTTGGCTTGAAGGATTTTTGTCGATTTGCCAGATTTGCGAGGCCGCGTGTGATACTGTCCTTGTAACGGTCGTGTTTTTAGGTTTTTTATTCTCTAGAGTAAAGATAATAAATTTTTGCCCCCACCCATTTACCTCCTATAAATAGGTGAGTCTCCATCCTGTGGTCCAAACTTAAAAGTTTTGTGAAGGAGTGAGGATAAGAGTCCTTTGGAGCACCCAATTGCAAAGGAGAAGGGACGTAGGATCTACTTGCTTCAAGGTCTCTCCTCTTTGGTAAGCGTTTTCTTCCATTGATAGCGCCCTCCTGGGTGCCTTGTTGTTGTTCTCTATTGTTCTCGTTTGTGTTGTTGATGGCGCCCTCACAGGATTTGGCGCCCTCCTGGGCGCCTAGGGTGCCTGCCTGTGCGCTACGCTTAGCTGCCTGCGAACACGTTTTGGCGCCCCCCTGCGCGCCTGGATGCCGTCTCGCACACCCCTGGGTGCCGGTTTGTGAAAGGGAGTTGGCGCCCTCCTGGGCGCCTTGGGCGCTGCCTGGCGCGCTGCGCTTGGCTGCCAGCGAAACAGGATTTGGCGCCCTCCTGGGAGCCTTGGGTGCCTGCCTGTGCGCTACCCTTGACTGTCTGCGAAACACATTTTGGCGCCCCCCTGGGTGCCTCGATGCCGTCTGCGCACCCCTAGGTGCCGGCTTGTGAGAGGAGGCTTGGCGCCCTCCTGGGCGCCTTGGGTGCTGGCTTGCGCGCTGCTCTGCCAGGCCACGAAATATGTTTTGGCGCCTCCCTGGGCGCCTGGGTGCCGGTTTGCGAGAGGGAGTTGACGCCCTCCTGGGCGCCTTGGGCACTGCCTTGGCGTGCTGCGCTTGGCTGCCAGCGAAACAGGATTTGGCGCCCTCTTGGGCGCCTTGGGTGCCTGCTTGTGCGCCCCACTTGGCTGCCTGCGAAACACATTTCGGTGCCCCCTGGGCGCCTGGATGCCGTCTAGCGCACCCCTGGGTGCCGATTTGTGAGTGGGAGTTGGCGCCTTGGGCGCTGCTTGGCACGTTGTGCTGCCTCCCTGCGAGACAGGATTTGGCGCCCTCCTGGGCGCTGGATGCCGGTTTCCCTTGGCTGCGTGATGCTCCTTGGCGCCCTGCCAGGCGCCCTCCTGGGTGTCGGTTTGTGGCATGCCTTGGCGCCCTGCCAGGCGCCCTCCTGGGTGCCGGTTTGTGGCATGCCTTGGCGCTCTCCTGGGTGTCGGTTTGTGGCATGCCTTGGCGCCCTGCTTGTATTTATTTTGTTGTTGCTTATCATGTCTCTTAGTTTGTCTTTTCTTCTTGATGAAATATCAGGCTTGTTTGTTGCCGAGGGGAATTGCTTCTTCTGTTCTCCTCATTATCTATTTGACATTTCCACGAGCTTTGCTGCTTCTAATTTACTAAGGTAATTTTGGCTGACCTTTAGTTCACATTTCTAGCTTTCTTGTTTTCGAGCATGTCTTGTTTCGGGCATGTTTCCATCCTCAGGAGAGGGGGTTGTTTACAAGTTCTTTGTTTGTCTCGTAATTGCTTGTTCTGCCCCCTGTCCTGCAGGTTGAGGGATGGCGAGGACGAAGGAGACAGCCCGGGCGAATGGGGTGTTCGCCGGTCCCGTTCCTGCAACAAGGCAGGCCGGCTATCCTGTAGGGGGAGGGCCGTCTGCAGTAGGTGGTGATATCGTGCCTTCTGAGGAAGCGGGCGTGCCTGGCTCTATTGTTACCTCTTCTGATGATGATGATCTTCCATTTGAGCACGAAGTGGTTGAGATTGATGGTCTTAATTATGATTGGGTTGCTCGCACTGTCCGCTCTACTAGGAGTTTCTACCTTCAAGGCAAAGAGCCCCCCCCCCCCCCCCCGCAATATACAGGAGGCATTGGGAGATGATTGGCGGGTTGAGGTGGTTGATCCCAATGATAAAGTGTGTAGGATTCCTGATGGTAGGAAATTCATGATGTTTCATAGTGTTATTCACAAAGTAAGGGTTTCTCCTCTCTTTACGCCATTTCAACTGGAAGTTTTCAACCATCTTCCGATAGCTCCGACCCAGCTCCACCCAAATTCATGGTGCTTTGTGAAATGTTTTGAATTGGTGATGAAAGTATTGCAAAGGAAGTGCAACTTGAGGGTAGTTTTGACTATTTTCGAGGTGCAGCGTCGTCGGGATTCTTCGGGTGGTACCACTCGTTACGAGTTTGTATGCTTAAAATGTCGGGAAAGCTGTGCTTTCTTCCAAGTGCATTCGGATAGTCAGCATGATTGGAGGTACAAGTATTTTTACCTTGTCCCGTCCATCCAGAAGGTTGTGCATAGTATGGGTTTCTTTGATGAGCAAGGGTGTTTGATTCGGGATAAGTTTCATTTTGGATGGTGTAAGGTTGATGTCGATCGTACCTCTCGGTCTTACCGTGTCCTCCCACCTGAGTTATCTGTATCCGAGCTGAGGACGTTAAGTATGCTTAAGAGAATTGTCAGTCGTTTGACCACTACGCCATAAAAGATTTTGTGTGGTGAGCTGTCAAAGGTTTCAACTGTTCCCGAAGCTGTTGAGCTTTTAGGTCGTTTGTTTGGTTTGGTGTGCCTTTATTTTCTCCTTTGTTTTATTCTTCATTTATGTTGCTGGCTTGTTCATTGTTGCCTTGCAGATAAGATGGCCGCTCCACTTTCCTTTAATGACTTGGCTTCTTGGGCTGGGAGGAGGAAACCTTTAGGTGCTGAACTTAGTGAAAGCAGTCCAGTTCCCGCAGCATCTGCTCCTGTCCGTCCCTCCATGGGACCTCGCCTAAGCCTAGGAGCGCCAAGTCGGGCTGGGAAAGTTCTCTCTGGGGCTCCAGTGGTTCCAGTTGTTACCAAGTGGCTTCAGTCTCAAGAGGGGGGGTGAATTGAGATTTAAAAACTTTTCAGATCTTTCGAAAACGTTTTTCCCCTTTTCAATGACTTAGATCAATTTTCGCGCAGGTTAAGTGGAAGCGAAGGAATAAAGCAGTAAAGCGGTATAACAGTAAAGCAGGAAAGCAGTAAAGCACGCAGAGATTTATCCTGGTTCGGTCACCTCCTAGTGACCTACGTTCAGTCCTCACACCCTTGTGAGATTTTCCACTAACCAAAACAACAAGGCTTACAGGTGCCTTGGAAAACCTTTACAGACTCAGGCACTCTCCTCCTAGGATACCCCATGTAACACCCATTTCTACCCGGTAATTTATTAGCGTAAATTCAGAGTTTTTAACGATAAAACGGATGTCACATTTTTCTAAAACAACTCAAACATCAACATCAAAATTTATTCTATCTCGCAGCGGAAAACTCAACAAGTTTAGTCATCAATACTTATTGCAAATGTGCAAGGTTCTCAACATTAAAATTCAACAAAATGAAAGACATGGAAATAATCAAGCGATCATCCCCCCGAGTGCTACGTATCAGAGCGACAACACCGAACTAACGAAGAACTATGGTCTTCATTCGAGATCACCTGCACGTTACCAACATAGGGGTAACATTCAAACAGAAGGGGTGAGATATCAAACAATATAAAGAATCGTATGAAAGACCGTATACACAGGTCAGAATATCAGATAATCACCACAGACAATTATCATCACAACAGTCAACAGGTCAACAACAGCTTGGACATAACAGTCATTATCATCACAATAGTCAACATCAGCACAACAAGCATATATCTTCAAACAACATCAAATTACAAATCACCAAGAATCATCACCAATGTCATGAGTAAATGAATGAGATGCAACCCACACCAACGGGTATATGCATGTGGTACCAATCATCACCAAATAAATAGCCAATAAGGGCATCATCACCTATATCATTACCAAGTTTTTGAGCATCATCATCATCACCTATAGCTCCAAGGCCGAAGCCTTCATCACCAAAATAATGCATATGAAATGTATGCGACACCATGAACAATGCACCAGAGACAATCAACAACAATAGTCATCTAAGTGACACAACAACACCAATAGCAACAAATGGTCATAGACCCACCACCTATCACCTTAGCCAATAAAATAGGCACATCACCTGTTATATCATCACCAATAACACCAACACCTATAGGACAGTCTAACAACTTGATCAACAACCACCGACACCAAAGACACCAATAGATTTACAACATCAATGGCAACAACAATTTTTACAACACCGAGAACAACGACAATCTACATCACCTGGAATAACAACGATTTTACAACACCAATGCCAACAACAATTATACGACACGAATGACAATACCAATTTACAACACCAATGACAACGACCACCGGGACAGCCACCCAGGCGCCCAGCCACCAACAACCAAATAGGACATGGCAGGAACTGGCGCCCAGCAGCAGGGCGCCAACAGACAACATCATCCAGCAGGAACTGGTGCCCAGCAACAGGGAGCCAATAGGCAACAGCAACAAATAGGAACTGGCGCCCAGCAGCAGGGCGCCTAGCACAACAGCAGCAACAACAGACATGGCGCCCAGGAGTAGGGCGCCTAGCACAACAACGACATAAGACTCGACACTGGCCATAGGCCTTCAACACAAAAATTCATCAATAGTTTGGGCCATTCGGCGATACCCTCAACAAAACAATGTGGGCCATTCGGCGATACCCACCACCAAACAATGTGGGCCATTCGGCGGTACCCACGACAAAGTCAACAAAAACATTTAACAACATAATCAACAACACGACAATAACGACAACAACATCAACAAAACAACATCATCCAGGCCAACGGCTCAGCCACAACAATAGGCGCTAAGGCACCCACAACAAATAACAACTATAGGCGCTAGGGCACCAACAACAAGCAACAACTATAGGCGCCGACACGCAACGACAACAAACATAGGCGCTAATGCGCCGACACGCAACATCAACAATTCAACAATGGCCACCGGCCTACAACAACAACTTCATGCCTAATGAGGCAATCCAACAATGGCCACCGGCCGACAACAACAAAATCAATAAGACAACAGGGCGCTAAGGGCACCAACAACCACCCACAAAAATAGGGACAGCCAACAACCACCCCAAATTAGGAATAGCCCACAAAATAGAAACAGCACATATGATTTTCAGCAAATAGCAACATTAATCTTCAGCAAACAGCAACATTAATTTTCAGCAACAGCAACATTAATTTTTCAGCAACAGCAACATTAATTTTCAGCAACAGCAACATGATTTTCAGTAAACAGCAACATTAATTTACAGCAACAGCAACATGATTTTCAGTAAACAGCAACATTAATTTACAGCAACAGCAACATGATTTTCAGTAAACAGCAACATTAATTTACAGCAACAGCAACATGATTTTCAGTAAACAGCAACATTAATTTACAGCAACAGCAACATGATTTTCAGTAAACAGCAACATTAATTTACAGCAACAACAACATGATTTTCAGTAAACAGCAACATTAATTTACAGCAAACAGCAACATGATTTTCAGTAAACAGCAACATTAATTTACAGCAACAGCAACACAATTTTCAGTAAACAGCAACATTAATTTTCAGCAACCTACCTCTCCTTCGGTGAATTAATTAACCTATCAAACGGCATCGAAACTTAGCAAAGGACCCCTCTATGGAAAGCTAAGAATGTCTAGTTCCTGACTATAATTTTTATTTTGCAAAATAATGGTCCAATTCGTACAGTTTTAGTAAATAAGCAACAAGGTTCAGAAAACAGGACAGCCACCATGACCTAGCTTGTGACACCTCTAAAATTATCAAAATTCAGTCAAATGACATGGGACTTGAGCCTAACCCGAAACAAATTGAGTGTAGTTTTCAATGAATCAAGAATCATTCAAAAAGGAGTTCAAACGAAAACGTTATACACGAAATACCGAACCTATATCCAGATTGCTTCCAGAATTTTGACCTAACTTATGACACCTATAACTCGAGCTACACAACCAAACTAGTGTCAAATTAACAAGCATTAAGTCTAGTTTCTGAAAGGTAAATCACATAATTTTTGGACCGCTAGATTGCTCCCAGTTACTGTATAACCGAACCTATATCCAGATCGTTTCCAGAATTTTGACCTAACTTATGACACCTATAACTCGAGCTATACAACTCCAAATGCAACCAAACTAGTGTCAAATTAACAAGCATTAAGTCTAGTTTCGGAAAAGGTAAACCACATAATTTTTGGACCGCTAGATTGCTCCCAGTTACTGTATAACCGAACCTATATCCAAATCACCCCAAACAATGAGTTTAGCAACAAAATTGGCATCAAGACATAACATCAACATCTCAAAATAATGACACACATATGGTAATTATCAAAACCCTAACCCCACATGCAATCCCTCATACAACCCATTATAATGTTTGAATCACACCCTTACCTTAGCCTTAGATGAATACACAACCCTAGCTTGATGGATGATTCGAACCCTAGCTTCTTCTCTCTCCTCTTGATTCACGTTTTCTCTCCTTCTTTCTCTTGTGCTAGCGCCGCCCCCTCCTAGCTCTCTCTTCTCAATCCTTATTTTTTTTCTTTTTCCTTCTAATGACAACAAAACCCTAACCTAGCCCTTTTATATTTTTATTTGGTCTTACGGGCTTTTTCATCACTTATTCGAATTACTCATGGGCCAATCACTTAAAATCACTATTACCAACCCCTAATGGACTAACTATTAATAACATATAATTATATTACTATTTCTACCACACAAATCCTATTAAATTAATTTAATAAATTAATCAATTATTTTTGGGGCGTTACACCCCACCTATGGAGAGCCCTCAAATCTATTACAACAATAACAAGAGATACCCCACCCCTGTTACAATCAGCTGCCCCAGAAAGATACCCCACTTCCTAGTACAAACAGCTACCCTAGAGAGATACCCCACTCCCTAGTACAAATCACAAACGATTAAATAATAACAATTGTAAAGACAGAAATACCTCTAATGAAGGCAGATATTACAACTTGAAGAATGCAACCCCAACTAACTCTTAGCAAAAGATCAGCTCAGACGGACCAACGGTGCGTGACGAGAAAAAGTAAAAGCGTGAAGAGTTTTTCTCAAGAGTTCTCTGATTCGTGAAATGGGTTGTGTGTAAATGAACGTGAAGTAGTGCCTATTTATAGGCTATGAGAAAATCAAGTTTACGTTGAAAATAGTGTAGGAATCGATTCTTTGTTGAAAGCATTTGATCTAGAAATCGATTCATTTAAGTGAGGAATCGATTTTGATTTGTTTGAAAAATAGGGACAATCGATTCTTGAGAACCATGGAGGGCTAGGAATCGATTCTGTACTTAGTGAAAATTTGTATGAATCGATTCTCAGCTTGCCTGAGACATGTAGGAATCGATTCTCAGTTAAGTGCAAAAGAGTGGGAATCGATTCTTCCTTTGAAAAAAGTATGGCTCAGGAATCGATTTATGCACTGAAAATACATGAAGTGAAAATCGATTCTTCCTTTTCTGATTGGCCTGGAAATCGATTTTGATGAATGTATATGCAAGATGAAATCGATTTTTATGTTTTAAAGATGATAGGTATGTTTACGTAAGTATGCATGCATCTTTGAAAAACTTGTGAGTGTGTGAGACTTTGAGATACGAGCTGACCTTCGAAAGAGCTTACACTTTTTCCTAAGACACACCCAAACCCTAAGGACTACCCTTATATTTAAGGACTGCCCTTAAACTTGAATCTTCAATTCTTGAGCTTGTTTGTCTTGGATTGTGACTTTGATGTTTTAGTCACTTTTATTAACTTTGGCCATCAGCTTTGCCTTTGTCTTTTTCATCATCAAAACTTATCCTGCAATATTAGTTTACCTGCAATACAAGGTATCCACATTCTCCCCCTTTTTGATGATGACAAAACATTAACTCATCTCAAGGTGGGAGGTTAGTTCAAATAGATAATGTATATATGATACTCCCCCTATCATGATACTCCCCCTATCATGATGCTCCCCCTGTTTTATTTACTATATGCATAGTGACAATGCTATGACAGATCTATATGCTCATTCATCTATATGCTCATTCTATATGCTTTATGCAACCCTATATTTCTCTCCCCCTTTTTGTCATGATCAAAAGGGTCGATATATGATAAAGTTTGCGAATCGAATGTCACAGTGATTTGACAAGGTAAAAGAACCATTTGCAGATTTAAGTGATCATCAAAACTTGAAGAAAAACATATTTGAGACCATGAAGAAAATATTTTATCAAACACAGGTAAAGGCTAATTATGAGTCTCAAAAATCTGTGAAGCAGTTTGTTTAGCCTTCGCACGTTTCATGCTGCTTAGTTTTTGAGAGTTGGTGACGGCAGCTAGAAGGTGGGAAGTAGAGTTTTGAAAAGAGATTATTCTAGATAAACAGCGATCGTGAGCATGTATTTTTCGAAAAAGTACCAGAGTTTAGCGGTTGATTGTAAGATGGATTAAAGAAAATAGCACTTCAACTGCAGAAATTCACAAGTCACGATTTTACATTTCTTAATAGAATCACTTTGAAGAAAAAAAAAATTTAATTGAAAAACTCATTTAAAAGAAGAACCAGATTTTCTTTTGCAATGGATTTGTGAAAAATATCAACTAGCTGATTTTGACGATTTCAACTAACTCAATCACACTATCGCCTTTCTAACCATAACCTCTAAGAAGGTGATATATAATTTCTATATGTTTAGTCCTAGAGGGATAACCAGAATACTTTGTTTGTTTCATGCCTTATAAATATTGTTCTTTAAAGATGCATGAAATGAGGTTCAGGGATTGATCTATTTCAGTAGTCACATATTTGACTTAATAAACTATTCTTAAGCACATTTTCAAAAATAGAGGTGAATAAAATTTTAACCAATCTGACCTTTACCCGTGATTCTTCCTCTATTTATCACAAGTCACATGACGGCTTTTCCGGGGGTGAGTGTTAAGAACTTTATTGCGTCTCCGGTCATGCGCTATGAGTCTTTGCTGTCAAGGTATCAAAGCCCCCATACCTTGAAGCATACCTGCAATGAGTGTTAAGAACTTTTTTCCGGGGGATGAGTGTTAAGAACTTTATTGCGTCCTTGTGGGTTAGTGTTTGGCATGGTCCCTTTAGGAACCCATACCTTTTTCACATTTTGATTACCTCTTGCTCTGCAAACGGAAGCAGTATGTCCAGGTTTACCACAATAATAACATTTAATATAAGGTCTAGTGGAAAACTTAGGTCTATGATGCATATTGCTTTTCACAAAATTATTTCTCGAAATCCTAGGATGTACATGTTGTAATTTGGACATTTTGCCTATTGTACATTCAAGCTCATTGATTTTCTTTTCATGTTCTATACACTTATCACATGCATAATTTTCCTTGAAATAGACAAAATCATCATTTTCTTTTCTAAGTTCTAATTTTTCTTTTGTTAAAGCAATAATATCATTTTCAAGATGAGTGATAACTTTCTTGGATTTGCTTAGAGCTTTACCTAATTTTGAAGATTTATCGTGTAATTCAGTAAAAGCTTCATATAATTCATCATAGGCATATTGTAAAGATTCAGAGTTAGAATATACCTCAGTTTCACTTTCGCTGTCGTGGTCGGCCATGAGAGCAACTTGACCTTTTTCACTTTCGGAGTTATCTAATGAGTTCAGGTCGTTGTTTTCCCATGCTATGTAGGCTTTTCTACTCTTCTTTCCTTTGGATCCCTTTTTCTCAAACTTTGACCGTATTCTTTGTAATTTTGGGCACTACATCTCTATGTGTCCCGATTTTCCACATTCGTGGCAAGTTGGTGGGTTTGAGAGGTTTTCCTTGCTTGAGCCTCTTTTGGTTGGAGAATTCTTTTTGAGAGATCTTTCCCTTCTCATGAACTTTTTGAATTTACTCACCATTAGTTCCATTTTCTCCTCGTCTTCATCTTCATCTTCCGAATCATCACTATCGTCGGATGAGCTTGAACTGGAAGCTTTGAGAGCTAAGTTTTTGTTCTTCTTGTCTTTTCCTTCATGCTCTGCTAGGCGAGTGAGCTCTAACTCGTGCTCTAGTAGTTTCCCAAACAGGGTGGCGAGAGTCATGGTAGTCAAGTTTCTTGACTCAGTTATTGCAGTCACCTTTGGTTGCCATTCTCTTTTTAGGCATCTCAGCACTCTGTTGATCAAGTCTTCGGGAGGAAATGATTTTCCTAATGAACCCAATTTGTTCACTATGTGAGTGAACCTTTTCTGCATCTCTGATATTGTTTCACCTGTATTCATTCTAAACAATTCGTACTCTCTGGTAAGAGTATTTGTTCTTGCCCTTTTCACTTCACTTGTACCCTCATGAGTAACTTGAAGATTATCCCACATTTCTTGGGCAGATTTACAGTTTGAAACTCGAAAAAATTCATCAGCACTCAAAGCAGAAGTAATAATATTTTTAGCACGTAAATTAAGTTGCACTTTTCTTTTCTCATCGTCAGACCATTCATTTCTACTTTTTATTGTAAGAATACCATCTACTATCTGTGTGGGGACGAAAGGTCCTTTTTCCACAGCATCCCAAACATCTAAGTCTACCCCTTCAATAAAAATTCTCATTCTTTCTTTCCAATATGCATAGTCTTCTCCGTTGAATCCCGGAGGACGGAAAAGAGATACACCCTCTTGCGTAGACCAACCTGAAGCCATTTCTCTTGAAGCTGCTAGGCCCTTTATACAAGAGTCTATCTCTGATACCACTTGTTACCAAGTGGCTTCAGTCTCAAGAGGGGGGTGAATTGAGATTTAAAAACTTTTCAGATCTTTCGAAAACGTTTTTCCCCTTTTCAATGACTTAGATCAATTTTCGCGCAGGTTAAGTGGAAGCGAAGGAATAAAGCAGTAAAGCGGTATAACAGTAAAGCAGGAAAGCAGTAAAGCACGCAGAGATTTATCCTGGTTCGGTCACCTCCTAGTGACCTACGTCCAGTCCTCACACCCTTGTGAGATTTTCCACTAACCAAAACAACAAGGCTTACAGGTGCCTTGGAAAACCTTTACAGACTCAGGCACTCTCCTCCTAGGATACCCCACCTATGGAGAGCCCTCAAATCTATTACAACAATAACAAGAGATACCCCACCCCTGTTACAATCAGCTGCCCCAGAAAGATACCCTTCTTCCTAGTACAAACAGCTACCCTGGAGAGATACCCCACTCCCTAGTACAAATCACAAACGATTAAATAATAACAAAGGTAAAGACAGAAATACCTCTAATGAAGGCAGATATTACAACTTGAAGAATGCAACCCCAACTAACTCTTAGCAAAAGATCAGCTCAGACGGACCAACGGTGCGTGACGAGCAAAAGTAAAAGCGTGAAGAGTTTTTCTCAAAAGTTCTCTGATTCGTGAAATGGGTTTACGTTGAAAATAGTGTAGGAATCGATTCTTTGTTGAAAACATTTGATCTAGAAATCGATTCATTTAAGTGAGGAATCGATTTTGATTTGTTTGAAAAATAAGGACAATCGATTCTTGAGAACCATGGAGGGCTAGGAATCGATTCTGTACTTAGTGAAAATTTGTATGAATCGATTCTCAGCTTGCCTGAGACATGTAGGAATCGAATCTCAGTTAAGTGCAAATACATGAAGTGAAAATCGATTCTTCCTTTTCTGATTGGCCTAAAAATCGATTTTGATGAATGTATATGCAAGATGAAATCGATTTTTATGTTTTAAAGATGATAGGTATGTTTACGTAAGTATGCATGCATCTTTGAAAAACTTGTGAGTGTGTGAGACTTTGAGATACGAGCTGACCTTCGAAAGAGCTTACACTTTTTCCTAAGACACACCCAAACCCTAAGGACTACCCTTATATTTAAGGACTACCCTTAAACTTGAATCTTCAATTCTTGAGCTTGTTTGTCTTGGATTGTGACTTTGATGTTTTAGTCACTTTTATTAACTTTGGCCATCAGCTTTGCCTTTGTCTTTTTCATCATCAAAACTTATCCTGCAATATTAGTTTACCTGCAATACAAGGTATCCACACCAGTTGACTCTAGCACCCCGGGGTCCAAAGTAAGTCCAAGCGCAAGAAAAGTTGTGCCCGGGGTCCTCCTCCCACTACAAGAAAATCGCTCATTTGCGACGGCAATTTCCGTCGCAAATGAACCTTTTTCCGTGGCAAATGTGAATTTCCGACGTAAGTTGCGTCGGACGAAGCGTCGTGGCAAAACAGCTCGTCGCAAAGCGTTTGCGACGAAACTCCCCGCCGCAAATAATCCGTCGCAAACTCGTCGCAAGTCTGTCGCAAATATCCGTGGCAAAGTCGTCGCAAACTCTGACACCTTTTCGTCGCAAATCCGTCACAAATCCATCGGAAATATAAAAAAAATTAAAAAAAATTAAATTATACATCCAAAATACTATTTAATAGTTATATCTATACATACTAATCAGTACTAATACATAGTTACACAATCATAGTTACAAAATCATATCATCTAGATAGACTTATACGGACTACACTATGTCCTTTTAACACAAAATCTCAAATATCATCATATAACTATCCAACTACTATAATAAAAAGTGAGTAATATTTGCTCAGAACATTCTATACCTATATTGATTGGACTATGTCCTTTTAACACAAAATGATGCTTGTGAAAAGAAAGTGAAAACTGCTACAAAGAAGAAAAAAAAGTACTACAAAGTTTGCTCCAAATACAGCTGAAGCAAAGTAGACTCTTCCTTGATGCCTGTGGACTAAGATGCTGGTGAATAAGTCTTGAAACCCAGAGTTTCAGCTGCAAAAGTAAACATTCCAATAAGAATGAAACTTAAAATAAATGCATAAGTATATGTGCAAGTGCAACACCTACTACTCTATATATATCTAATCTAAGTTTGATTCATCATCAACCTGGAATGTGGAAATAGAATATAAAATGGAATAAGACAGCAAAGTGATGAACAGGGTGTGTATCAGTATCTCGTAACATGTCATTTGATATCACATTTTCTTATCACAACACGCATAGTTCATAATAACCAATTCATCACAGTGTATAAATATTACAAACAATATAAATTAAAGCAAGCTAGAAGTTCTCATGTACTAACTACTAACCATAAGGAACTGGAAAACGTTTCAGCAGGTAATATTCCACAACAGATATAGATGAGGAGAAGATCATGGCGAACGTCGCTGTGGCGCTTGACACCTTCACATAAGATGTTGAATCTAGTCAATAATAGCATCAGCAACAAAATCATTTGCCTTCTGAAAAGAATAGCATAACAAGTGGACCCATAACGAATCCTCCTCCTAGTCCCAGCAAGCCACCAACTATACCAGCCAGCACACCAAAGACACAATAGATAACTAACTGAAAAACAGTAAAACACAATCTAAACAATTTTTACAGATTGTTGTAACAGAGCAGATATTCTAAAAAAATCACAGAAAATTGAGTATTAATTAATTGGATATCGTGTGCAATCAAGAAAAGCAAAATGACTTGTAACAAGTTCCTGAATAGAATTACCTGTAGCAAGTTCAGTATCCAATATGTTGCTGAACAAGTAGTTGTGTAGTTTTGCTGTCAATAGGATATTATTAATCTCAAGTTAGATGAATTGTGAAGGAGCAGCAAACCTTGACAATCTGTAGTACGAGGAGAAAAATCCATGTTATTATTAGACATGAAAATATCACCCCATCCATAAGAACTCAGAGAATAATGGCATCATGTACCTCGGTTTTCTTTTCGGTGTCACCATTTGGTTCTGTTGGAATAGGTTTGTATTCTGCTTCAGCCCCAGAACCTGCAAAAAAGAAAGTTTCATATAATCTGACATCAGGGAAAAACAAAATGCTGCAAACAGATAACAACTGTTTCTTATTCCATTTAAGAAGCAAAAAAGAATGAGAAATATATCTTATTGAATATTGTTTATTAGTGAGTCGTAGAGCTATTTCCATTTACAAAAAAGATATTCTGAAAGTAATATATTCTGAAAAATAAAGATAAAAGAGATGCAGGGCATATCTAAAGGCAATTCAGTATATGGTACGTTAAATTTTTCTATACTACATCAGTAAAGCATAGTACATGTTTTTTTTGTTACCTTGATTTCTGGTGGGCATTAGCATTTTCCCAAGGCGGATCCACCATTATGAGGTTGAAACCACTATCACTGTGAGCTGCACAAAATTCATTGAAAGCCACATGAAGAATGAGCACCAAAGGGTGAGGGAAAGTGAGGCACAGACATAAGTTGCAAGCATGATGACTGAGCATTCACTCTCACCTACTCCAAATAATTGAGTAATTGTACCTAAAATGGAAAATACATAAAACAACTATATTAATATACCAATCAGTTATTCTTGAAGATTGGAACAATATTCTGGAAGTGTAATCACACAAAAGAAACATTGAATTCAATATACTTGGATCTACTTTGAATATAAAAAACACTACAACTTACCTCTTCTGGGAGCAATGGCAGCTTGGTAATGTTGAAGTCATCATACAACATGTAAAACTGGTCCAAATACTTATGTTGCATTTTCATTCTTGCTTTAAGTAACTTGGATTCAACATCTACAGGGATAAATCCGATTAGCAGACGATAGTTTAAAAGAAAAGGCAAAGAAAAATACATACAGCAAGGATATATCCTGCTCATTACCTTCATCATCAAAGATTACTTGATTAATGATGATATTGTGAGTGTCAATCTCAAACTTTGTAAGTTCTTGAACCAATCTCTCAGTTTCGTAAAGTGAGAGGAATTCGGGAATGCAAACACAGACAAAGGTTGTCATGTCCTGTGAATAAAGAAAACACATCTTAGTTATTGGTTTGAGAATGGTTAAATTTAGTTTTATTTTTGCATTCCTTTAACTATTGGACTCTTCTATTGATAGAGATGAAGAAAATGGGCCTGCTGAAACAAAACATTTAGTTACACTTGAGGAGATGGATAGGCCCAAGATATGGAGGGTGTATCAGAGAAAGCGTGAGAAGGCCAAGGGTGCTAAGCTGGTGGAGAATGAGTAATGATGATGCTTACAAGTGGAGGTGAGGTAGTTAGTTATAAAGGGAATAATGAGGAGAGAGGGGAATCATTCTAGAACTCTTTTAGAAGGGAGAGATGGATCGCAGAGAATTTTTCTCTGCTGAGGTAGCCACTTGGCTAGGCTGTTATTTGATGTACACAGCCTTTCCTCCGCAGCCAGAAGTCGGTCTTGAGGATTTTAACCTGTGACCCGAGGTCAAAAGGAAACAACCTTACTGCGGATCTAAATTAACAAATAAGATAACAAAAACAATACATCAAGAGAACAGGATCAATCTAATTAGTACACACATTGTATCAAGGTCCAACATGTCCAGCCATAAAAACTAAGACCCTACCTCTTAGGCGTTAATATGAAAAATAGAAATAAAGACAGAGTGTGTTCAAGGAGATAAAAAAATTATCTTGACAGACCATACCAAAGATTTTCGAAAAATGTTGTATCCCATACCATACCCATACCCATAGGCTACCAACAATGTGCCAGTTCAATCTTCCTTCCCACAATTAGATCCTAGTTTTCATGGTTTACAAGAAATCGAGGATTATTAGGTCAATTTCTTTCATGAATACACAATTCTGTGGTTTAAGTTTACCCAAAAAATATAGAACATAAAAGTACAGTCAATGATTGGCAGGAATATAAATCGCAATACAAAACAGAAGCTGGATGAAATTCTTACTGGATCTTTGAATTGCTTATTAACTTGTTCAATTACATCCTTCATGCCTTCAAGCCTCCCAAGGATTGCATCATCACCAAAATCATCACCCCTGCCAAACATGCGAGTCATCTGTGATCAGATGTCAAATAAGTTTCCAATTACAAAATCAATAATGAAGCTTACACATGCCATCTAATGAACCATCAAAGAAGTTTTCCCCAATCAAGTTAGGCAACAGAATAACTAAATCACAAGCGTAATGCAAATATTGTCCAGAACTGGAAGGACCAAAACAATTGGTTTTCACACAAAACATGGAGACTTTAGTAATGACAGCAAAAGGAAGGTTGTCTAATTCCATTTTCCAACAGTCGTCGGTGTGGTGGAAGTTGATAGCAATACAGAAGGTAACTCAAGGTATCAAATGATACTTATTTAATTGAATATGGAGAGCGCGACTTTGATATAGAGACTTATCATTAGCTTTTGACCGAATGATCGTTAAAGAGGTAACGTGTAATTCATTTCTACAATAATGGATAACAGACGTGCACATGTTCCATCTTGAATTGTAGTGCCAAGACACACAATATAGCTGGGATAGCTATACTTAAGAGACCAAATTACCAAACTAAATCTTTTGTAAGGAATGTCAGCCTTAAATTCATACCTGATTAAACAAACCACCAAATTTATTTTTCAAAGACATCATCTTTGCAAGACCTTTTTCTAAAACTGATGGGAATTGCAATAGTCTAAGGGTATGGCCAGTGGGAGCAGTATCAAATACAATAACAGAATAATCCATTGTCTGCACCAATCTGGAAAAAAATTGTTATGGATCAAAACACAATGAACAATAAAAGGAATTAAGTCGAAAAGCGACATTTCAATATCAAAAAATGCGTGCACCGCATACTTGGTTAATAGATTTCTAGGTGAATCAAACATAGCTATAAGTGTGTCTTTCAACTTAATAATAGAGAAACGATGATGATGAAAAATGAAAACGTAGAATGGTGGAGACTTACGACTTTGCCGAGTGCGACGGCGACGTTGAGAAAAGTGGAAAAAGGTCTTCTGAAATTGGAGGAACCGTTGGCTTCCTCAACATCTTCATCGGCGGTCTTGACGCATGGAATCGGTGAGCTCCGACAACTCCTCGATCGCCGCCATTGATGATCAATTAGCGGATCCAAAATGAAGAGAACTTCTTCAATAATCGAACGCGTGCGAGACAGATAGGGAGCAATCCAAGCCGAACCCTAAACAAGACCTTCGTTACGATCTGCAATCAGATCTGCAATCCAAGCCAGAGGTGAGCACGAAGGCATGGAGTGGAGTGACCGGCCGAGGTGAGGATGGTGGTGGTTGCGAGAAGGACGGTGGTGAGGGAGGGGGACGGCGTGAGGGAGAGGGAGGGGCCGACGTGAGAGAGAGGGACGGCGTGAGGGAGGGGGACGGCGTGAGGGAGAGGGAGGGGGACGGCGTGAGGAGAGAGAGTGCGAGAAAGAACAGAGAAAAGGAAACTAATGTGAGAAAGAACAAACAATAGGCTTTAGTGAGCGTATCGCGTGAATTAAAATTATAATTAAAATTTGCGACGGGCTTTCGACCAACCCTCCGTCACAAATTTGTGACCAACATACGCTTCCGTCGCAAATTAGTGACCAACATGCCTTTCCATCGCAAATTATGAGCGGGATTTTTAGCGCCAATGACCAATCTCACTCTTCGTCGCAAATCCGTCGCAAATTAGCGACGGACAGTTCTCCGTGGGAAACGTTGGTGGCAATATAGGCTTATTCTTGTAGTGTCCTGCTGACTACCCTTCTCCTGTTAAGCGTCCCCCGCTCGTGCCTGATGATGAAGAAGCCGAAATTAGCTTTACTGCTGATGAGCGTGATCACCTCTGGGAGCACCCATTCGAACTTGCCATGCGCATGGTCAAGGCTGGGGAGAGCTTGAATGCGAAGTGGGGAGCTGAGAGGGGGTGTGGATCTCATTCAGGTAATCCTTTTGAGTTATTTTTCTAAGCATTCGACATATCTGTAGGTTGGAATCTTTAACCTTGTCGTGTTGTTTCTTCCTTTGCATAGGGGTGAGCGAAGAGAGGGATCGACTTATCTTGGATAAAAACCGGCTTCAGGTGGATCTACATGGAGCGTTGGAATCTGCTCGCCGGGCCAAAGAGGCTGCTTGCCACTATCAGAAAGACCGGGAGGAGGCCTATGCTGAGAGGAATGAGTGCAAGAGGAGAGTGGAGGAGCTCCAAGTTGAACTAGACAGTACTAAGAAGATGAAGGATGAAGCTGAGGAAAAGGTGCGGATGTTGGCCGGGAAGGCTGTGAATTTCTCTTATGCCGCCTATGACAAGGCGATTAGCCATGTTCAGTGTCTGTATCCGGAAGCCGTTCTAGAGTCGAGCATCTTTGAATTTGATCATGAGGTTCTAAACGGGAGGATTGTCAAATACCACCTCAACGGGGTTGACTTCGATGTCATTGCCCCCTGATTATTTCTTTCAGTTCAGTTGCTTTAACTGTGTAAATTTTCTTTGACTTGTTGGATTTCGTTATGTATTTTGCTCTATGGAGCCTTACTGTATTCGGGGTGATTTTTTACGTTACATTAATAAACATCAATGTTTATTCTTTGTCTAGCTTGTTTCTTATCCTTATAACTGGCACGCGTTGGACGGTCTCCGGCGCGAGTCATCGCCTTGCGTATCTCCAGATATAATCCTTTATCACCTCGTGGCAAAGTTCACTCTGGGGGCAGTTTATCAGAAATCGGTCTGATTCTAACTCGCCCATCAGAGGTTGCGACACGTTTAAAGTCGCTTCGCGAAGCGAGTTGGTCGACTCGCGCCTCGGTTTGTCGGGAAGCGCAAACGATCGCAGCGTCGATCTCATGCCGCCCCTTTCTACCGTCAGGCTTTTACATAGTTGCCTGGACCCCCGCTGCTGGTGTTAGGACCTGGCTTTCTATCCTGCAAGTAATAGTAAGTATTGCAAAAACGATATTTTGAATCATAAGAATAAAATTTCATTCATTTGCGTGCATTAACAGTCCATGCTATTACATTGGTTTAAGACTTATGTCTTGTTCATACAATAAACTTCCTTAGCTTATCAGCGTTCCAAGTTCTAGGTATTGGTTCCTTGCTCAGGGTTTCCAGTTTGAAAGCTATGTTCCCAGTTTCTGCAACTATTCTGTATGGACCTTCCCAGTTTGGGGCTAATTTCCCTTGGAATGCATTCTTTAACCCTGCCCTTCGTAGGACTAGGTCGCCCACCTCTAAGGTTCTAGGGACCACCTTAGCATTAAATATTGCAGCCATCCTCTGTTTGATCACCATATCCTTTAATGTTGCTTGGTTTCTGACTTCCTCAACAAAGTCCAGCTCCTCTCGGAGTCTTTGGTCATTGGTCTCTGGGGGGTTTGGGTGCTTGGTCCTCCAGTTTAGTTCTCCGATTTCGACGGGTATGACTGCTTTTGTTCTGTATGCCATTCGGAAGGGTGACTCACCTGTTGACGAGTGTGGGGTGGTTCTGTAGGCCCATAAGACATAGGGTAGTTCTTCCGGCCAGCAGCCTTTTGCTTCGTCAAGTCTCCTCTTTAACCCTCTTAAAATTACTCTGTTGGCTACCTCAGCTTGTCCGTTGGTCTGGGGGTGTTCCACCGACGTGAAGCGGTGTTTGATGCCCAGGTCGGCCATCAGTTGTCTGAATCCTTTGTCTGCAAACTGTGTGCCGTTGTCGGTGATGACCACTTCCGGAATGCCGAATCTAGCCATGATATTTTTCTTAAAGAATTTCATACAATTTTTTGCCGTGGTAGTGGCCAAGGGCTCAGCTTCGATCCATTTGGTAAAGTAATCGACAGCGACGATTAAGTACTTTACCTGCCCCGGACCAGGCGGAAAGGGACCTAAAAGGTCGATTCCCCACCAAGCAAAAGGCCAGGGAGAGCTTAGGTATGTCAGTTCAGATGACGGGGCGACATGCACATCGGTGTACCTCTGGCATTTATCACATTTCTTTACATAATTCTGTGAATCTTCATTCATGGTAGGCCAGTAATAACCTGCCCTAAGTGCTTTTGCTGCCAGGGCTCGTCCTCCCAGATGTTTCCCACAGATTCCCTCGTGGATTTCTGTGAGCACATAATCTGCTTCTGGTCCTTCTACACATTTTAATAGAGGCATAGAGAAGCCTCTACGGAAAAGACGCCCTTCGATGACCGAGTAGGATGATGCGCGCCTCCTCACGGAAGCCGCTTCTTTTGCGTCAGTGGGCTCTTGCCCCTCGAGAATGTACTGACGGATTGGGGTTATCCAATTTTGGCTTGCTTCGACGGTGAGGATGGAGATAGGTGATCCATTGCTTAAGAGGACGCTTGGATTAGATAGAGTTTCTTGAATGACGCTCCGAAGGTTCCCTGGTGCTCTGGTGCTGGCCAGCTTGGAGAGTATATCAGCCCTGGTATTGTCTCCCCTGGGTACATGCTTTACCTCCGCCTTTTTGAACCATCTAAGGAGTTCACGTACCTTGCAAGATATTTCTGAAGTACCGCGTCGTAAGCTCCAAATGAAGCGTTGATCTGTGAGACGACCAACAGCGAGTCTGTGCGGAGCTCAAGTTGTGTGGCGCCGAAGTCTTTGGCCAACTGTAGGCCGGCTATGCAAGCCTCATACTCTGCTTGATTGTTGGATGTGGAGAACGAAAAAGTTAGGGATACCTCAATCATTAATCCTTCTGAGTTTTCAAGTATCAAACCGGCTCCGCATCCTTTGCTGTTTGAGGACCCATCCACGTGGAGGGTCCATGTCGTTTCTGCTCTATCTTCATGCGGTGTCGTTGTCATTTCAGCTAAGAAGTCTGCCAAAATCTGAGCCTTCGTGCCTGGTCTTGTCTCATACTTGATCCCAAACTCAGAGCTCGACCGCCCATTTGATCATTCTCCCCGCCAGGTCGGGACGGTGGAGGATTTGTCTGATTGGCTGATAAGTTCGAACCACCACTTGATGTGCCACAAAATATGGTCTGAGGCGCCTGGCTGCGATTACGACCACCAAAGCGACCTTTTCAACCTTTTGGTACCTTAACATGGGTCCCTGCAGTGCCTTACTTACAAAGTACACCGACTTTTGGCCAGTGTTGGTTTCTCTGACAAGTACTGCACTTAACACTTCGTCGGCCACAGCGAGGTATAAATACAATGTTTCTCCTTCCTCGGGACGTGTTAAGATGGGTGGTTCAGAGAGGGTCTTTTTTAACAGAGTCAGTGCCTGCTCTTGCTCGGCGGTCCAATCAAATTTCGTTTCTTTCTTTAGAAGTTTGAAGAAAGATAGGGACTTGTGGGCTGCTTTTGAAATGAACCAGGACAGCGCTGCTACCATCCCGGTGAGCTTTTGATTTTCTTTCTTTGTCGTTGGTGAAGCCATCTCGGTCACGGCCCTGCATTTGTCAGGGTTGGCCTCGATACCTCTCTCAGTGAGATAGAAGCCGAGGAATTTTCCCACTCGAACTCTAAAAGTGCACTTCTCCGGGTTTAACCTCATACTGTTCTTTCGGATTTCAGAAAATACTTCTGTCAAATCTTTGAGATGGTCTCGGTCATTTTTACTTTTGACTATCATGTCATCCAGATATACCCCGACTACCCGGCCGATTTGATTTTTAAAGACCTTGTTCATCATTCTTTGGTAAGTTGCCCCGGCGTATTTGAGCCCAAAGGGCATTACGCGATAGCAATAATTCCCTTGTTCTGTCATGAATGCCGTTTTCTCTTGGTCGGGCGGGAACATTGGGATTTGGTTATATCTCGAGTATGCGTCCATGAAAGATATTAAACGAAAATCTGAGGCGCTATCGACTAATTTATCTACGCTAGGGACGGGGAAGACGTCTTTGGGACATGCCTTGTTGAGATCAGTATAATCAACACACATCCTTCATTTTCCATTAGTTTTCTTAACCAAGACTACATTTGACAACCACGTGGTATACTTAATTTCTTTTACAAAATTTGCCTCTATGAGGACTTTTACAGCCCTAACTTCAGCTTTCTCTCCCTTCTGGACTCCCCTCTTCTGGGCAACCCACTTAGTGTTGGGATTAACAGCAAGATGGTGGCAGGCTACCTCGGGTGGAATCCCTGGCATGTCAGCTGCAGACCAGGCAAACAGGTCCGCATTATCCCTCAGGCAGATGGTAAGTTTTTCCTTGCCCTCCTCAGGGAGGTCGGAGCCTATCTTGATGGTCCTGGTAGGGTATTCTCCTAATTGGATGGAGATGATTGCGCCATCTGGCTTAGGACTCTTCATTTGCTTCTTAAGCTCCTTAGTGAGGGTGGAATCTTCTTCCTCTTCTTCACTGTCTGGATCATATCTGGCATCTAAGTCTGCCAAATTTACTTCAGCTTCTTTCCCGGATCCCCTGCCTGAGTCTCTTACTTCAGTAGTTTCTTTTTCATCCTTAATGCTCATGTAGTAACACCTGCGCTCCGCGCCCAGGTCTGCCTGAAGGGTCATAACCTTATTCTCTAAATTATAGAACTTCATCTTCAGGTGAACTGTTGAGGTCACCGCCTCTAGCCTGCCCAGAGTGGGCCTCCCGATAATGCATTGGTAGACAGACTTACATGGGAGGACCAGGAAGGCCCTTTTGACAGTTCTGAATAAAGGTGGCTCACTATCGGGGTCTCCATAAGTGACCATCAGCTCCAAGTGGCCCATCGGTTTTGTTTTTGATCCGTTGAACCCGGTCAAGTCCCCCTCCCCCCGTAGGGAGTCAGATCATCGGGGGAGATGTTTAAAACTTGCAGCAAGTCTTTAAAAATGATGTTCACTGAGCTTCCCTGGTCGACCAGGATTCTTCTTACTTCGATGTTGGCCATGATAGCAGTGATGAGCAATGGGACATGTTTATTTGGTCTTCGATCAAGAAAATTCTTATCGTCAAAGGATAAGGGCAGCCTGGTTGGTTCCTTCCTTAGGGCTGAGGTTGATGCAACGCTCAGGATTTCCTTCCATTTCCTTTTCACTGACTTGTTTGATCCCCAATCGTCGAGGGGGTGGCTTCCGTGAATCACCATGGCCACTGGCCACCCTTTGGATTTTCGGGTGTCTTCCTTCTCGGTAGATTTGCTGCCGTCATCTTTTTCCGCTTTGGTCCCTTCACCAACTGGGACCTTCCCCTTCCTAGGGGACCTGGACCTTCTTGTGGGGGATCTGGGTCTTTTGCGCGAGTTGTTTGGTTCCCCCTCCTTTTTTACGTACTGCAACAGTTTCCCTCTCTGAATCATTTCCTCAATGTCATCTTTAAGAGCTCGGCAGCCATTGGTATCGTGGCCTCCGCTTCGATGATAGCGGCACCATTTCTTTGAGGGGTTCTGGCCTTCCCTTAGTACCAATGGCTCAGGTCTCTTGATGCTCTTGAACTCAGCATTAGCACATTCAGCTAGGATCTTGGCCCGAGATGAGTTGAGGGGGGTATGCTCTGCGAACCTGCGGGGGTGCACCTCACGATGCCCGCCTCCTGCTTCCTTTCGTTGCCGGGTTTCCCGGGCGTCCCCCCTATCGTTACCAACCTTGGCTGCCTCACGGTAAGCCATATAGTCCTCTTCACAATCCATGTATTTTTGTGACATTTGAAGGAATTCGCCCAAGTTCCCGGGTTTGTTGATCCCTACGTCAATCTGGAAAAGAGTTCCATTTCTTAGACCGTCTTTCATCCAAAATAACCTTTGCTTATCTTCCAAATTTCGCACACATGAAGCCTCCTTATTGAAACGCTCAATGTATTCTCTTAGCGTCTCATTATCACGCTGTCTGACGACCCTCAGCACTTCTTCAGATTTGGGTTTCAATCGGGAGGCAGTGAAACGAGCTGTAAACATTCTCGCCAGCTGACTCCATGAGCAGATGGAATTTGGCCTCAGGTCTTGAAACCACTCTAATGCGGAATTTTCGAGAGTGAGGGGGAAGATTTTGCAGTGAACAGGCTCCCTGGCGCCTCTATAGCGTACCATCAGGGAGAAGTGTGCCAGATGACGGTCTGGATCTCCGGTTCCAACATACATCTTGAGAGCTGGCAGCTTCTCCAAGGCCCTTGGGATTCGGCATTCGTCCACCCTTCGGGTGAAGGGCCTTCATCGGAAAACCTTCTTGAGTTCCGAGGGGAGGTGTCTCCATAGTCCAAATCTTGATACCGACGCTGGTCGGGGGATCCAAAAGTTGGCTTACATTCGAGGGTTGGGCAGGCTGGGTGGTATCCTCGTCAGGCTGGCTAGCAACGTTACCCTCAGGAGTACCCTCTGGTCGGGGTGCGGGTATGGCAACGCTTTGAATCCGAGGTCTGCCTCTGGGAGCCATGGAGTAGCAAGAGAAAAGTTCAAGGAGTAGTGATGATGTGAAAGATAGATATCTTCCACTGTGGTCGCCAATGTTCTGTACCTTGCAGTATTGGGTTGACTGTAGTTGGTAGGTCTCTTGCTGTCCTGCAGGAGGTTAGCGTGAGCCCGGGGGGTACTTGCGAAGCCACTCCGACGCTCAAGCCAGTATTGAGAATAGATTAGTGATTTAGCTAGGATTGAGAATGTGTACCTTATGGAGGCTATGGAGCCGGTATTTATAGGAAATCGTGCCCGTTTGTGGATCGTCGGATCCGTAGAATCGATCTTAGCCATTCAAGTGTGATGGCCTTAATTGGGCTTGCATATTGTGGATATGGGTCAAAATGATTGGGTCAATCCATGTCCAATTGCTAAACGCACCTCCTGGTATTGCTGAATGGACCTCCAGGTCTAGTCCAGAACAGGAAGTATAGTCAAGAAGTAGATTTTCCTTAATATTCCAATAATAACAAAGTTTGAGAGTGTCTTTGAATTTCCTATGATAATAAAATGTTTAGAATTGCCTATGCTAATAATAATAAAGCCCTATGATATTTAAGTGTGTTTTCAAATAATTCAATCATAAAGTTGTTATTCTTTCTCATGCTTCTCCCTTATCATATTTTTTCTTTGGATAGAATGAGTATCGACACTATCATCAATAATGGAGATATGTGTCTCATTGATAGCGGAACTACCCATACAATTTTAAAGGATGCAAAATATTTCTCTTATTTAGTGAAGCGAGAAACCGATGTTAGTACTGTTTCTGGCTCTTCAAAGATAATTGAAGGCTCCGGAAGAGCTAATATACTGTTATCCCGGGGAACAAATTTACACATTGAGAATGCATTATATTCCCCCAAGTCTAGTAGAAATTTATTAAGTTTCAAAGATATCCGCCTAAATGGATATCATATTGAAACAAGAGATGAAGGAGATATTGAATATCTCTATACAACAAGACATGAAGTCAATGAGTGTCACAAGGAAGGGGGGTTGGAATTGTGACCCTTTTAAAAATTAACCTGAAACAACATAAACAACTTCACAAGTATTGTTAGACATTGTGTGTGTGTAAATGCAATGTTGAGAAGGTTGAGTGAAAACAGACTTCTCAACTATGATAGTGAGTATAGAATGGTGAGAAGAATCTGTCTTCTCAACTATGTTTCTTGGTTGAGAAGGGTCAGTTGAAACAGTCTTCTCAACTGTGATAGTGAGTAGAGAAGAGTGAGATGAAACTGTCTTCTCAACTATGTTTCTGAGTTGAGAAGGGTCAGTTAGTTCTTTCTTCTCAAAACAACTATCAGTAAAGAGAACAAGATGATTTTCAAAATAGGTTTTCCAAGGTAAGAGATAGTGTTTGAAAAACTTATCCTAAGTGTGAAGTGCTTAAGAATAGTGCTTTAAGTTTACCACTTTGAAAACATTTGAGAAGAGTTGTAAAAACAGTGTTTTTAGAAAAACTGTGTGTAGTAGAGAAGGGTCAGCAAAAGCTGTTATCTCAGTTTTCCAAAAACCTTCTCCAGATGGAGAGTTTTAAGCACAGTGTAAAACAACTTAGAAAAGCAGTAAATAACACAATGATGTATAGTGGTTCACCCAAAACCCTGGGCTACATCCACTCCTCACACCCCGTGAGTATTTCCACTAATTTCCAAATAGTTTCAACTTTACAACCAACCTAGGCTTAAAGTTCTCATGGTAGTTTTCTTAACACAGCTCTACCTACTGTTTCTTGCACCAAATACGATCCTTCTGATCTACTAGGTAGCTTCTAACACAGAAGCAACTCACTTCTCAAGCCCTACAGCAACACATGCTACATGAGAAGGTTTCCAACAGGCTTCTCTTTAGCCATAGCAACACCATGCTATTTGAGAAGGCTTTCAACAGGTTTTACACTATACGGTTTGGGGTTTTTTTGTGGGATTACAAAAGCTTGGTTTAAACAATATAGATTCAACTGAATCCTAAAACAACAAGCTGAAATACATACTCAGAAAATAGGATCCCTATATTAAAGCATGACTTGAGTATGGGTGAGAGAAGACTTTCTGCTTGAGAAGAATGGGAAGAATTAGATTTCTCTCTCACAAAGAACTTCAGCAATGATCCATGGTGGTATTTATAGCCATTGAGTGGAAATAAATGTGTATTAACCATTGGTTAATCAATTAGAGTCGTTGTAGGGGTTTCCCAAGTGAATATAGCCATTTATAGCCGTTGAGAAAGGTGGACAAGTGTTTCTGCACTTTCTGCAGAAGACAGCTTGCTTCTGCACTTACTGCAGCACTTTCTGCAGAAGACAGCACACTACAGCTGTCATGACTCTTCTCTTCTTTGAATCTTCTCAACTTTGAGTCTTCTCAACTATGACAGTTTCTGGAGATGATGCTTCTCAAGTTGATGCTTCTAATGAAGATATTCATTATGTGACTCTTCCCAACTTTACTGTTCTCATCATGACCCTTATGATCTTGACTCTTCTTGTCATGATGCTTCTCAACTTGACTCTTCTTATTTGATGCTTCTCATCTCTATTCTTCTGAGGACACTTCTTATGTCAATTCTGTCATGATACTTCCGAAGTTGACTCTTCTATTGTTGACTCTTCTCATGATGACTCTTCTCGTGATGATTCTTCTTATGATGACTTTTCCCATGATGAATCTTCTCATCACGACTCTTCTCATGTTGAGTCTTCTCATCATTACTCTTCTCATATTGACTCTTCTCATGATGAGTTTTCTCATGTTAACCCTTCTTAGCTAATGACCTTTCTCTTATCTTCCAAGGGTGTTTTTCTTTGTATTTCTATCAACATTCTTATGGCTTCTTTGTATTGTCATTGCTTCAAGTCTTCTCAACACTTATGCTTCTTAAAAGCAAATTATCTTCTTGAGAGTAGCTAACATATCCTGTTCTTATATTTCACTCAAGAAGAAACATTAGTAGCATATGAAATCAGATAACTTAAGCCTCTCACATTTGAAGTTTTTAACCATCAAAACTCAACTGGATTTTGCCTCAACAAGACATACTTTGGAAAAAATAAGTGTAGTGGAAAAGCTGCCCGCCTTTTCCTCTGGTTTGTACTACACTTATATCAATGCAATTGAAGTACATGTTGTAAACCGTAAATTTACAAATCACAAAAAAATTGTTGTTTGGCATGACCGGCTGGGCCATCCCAGATTCATAATGATGCGAAAAATAATTGAAAACTCATGTGGTCATCAATTGAAGAACCATGAGATTCTTCAATCCAATAAGTTCTCATGTACCTCTTGTCCACAAGGGAAGTTGATAATTAGACCATCACCAACAAAAAATAGAAGTGAATCTCTCAACTTTTTAGAACGAATACATGTTGATATTTGTGGGCCAATACACCCACCATGTGGACAATTTAGATATTTTATGGTTTTAATTGATGCGTCAACTAAATGGTCACATGTTTGTCTGTTGTCAACTCGCAACTGAGCATTTGCGAGATTACTAGCTCAACTAATTCGAATAAGAGCTCACTTCCCTGATTATCCTGTCAAGAAAATACGTCTTGGCAATGCTGCTGAGTTTTCATCTCAAGTATTTAATAAATATTGTGCCTCCTTTGGAATTGACATTGAACATTTTGTACCACATGTTCGTACACAAAATGGACTTGCAGAATCATTTATTAAACGTATAAAGTTAATTGCAAGACCACTTTTCATGAGATGCAAACTTCCCATTTCCCTTTACAGTTAGTTTTTGGTCAAGAACCTAAGATTTACCATCTTAGAATTTTTGGATGTGCAATATGTTCCAATTTCTCCACCACAACGCACTAAGATGGGTCCTCCAAGAAGGTTGGGAATATATGTTGGATATGAATCTCCATCTATTATTAAATATCTTGAACCAACAACAGGAGATTTATTTACGGCTCGATTTACTGATTGTCATTTTGATGAATCAAATTTTCCAGCATTAGGGGGAGAGAATAAGTAGTTAGAAAGAGAGATCAGTTGGAATGTATTATAATTGTCTCATCTTGATCCTCGAACTAAACAATGTGAACTTGAATTTCAAGATAATTGATTTGCAAAGCTTAGCAAATCAATTACCAAATGCATTCACTGATCCAAAAGGTGTGACCAAATCATATATACCAAATGGTAATGCTCCAATAAAAATAGATGTCCCTGTTGGGCAATCTAATATTGCAAATGGGTCTCAACCACGGCTGAAGCGTGGTAGACCAGTCGGTTCCAAAGATAAAAATCCTCGAACAAGAAAAGGAGCTAAAAAGAAAGATGGTCTAGAGGAGGATATAGAAACTCTCAAAGAGTCTACAGACATAATTGACATTTCAGTCCCAAAAGGGACTAACCAGGTACCTGAAAGTCATGAAAATAAAGGGATCTCAACAAATTATGTCAATGGAATACAATAGAACCGACATGAAGTCAACGTTGATGATGCTTTTTCATATCATATAGCGCTAAATGTGATAAATGATACTGAGGATCATGAACCAAAATCTATTAAAGATTGTAGACAAAGTGAGAATTGGCCAAAATGGAAAGATGAATTTGAAGCATAATTAAACTCGCTTTACAAGCGAAAAGTTTTTGGACCTGTAGTTCGAACACCCGAAGGTGTAAAATCAGATGGATACAAATGGGTTTTTGTGCGAAAACAGAATGAGAATGGTGAAATTGCAAGATACAAAGCTCGACTTGTTGCTCAAGGGTTTTCGCAAAGACCTGGAATTGATTTTGATGAAACATATTCACTTGTAGTGGATGCAAGTACTTTTCGGTACTTAATTAGCCTTGTAGCACATGAAAGGCTTAATTTGCACATGATGGATGTTGTCACAGCCTATTTATATGACTCACTTGATAGTGACATTTACATCAAGCTCCATGAAGGATTTAACTTGCCTGAGGTACATATAGCCCTAGATCACGAGAGGACTACTCCATCAAATTGAATAAGTCTCTCTGCAGGCTAAAACAATCTGGACGCATGTGGTATAATCGCCTCAGTGAATATTTGCTAAAGGAGGGATATACAAATGACCCTATTTGTCCATGTATTTTTATAAAAAGATCTCGAAAACAATTTGCTATAATTGCTGTCTATGTTGATGACATAAATATTATTAGAACTCCTGAAGAGCTTTCAAAAGCTATAGATTGCTTAAAGAAAGAATCTGAGATGAATGATTTGGGAAGACAAAGTTTTGTCTAGGATTACAAATTGAGCATTTGAAAAATGGAATTTGTGTGCATCAAGAGGCTTATATAGAAAAAGTATTAAAACGTTTCTACATGGACAAGTCTCATCCGTCGTCTACTCCAATGGTTGTTAGATCACTAGATGTGGAGAAAGATCCCTTTAGACCTCGAGAAGAGGGTGAAGAATCACTTGGTCGTGAAGTACCATATCTCAGTACAATTGGAGCACTGATGTACCTTGTTAATTATACACGTCCTGATATATCATTTTCTGTGAATCTATTTGCAAGATATAGTTCCACCCATACAAAGACATTGGAACGAAGTCAAGCATATACTTGGTTACCTTAGAGGTACAATGAATATGGGGTTGTTTTATTCCAAAGTACCCAAATTAGAGTTAACAGGTTATGCAGATGCAGGTTATTTGTAAGATCCTCATAATTGTAGATCACAAATAAGTTACTTGTTTACTTGTGGTGGTACAGCAATTTCGTGGAGATCTGTGAAGCAGACCATAACGGCAACATCATCAAATCATGCAGAACTTTTAGCACTACATGAAGTAAGTCGGGAATGCAATAGGTTAAGGTCTCTGGTTCAACACATACAAGAGACTTGTGGTTTGTCTTCCGAAAGAATAAATGCAACAACCATCTATGAAGATAATACTGCATGCATTGCTCAGTTGAAAGAGGGTTACATTAAAGGAGATCAAACAAAGCATATTTCTCCAAATTTCTTCTTCACTCATGATCATCAGAAGAATGGTGATATAAGCATTCAACAAATTCGTTCATGTTATAATCTTGTAGACCTTTTCACAAAGTCATTCCCAAGCAGAACTTTTGAACAACCGGTACATAAGATTGGTCTTTGGTGTCTCAAAAATGATTGTCTGGCTGAGGGGGAGAAATAAATATATTTTGTAATTCCCGCAAAAGGATATTGTACTCTTTTTTTTCACTAGATTTTTTCCTACTGGGTTTTTTCTAGTAAGGTTTTAATGAGGCGTATCATCGGTGGACATCCAAGGGGAAGTGTTATGAATATATGGATGTCCACTTATCTTCCACTTCTACTTGTGATTACTCCCTTTGTTAGTGGCTCTTCATAGGTTGATCTTTCACTTCCCTTCTACCCTATAAATAGGGCTATTTCCTATGTGTATTGGTACACTTGAAGTGAATAGAAACTCTCTCATCTTCTTCCATTCTTCTTCTTGTTCTTTTATCACTTATTTTACAACAGATATTATTTTATTTGAAAAGCAAAATCCTTTCTATTAAAAGAAAACCAGGGCATTGACCTTAAATTAAAACTAGTCTTATGACCCATGCGATGCAAGGTTGCGCACAGGTTGCGCTATATTGAAATAAAGACAACACAAAATCCATATTTATCAAAAGACTAATATTCGCTTGTGCTTAGGAGCAAATTTCGCACTAGCCAATACTGTGGGAATCGAGTTCGAGAGCATCGGGTTGACACTTGTGTCCCAGGGTAGCTTGTGTCTGCCGGCCAACAATGTTGGTTTGTAAAATATATAGTCTGATAATATGGAATAAAAATTAAATTATAACTATATTCAAAAAAATATTAAATTATAACTATAAATCAAATAAGATTATACAGTTAAAAGGAACATTACCAAAGACATTGAAATTGATCATCCATAGATATTAAGAAGAAAAATTCTAAAGAATTTTAATAACATAATTCATATTCAGCAAACGTAAATATAAAAACTTAACCGGTAATTAGAAAGAAAAGAAGACAACACAATTAGAAAGTGAAACACGGAGTTCTATTGTAAACGTGGTTAAAGTTCCCGCAGGAGTAAATGCTGCAACATGGTACTCGAAAGTAAAAGAAATATAAAATTATAAAAATATAAACACCAATTCAAATATACTTTTAATACTCTTTTATTGAAAAATATACCTCTAATACCGGTTTGTGCGAAATGATCAAAATAAAGAGGACAACACAAAAAGAAAGTGAGACACGTGGGTATCATATAGAGTTTGATGAAAACCACCAAAAAATAGAAGCACCTATATAAAGTTGAAAGAATACGATGTGGGGTGCGATTGTTAATGTGGCTGAAGTTCCCGTGAATAAAAATCAAATTATAACTATAAATTAAAAAAGATTATAAAATTAAAAAGGAACATAATAAAGACATTGAGATTGAACATTCATAAATAATAAGAAGAAAAAGTATAAATAATTTTAATAACGTAATCGATATTCATCAAATGTAAATATAAAAACGTAACCCATAATTAGAAAGAAAAGAAGACAACACAATTAGAAAGTGAAACACGTGAGTATCATGCAGAGTTGGATAAAAACCACCAATAAAATAGAAGCAGTGATACAAAAGTGGAAAGAAGATGATGGGGGTTCTATTGTAACTTAGGATATTTTACACGATAGGGATTCTATTGTAAATGTGGTTGAAGACTGAAATTACTGCGAATAAACCGATAATTAGATAGAAAAGAAGACAATGCCATAAAAAAATGAAAAATGTCAAAAAAAAGTTGAAAGAAGATGATTGATGTTCTATTGTAAATGTGGCTAAGGTTCCCGCGAGAGTAAATACTGCAACGCGGTATTCAAATATAAAATTTGGTACAAAATGACCAAAATATAGAAGACAACACAAATAGAAAGTGAAACACGTGGGTATCATTCAAGGTTTTGGATAAAAACCACAAATAAAATAGAAACACATATAGAAAGTCGACAAATATGATGTGAGGTTCTATTAATGATGTGGTTGAAGTTTCTGTGAAAAAAATTAAATTATAACTATAAATTAAATAAGAATATTAATAAAGTTAAAAAGGAATATAAACAAAGACATTGAACTTTGCGTATTTGAACATCTTAATTTTTTTCGAACGCTAAAGTACCTCAAAACACACTGCTCAGCATCTCACTTTACGTATTTTGACACGAAATTATTTATTTGTTTTGACCAAACCAGTTATTGAGGAAAAAACTCTGTGTATTATTGGAACAATTAGATTTTTTTTAGAACCATAACATACATCAAAACATATACTACTTAGCATCTGATCATTTTATGTATTTGGTCATCAAATTATTTTTTTTTCCGTCCAACCAGTTATTAAGAAACAAACTTCGCGTAGTTGAACACTTAAATTTTTCTCCTTATGCTAAAGTAGTATTTGAACAGTTAAATTTCTTTTCCAAACGCTAAAATATCTCCAAACACACTGCTTAGCATCGCACTTTACGTATTTTGTCACGAAATTATCTTTTTTCACAATATTAAAATATGAAAAAAAAAATAGAAAGGCTTAAGTTTAGAATATATATTTTAGCTTATTTGAGCCAGCAGTATAATGCCACTTTTTGTTTTTATTAGTATCGTAATCAATTAATTTTATTCAAGTTATATGTTCAATTAAGCACCTCAAATGCAAAATTAAAATCAGCAAGATCTCGAAAACTATAAACAAAGTTGAAAGAAGATTGTAAATGCTACAACACGGTACTCGACTATAAAATAAAGATAAAAAATACAAACACCAATTTAAATATATGTCTAATACATGTTGGTGCGAAATGACCTAAATAAAGAAGACAACACAAATAGAGAGTGAAACACGTGGAGTATCATGCAAAGTTGGTAGAAAACCTCCAATAAAATAGAAGCACCAATAAATGCGGGGTTCTATTGTAAATGTGACTGAAAATTCCGTGGGAGCAAATGCTGCAAGATAAGTGAGTGATTCTTCTTGGAATTTCTGTGGGACCAACTATACAAAGTTGAAAGAAGATGATGTGGGTTCTATTGTAAATGTGGCTGATGTTCCAATAGGGGTAAATAATGCAAAGCGATACTCAAATATAAAAAGAAAGATTAAAATATAAATCCCAAAATATAGAAGACAACAAAAATAGAGAGTGAAACACGTAGGTATCGTGCAAGGCTGGATGAAAACCATAAATAAAATAGCACCTATAGAAAGTTGAAAAAATATGATGAGGTTCTATTTTTGATGTGGCTAAAGTTTTCGTGAATAAAAAATAAATTATAACTATAAACTAAATAAGAAGATTATAAAGTTAAAAAGGAACATTAACAAAGACATTGAACTTCGTGTATTTGAACACCTAATTTTTTTCCGAACGCTAAAGTACCTCAAAAAACATTGCTTAGTAGCTCACTTTACGTATTTTGACACGAAAATTTTTTTCCCACCAAATCAGTTATTGAGGAACAAACACTCCGTATTGGGACAATTAAATTATTTTCGGAGCATCTCACTTTATGTATTTTGTCAACAAATTAATTTTTTTTCGTCCAACCGTTTATTGAGGAACAAACTTCACGTATTTGAACATTTAAATTTTTTTCGAACGCTAAAGTAGTATTTGAACAGTTTAATTTTTTCCGAACGCTAAAGTACCCAAACACACTGCTTAACATCCCACTTTCATATTTTGCCACCAAACTAATATTTTTTCCACAACATTAAAATAAGCAAAAAAAAAGAAGCAAAAAAGTTTAAGTTTAGAATTAAATAATAAAAGAATGGCATGTGTTGTAAATATAACTGAAATTTGGGGTTAATTGTTTGCTGAAATTTGGGGTTAATTGTTTGCTGAAATTTGGCAATGGCATGTGTTGTAAATATAATTGAAATGGGGGTTATTTTTGCTGAAGTTTGGCGCTCATTAATTAAAGAGAGATATCTCTGCACAACCTACAAAATACATCCACATGCTTTAGGACCGTGGAGTACCATCTTATTCATATTCCTATTTTGCTGCACCATCTTCCATTCAATTATTTCCTAACATTTTAGAATACAACAAGATGGAAGATAATAAACCATTCAAAATGTGGCTGGAAAAAGTGGTTGCAAAGTTCCAAAAGAGAGACACTATCGAATTGAATGGTTTTGACTTTTGATCATCTTGACCCGCGTGTTAACCTTTATGATGGTGTGGTATTAATTAGGGGTGGACAAACGGTCGGGTAGTTCGAATTCGGTTTCAAAATACCACAACCGAAGGAAAACCGATGACCAGAATAAGCATCCACTTCCGACCGTTTTGGAGGCGGTTTCAACGGATGGCGGTTTCGTCGGGTGGTGGTTCTGGCGGGTGATTTTACTCGGGTTGAATGGAGGCTGCGAAACAGTGAGGGAGGTTGCTAGAAAGGAGGATGAGAGATGGACTGAAAAGAAAATTACAGAGAAAATGGGGGAAAAAGATAGATGAGACGGAGAAGATGACACTGCAGGTCTCTCTTTTGCTTTTTTGAGAAAATTGTCATTCTTTTTAGGCTAAAGTGCTCCCGGGGTCTCTTATCTTTATTTAAATTAACGAATTAGTCTTTTATGTTTTTTTTGGCCCAAATAAGTCATTTATCTTTCAAATTTTTGACACATAAATCCTTTTCTGTTAACAGTGCTGATTTATGTGTAAAAAGAAGGATTTATGTGTCAAAAATTTGAAACATAAAGGACTGATTTGTTACAGAAAAGGATTTATGTGTCAAAAATTTAAAACATAAAGGACTGATTTGAGATAAAAAAAAGATAAAGGACCAAATCGTTACTTTAAATAAAGATAAGGGACCCCGGGAGCACTTTAGCCTTCTTTTTATGTTAGAAAAGTCAAACAATAGTTATTTTAACACATATTATTATTTTATTGTAACTTGATTTGAAGTTTTGTGTGTGGCAGGAGATGTGCGTAAGTGTTGATGACAGATTTTTATCTCTCCTTTTTCCAATGTGTGATGCAGACTATGAATAGTGCAATGCAGTTGGCGGGTTCGGATTCGTATGAGTTGGTAATCATGTAACCAATTCCGCCCATTTTAACCCTCTCCAAACCGGTTTTTGACACCCGGCCACCCGTCCACCGAACTAACCCGCTCGTAACAGTTTATTCACCTCGGTTTTCTCGGATTTTCGGGGGTATTTATTTTTGTCCAGCACTAGTATTAATTATGAATCGGAAAGAGTGAATATATATCCTCATTCTCGAATCGCGATTGATGTGGATATTGTAAATCAAGAGTGTTGTTTTAATTATTCATTAGAGTAACACTTTTTTGACTGGATTGACTGGATTCATTAGAATAAATGTATATTGTCATTCATGGAGAGAATATTAATTATGCATCGAAATAGGGGACATATTATGATGCACAATTATTCCCTCCGTCCCAAATATATTTTAGTAAATGCACATGAAAAAAATTTAACTAAGTAAATATATATATATACGTATACACTCATTTGATATTTTAGTCACTCTAAAAAGTCTTACACTTTTCAATTATGTCCATATGGAAGTAGCATGGATAAAGGGAATTTTCACTCTTGAAAACTCAAATACTCATTAATGTTTTTGGATAGTGGGGATTCATAATTTTAAGTGATGAGATATTAGTTTTGGTGCTGGAGCTTAGTAAAGATTCAATTAGAATAGTTTATTGATTTATTAAGAGTATACGTGGAAGAAAATGGTTAAGTTAGCACTGAATTTCTAACACATCAAAAATTTTGAGGCAAAATTCGAAGGCTAAAACATCAAAAGATATGAAACATAGGGAGTATATAGTAAGTTGACTAAAATACCCATAATTAATTCTTTAGGTAATCAATAAATAATAATTACTCATGACTTTTCTAACCATGGTAAGATTTATTCTGCCAGCTTCTATCCGCAGTAAATTTGATAGTGTTGATGCACAGATTTGCACCTACAATGGCTCTCCTCTTCAAGCGGTGGAATATATGTCTTCAAGCTCCAACGAAGGGGTGTGTGCTTGCAAAGGAAACTTTGATGCCTAAGTTAGTTTAGGGCTTAAAGAACTCAGGAGAGTAAGTGAGAAAATGGGATAAAAGTGAAGCGTTCAAATCTGTGTGGTCATACCCAATAACTATAGTAGTTGAGTCGTGATTGAGCTGAGCTAGAATCTCTCCTATGAAATATGAATCCATTGTAATTCATGTTAAACATATATCATGGGGGTGGTTTATATCATGGAAGGGTAGGAGATATAATTTGAACTTTGTGGATTGGATGAATTGCCCAATGAGTTGTATGATGTCTATAATTTGGAGTACTATTTTTCCTCTCCGGGTCTTTTTTTCAATGGGTTTTGGCCCTGAGGGGTTTTAATGAAGCCCCACGTTCCCTCCTTTGAAAGGGTTGGAGTACCCCTTGTACTTCCCTTAATGAAATTTTGCTTATAAAAAAAACTGAATCCTATTTTCATGGAAGCAGTACGTCGGTGCATTGTACTTAAGTATTTGTTGAAAACGGCTTCCTGAAAATGCAGGACTTTGGTTGAGAACGTGTCAACCCATTAAGAAGCTTAGTTCCGAGCTACTCTCTACAAGGGTTTGCTAACATTCTTGAGCATTATACTTGGCGTTTATTAAGTTCACAATACTCTCCCAACCTGACCGGGTCAAAAGGGGAGCTCAAACTATTGACCTTCATTGCATAGGTCTGCTCGATCTTGGTTGGAGCTCGACATAGAGCTCACTAATAGAACTCAATAAAGCATGTCAGGACCATTACACAGGCCAACTAGACTTTTAATTCCGAAAGTCTAAGAAGCACCTTTCGAGCTGCTTTTACCGAGCCGAGCTCTCACAACCACCTAATCTTAAGCTTCCCCGAAGTGATATGTTTTGCTTTGCATTAAATGCCATTACGGTTAAGGCGATGTGTTCCTCCCGTTCTCCTGCTTCACATCATTTCAGACGCGGAAGTCCAAGTCTAAAAAATGAGTTGCCTATTCGTCACCTAATCCAATTAGGGTCGTTGCTTATCTGATCGTACTCGACCATTAGATCAGGATAGAAGGGGACACAAGCTCGTGATCAACGGTGAGGATGGTTTATCTTCCTCCCCTCCATTTTTGTATTTAAAGGTGAGCTTTACTCTTCTTCCTCTTCTTTAAAAATCCTCAATATCCTCTCGTCATCTTCTCTCTTTGCAAGCAAAATTTTCTTCAAGACTTAAGCTTTGTATGCACTTTGGTGATAGTCTTCCATCTCTTCTTTCTTAATTACTTATTTCTATGGATTATGAGCCTTTTCCTCTCCAAATGGCAATGCACACAACTTTAGAGATGATTTCATCTCCTTCCTCTTCCTCAGCCACTCCTTCTTTTCACCTTCCACCGCGTCGCGACCCCGGAAATACTGAAAAGACTTCTGAGGTGGCGGTTTCCTCTGCTCCTGTAGGTGAAGGGAATCCAAAAGTTTAAAAACGCGTGGGTGGAGAGAACTCAGAGTCCTCAACTTGATTCGTTGCAAAACCAACGGCTCTCCTTTAGGGTTTTGTTTTGGTCTTGCACAAGGGGCACAAAGGTAGGACCATAGATATCAGCTCGAATGATTACTCTTGGGTCCACCCTGACATGGAAAATGTCAAATCTTATTACTTCTCGGCGATATAAGAGCCCTTAGGAAAATGACCCATTTAGGCCGAGGTGGGGGCTCGGAAGAGAATATTCACTTGTCAGACTGCTCCTCCCCAAACGAAGAGTACTTTAGGAAGTCTCTTCCCGACCTCCAAGTTTGTATATTTTAAAGATACCTTCTTTCCTCGGATAGGAATTGAGATTCCCCTTACTCTTTTCAAGCGCGAAGTCCTCTTGTGGCTGAATGCTGCCCCTTCACAAGTTCACTCCAACGGTTAGGCATTTTTTCGAGCTTTTGAGCTTGTCTATAAATACTTTGAAATCAAACCCACTCCTCTTCTATTCTTTTCCTTCTTTCAAATGAAGTTGGGCAAGAAACTGAAGTCTTGTTCACTGAACAAAATTCATGCTCGGAACATACTGGAGTTGTTCGATCAATCTTTAGAAAAATAAGAGCCCAAATTTTACAAGGTCTTCACTTCGGTAGGGGACAATTTTTATTCCGAGGGAGGTTAACCACATTTTCCACTTTACAAGACAACATTTTCCACTTTACTAGACCACAAATCCTCAGCCAACCACTTTAATAGACCAAACTAAGGTCAACTACCTTAACCAGTTCCCGACCTTAAGTAGTGCCACCATTTTAGGGCGAGCATTAGAAGGGAAAGGCTCTTTGAAGAACTATATAAGTAAGTCAGGAAAGTAATAAATCGGATGATTCATGACCTCAATTTTTCTTAATACTAACATGTTTTTATTTTGATTCTAGGTGAAATGGCCCCTAAGATGAGCATGAACCAACTATTCGAGCTTTTGGTTGGTTTCAAAAAGGGATGGTGTAGCATATAGAGCTTCTAGGGCGAGTTGCTCAGGGCCCAACAAGGTGAAGACCACATCTACTCCCAAGGGGACCACTTCTGCTCACAAGGATACTTTAGTCGCTTAGGATCAGACTCCTTCCCCTGTAAAGGTGGCTGCTAAGAGGGTCATTGACTTCAATTAAAGTGTAACCTCTCCTAACACCCGCCAAAACCCCTTAGGTACTCACGGGGATATCAAGCTAACCATTCTTGAAGAGTCACAATTCCACTTGTATCTCAAAGAGTTTGTCGAGGAAGGGATAGGAGCTAGTGACTCCCACTGAAACTTGGGAGTGGACTGAACTGATTCGATCGGCGCCTTTGTGAGCAAGCCCGATGACAAAATTTTAGGAGTTGTTGGGGAAATCGGTATTTGTCGTGCACTCGGGGTGCACAGGTTTTGGACCGCTGCAATGGCGTAGTTTCTGTCTGACTAGATGAGGAATAAAGACCTGACCCTTACCCGAGCTCAACTTGCCAAGACAAAGCTGTTAAGAATTTGGTGGAGCTCAGGAGCTATGAAGAGAACATTTCAACTTGGAGAATTATCTTGCTCAGTATGTCAAGGAGCAAGATGAGTTAGTTTTGGCTAAGGAGAATCTAGCCAGGAAAATCAAAGAGGTTGAGAAGAAGCTCAGGGAGGTCAAGGTCTCTTTGAAGGACGTTACTCTATGATGCTCTGAAAAGGAAAAGGGCGATTATAAGTTGGGGGAGGATGCCCTTACCCTCAAAATCGTTGAAGTCCTCAAATTGTAAGGGGAGAATAAGGTCTACTCTATTGAGCGGTTCAAGGCATGGTTTGATGGTACGTTGACTTAAATCAGGGTGGTAGCCTCCGGCCTCGACCTCTCCGAGTTGGACAACCTAAAAGTGGTAAAGGATGGAAAGATTGTTGAAAAAGAGGATAACGAGGAAGTTGCTGATGGACCGATAAAACTTGGGTTGAAAAGGCTCCTGAGGATGTTGGGGTCGAAGGGGCTCTCGAGCACCAAGATACTGAGGGGGTCAGAGGTGTCCAAGGTCCTTCAGCCGACTTCAGCCAACAAAAGACGTGATATGTCATTTACAAACAATAAGACACCCATAGATTTTGGGTCACCAAAACCTCAAGGCCTAATAACGATTGTTATGGTTTAATACCAACCTAAAGAAAACGGTTCAACAAACTAATGCCGTTGACATTAATGAAGTCAGCCATACAAAGATACTATGCAGACACACTCTTAGAACAATATAAGTCGGCCTCAGAAGCCTTGTATGCAGTCAACTTGGGGGAAACTCCTAATGGACCAGTATCTTAGATACTAGAGCTAGTGGGCTGAACTTGATGAGACCATTAGTTCATTAGGCATGTGGAAGAAATCCTTAAAAGAGACACCATTATCTCAAATACTAGACATAGTGGACTGAAAGACCATTCACAGGGTCCAAATGCGCAAATCTAAGATTCCCGACCTACTAATAGTAGAAATAAGGCCTCAGAACTATATTAACATCTATACTAATTGATATATATCGGTGACATGAGCGCCGGAGGCCTTTGAATGTGGGTCCACTTGCCCCTAGAGACTCCAACACCGTTATGAACTTGTTCTGTACCGTATCTCTGAACTGGTATCCGATCTTAGATACTAAGTCCGGTCCGTGAAAGTTGGTTGCTGTTCTTGGTCAATCCGAGTTGGAGCTCCGACCCGAGGTGGGGTGGTACCTGCAATAACACTCTGACGCTCAAGTCAGCAAGTGGGTCAATTGCAAGTGAGAGAATTGGAAAGTGTATACCTTTAATGCTAGCATTGAATGCTTACTTATAGGTTTTGGGAATCAACGGGAACCATTGGATGTAGGTATTTTGATCTTCACCATTGATTGGTGGGTTTGCCTTTGGTATTGGGCCTTAGTACAAAATGTTGTAGTGGCCCAATCCATAACAGTTGCCCCCCAAGTCGGTTTGCCCTAGGGCGAGCTCGACTTGATGCCTTGTCCGGGTTTGAGGTACCCTCGGAACTCGGTCCGGTCTTGTCAGTCTGAAAAACACGCCTAGCTTCCGAGGCTGAGCTTATACTATGGTCAGTGTTTTGTCTCAGCCTCGGGGTACCTTTGAGGTTTGGGTCGTGTTCTCCTTTTTAGAAAATCGAGATTTAGGTGCTCTGGGCGAGCTCGTATTCGGATGGCTATTATACGTGGCGACCTTCTGAGGTTCGAAGAAAACGAAACCCAATGACTCGAGGTATTTTTATTATGGCGACGCTTTGATTCCAGCGCTGTCATCAATGTTATTGAATGGGTGCGTCGTTTGATGGGGAGTGGCGTAATGCTGACGCCTCGATTCGCGCGTCCTGACTAGGTGCTATTGATTGGATGCGTTGTCTAGGCCCAGGCCCAATTCGTAGCCGATGGAATACTATAAATATGTGTGAGGGACTCACTTATTTGCATTGGTTTTTTGCAAATGCTCCAGGTACCGACCTTAACATCGTTATTCTGTGCCTTGGTCTTCGAGCTTCCCGTTCAACTTACTGTGGCGAGGGTCTCTGCCTTTCAGTGAATTGAGGTCGTCAGAGCATGCGAACAAGTTCAGTTTCGCCGAGCTTCCGGTTTCCGAGGTTAGTGTGCTTCCACTGTTTCTTTTTCTTTTTGCCTTATGTTTTAGCCGGTATTCCTGTTTGCACGTTTTCATAAATACAGAGTGGGGGTCGTCAGGTCGGGTTTCGACTTGGTTGTGGATCCACTTTTTCGCGCTTAAACTTGACTTGGCATGCCCCCATTTCTGCAGGTGCGATCTGGCTAGAACAAAACAAACCCGTCGGGTTATCGATATAAATCGTCCAAACGTTGCCAAACTGATGGCTTCTGATCCTAGAGACTCGGAAGGAGTTCACACCGATAACCTTAGATCGGTCGAGCCCGATGTTCACGAGAGATTTAATTCGGCTCCCAACAGCTTCCAAGAAGAAGAGTGCTCTCCCGAGATTCCTGATAATGAACTGATGAAGGAAGGTCGCGTGAGCGAGGTCCGATCCGAAGACGTAGTGGTCATTGAGTCGGATGAGTCTGATACTAATGGTGATGGGGGAGAGCAAGGGAGCACCAACTCTCGCTGGAGTTCTGATGATAGCGAGGCCGAAGTTGAGGCCGAAGTGGAGGGTCTTGCCGAAAGTCGGAATAACGAAGAAGACCTTCCTGAAGGTCGGAACAAAGGAAAAGGTCTTGCTAAAGGAGATTCTGATGAGTATTCCAGCACCGGGGTCGGATTGGTCGATGTCCCCCTACTATTGCCTTTAAGTACTCAACGAGAATATTCCTGGGCGTTAGAGTCGTTGAGGGCGATCCGATCTGTATATAAGGCCGGAGATGATATGAGCCACATTGTTAAAATAATTTATGGGAGGAGGGGACATATATGGAGAGCGGAAGGCGGTCAGCATGTCGCCGTTTGGGCACCGGCCCTCAAGTTCGTGATGTACGAGGTGACGATTGTCACTATGAACCTCCGACCTCCATTTACCGCCTTTCAGCAGGAGGTTTTAGGAAGGATGAACCTCGCTCCTACCCAAATCCACCCCAATGCTTGGGCCTTCATGTGGGCTTTTGAGCTGATGTGCATTCATTTGGAGAGGCCTATCTCTGTTAATTTGTTTTTCTTTTTATTTTAATTAAATAGATGGCACGAGAAGGGGGTCTAAAGATCGGTGGGAGCATGTGATCCTCAGGGCCAGAAGGAACACCAAAATTTTTATGCTCTATTCCGACTCCCTGAAGGGAAATTGGAAAGACAAATTCTTCTTTGTTGAGCCTGTGAATGACGTGGCCGTGAGTTACGTCGGCAAATATAGTGATGATGGACAATCTCTGGAGTCCACTAAGTTTCCCATCGGGTGGTCTCTTTCTGGACAATCTCTGAGTGACGAAGACCAAGAATCTTTGGCGATCCTGACGAACTTTGCTGATCTGATTCCTTGGATAGATCCAAAGAAATTTGGTATCGATACAGCGAAGTTGGTCGAGGCGGGCTCGAGGTCACAAGTTTTAGCGGTGCTCGGTAGGGTCGGATACTAATAGATATGCTTTCTGCTTTTGTCCTATTTCAAGATCGGTATTCCTAATCTCAGCTTTTTGTTTTTCTTTGCAGATCAAATGGCTCCTGATAAGTTCGCCATTCTGAGGGCTGCTGCAGAAAGCAGGGCCGCCCTTCATGAAGGCAGCTCCGATGCTCCTCAGATCCCCCATGGAACCCCGAGACGGGATGATCCTATACCAGCTGTGCCAATTAACACCATTACTATTGTGAGTGCTGAAGATCAGACTGGCGATCTTCAGCATCAGAAACGTCGACCGAACTTGGTGCAGGTTGGTCGCCCTTCAACTCATGCATCCCCCTCTCAGGCCCCGGTCAAAAGGGTGCGATCAGACCAAGGCGGGTCTCCCAAGGTGTCAAAGAAATGCCGTCATGAAAAATATGGCTCAAAGAGACGCCGATCTTCTAATATCCCAATTGATGACGACTTTTTGAGAAAAAACCTTGAGGAGTACCGGGTTGATCCGGTGGAAGCCGCAGAGAAACTCTTTAGGCATCTGGTTGACGTCTCCAAAATGCAAAGGGAGGAAGCAGAAGCCCTAGTCAAAGGTGATTGTGGGAAACTGACGTCTCCTTCCCTTGCTGTTTTTGTCGCTTTATATTTATAACTTAGCTTTGCATTCTTTTCATTTCAGGGTCCCTGAAAGAGAGAGATGACGAGCGGGCTCTGAAGGAAGCGGAAAGGAGTAAATATGAGTCGCTCTCTTCCACTCTAGCGACGGCTCAGAAGGACCTCTCCGATCTTCGGAAGGAGAAAAAAGATCTTGAAAACCAGTGGGACTCTGCTTCCAACAAGGCTAAGGAGCTCGAGCTTCGGATCTCCGAGCTTGAGACTAAAGAGAAAGAAGCTGTGGAGTTGGTTATGACTTTGAGGAATCGGATCTCCGATCTTGAGGTTGCTATTGAGAAAGCTCGGGAAGAGGGGACTGACCCCCAAAGTCAAGTTGCAGATCTCCAGGAGAAACTGAGGCAGGCTGAAGAGAGAGCTCTGAAGGCCCAGCTTGAAACTGCCGATATAGTGGAGATAGCTGTTGGGATAGCGGGGGAAGGCTTTAACAAAGCTCTTGACCAAGTTGCCGTGGTTCACCCTTCGCTTCCTCTTGAGAGAGAGATGCTGAGCGTTGATTATTCCGTGGAGGGGAATGAGGTCGTCAAGACTGACTCCGCTTCCAATGAACGTGTGATCATTTACTCTCGCCGATCCGACGCTTAAACCATGATTGGCGGTAGATGTTTCCGGGGTTCTGGGTGGAACCGGTTTGACTAAGGTTTCGGGTTCCGTTGCGGTCTATAATTTTTTGCTTTATTTTAGCTGCCCGCATTTCCGATTTTTATTTAACTCGGTTGCGCTTTATTTTCTGCACTTGCATGTTAACATTTGTACATTTGTGTTTTACTTTGCTCAAGTAACGTGCGTCGCCTTCAGGGCAGTTTACCGGGACTCGGCCCAGATCGAACTCGCCCTTTAGGGTGATGGCAGCCTCGGCCATCGGTCTTGGCGATCGGAATCCCCAAGACCTCTTTGGCTCCTTGAACAGTTTACCGGGACTCGGCCCAGATCGAACTCGTTCAAAGAGAGTATGCGACGACCTCAGTCGGAGGTTGTATTGAACGCTGGGTACCGGGTTCCGGTCTTATAACAAGGGGCCTCGTGCGTAATCGTTAGACCACCCTTAGAGGGGCTCTCCTTAACCTCGGAACACCGGATTTTCAAATTAGTGATCATAATGAAGAGTCGTGAAGGTCTTTTTAGATGCGAAATGTTCCTACATCGGCATACATAATGCTTCAACTTGGGATTGCTTTTCCTTCTAAAGTTTCCAACTGAAATGCGTCGTTACCGGTTTTAGAGACGACCTGGTAAGGTCCTTCCCAGTTCGAAGCGAGTTCCCTTGAGTGGCATTCCTTAAGCTGACGTCGGCCCTTCGGAACACCAAGGTGCCGACTTCGAAATCTCTTGGGACAACCTTCGCATTGTACCGGGTTGCTATCCTCTGTTTGATCAGTGCTTCTTTGAGAGAGGCCCGCCCTCAAACCCCGTCGACGAGGTCGAGGTTCTCCTTTAGAGCCTGGTCATTTTTTTCAGGCAATTTTGGGTGAAGAGTCCTCCAACTAGGCTCTCTGATTTCAACAGGAATTATCGCCTCACTCCCGTATGAGAGTCGAAAAGGGGTCTCCCCCGTTGAACTCTACAGGGTGTTTCTGTACGCAACAACACATAAGGTAGTTCCTCAACCCATTTTCCCTTGGCTTCATCAAGCCGCTTTCTTAATCCATTGAGGAGTACTTTGTTAGCGGCCTCTACCTGTCCGTTAGTTTGGGGGTGCTCTACCGAGGTGAACCGGTGTTTAATCTGAAAATCGGTCATGAGTTTCCTGAAGCCCTTGTCAGTGAACTGGGTTCCGTATCAGTGATTATTACCTCGAGGATCCCAAATCTAGTCATAATATTCTTTTTGAAGAACTTGATGCAGTTCCTTGCGCTGATAATGGCTGGAGACTCCGCTTCAATCCATTTTGTGGAGTAGTCTACAGCCACTATTAGGTACTTGACCTGACCGGGGGCAGTTGGGAATGGCCCTAAGAGATCTATCCCCCACCACGCGAAAGGCCATGGCGAGGTGAGACTAGTGAGCTCGGCAGGAGGTGCTACATGAACCTTTGCATGGACTTGACACTTCTTGCATTTTTTGACATAGTTTCTTGCATCAGTTTCCATGGTTGGACAGAAATATCCTGCCCTTAAGGCTTTCTGAGCTAGAGACCGACCTCCAAGGTGTTGCCCGCAGATCCCCTCGTGAATCTTGGCCAAGACATAATCTGCTTCCTCTCCTTCAACGCATTTTAATAATGGTGCGGAGAGGCTTCTTCTGTAGAGTGTTCCGTCGATTATGGAGAAAGACGAGGCCTTCCTCCTGATTAACTTGGCATCGCGGGAGTCCGGGGGCTCGTCTCCCGACTTGATATACTCCATTATTGGTGAGATCCAACCTTTGCTTTCCTCAACTACATTGATGGAAAAAGCGGGCTCCGGGTTGGGGAGAACGCTGGGTTTGCTTAGCATTTCCTGGATTATTGATCGATGATTTCCCGGAACTTTGGTGCTGGCGAGCTTGGAAAGAACGTCCGCTCTGATGTTTTCCATTCTGGGAACGTGCTTAACCTCTGCAAACACGAAATAGGAAAGTAATTCCTGCACTCAGGTTAAATACTTCTGCAAGGTCGGATCTTTGGCTTCGTATTGCTTTCCGATTTGCGAGACTACCAACAACGAGTCTGTGTTTAAAGAGAGTCGAGTAACTCGGAGGTCTATGGCAAGTCGGAGTCCTGCTATGCATGCCTCGTATTCTGCCTGGTTGTTTGAAGTTGGGAAACCGAAAGTGAGGGATACCTCGATTACAACGCCTGTCGGGCTTTCAAGCATTAGCCCTGCACCGCTCCCCTTTGGATTTGAGGATCAATCTACATGGAGCGTCCACAATTCGCCTTCAGGGTCGGCCGGGGTCGTTTCAGCGACAAAGTCGGCAAGTATCTGAGCTTTCATGGCCGGCCTGGTCTCGTATTTGATGCCGAACTCAGAGAGTTCTATTGCCCACTTAATCATTCATCCTGCTAAGTCAGGTCGGTGTAAGATCTGTCGGATCGGGTGATTAGTCCGTACCACGACCTGATGAGCGACGAAGTAAGGTCGGAGGCGGTGTGCCGAGATGAGTAGAGCAAAGGCGATCTTTTCTATTTTCTGGTATCTAACTTCTGATCCCTCTAAAACTTTGCTCACAAAGTATATTGGACTCAGACCAGTCCCTGTTTCCCGAATGAGAACGGCGCCAATGGCTTCTTCCGAGATGGCTAAGTACAGGTATAAGGTTTCCCCGGGTTTGGCCGAGTCAGAATTGGTGGCTCGGTCAATGCGTTTTTAAGATGGGAAAGGGCCTCGTCCCGCTCCGGGGTCCATTCAAACTTTGCTTCCTTCTTAAGGAGCTTAAACAACGGGAGCGATTTGAACGCAGCATTGGAAATGAAACGAGATAGCGCAGCAATCATCCCGTTAAGCTTTTGAAGTTCTTTCTTGGTAGACGGGGTGCGCATCTCTGTCACAGCCCGACATTTGTCCGGATTGGCTTCAGTGCCCCTTTCTGTGAGGTAGAAACCAAGGAATTTCCCAGCTTGGACTCCGAAAGTGCATTTTTCCGGATTTAGCCTCATGTTGTTTTTTCGGATTTCTGCGAAGATCTCTTCAAGGTCGGCTATGTGGAGGCTCTCACTTTCACTCTTCGCGATCATGTCGTCGAGGTAGACTTCTACATTACGCCCGATCTGCTTTCGGAAAACCCTGTTCATCATTCATTGATAGGTAGCTCCCGCATTTTTTAAGCCAAATGGCATAACCCGATAACAGAAATTACCGCGGTCAGTCATGAAGGCTAATTTTTCCTGTTCGGGAGGGAACTTCGGAATTTGGTTATATCCGGAATAGGCATCCATAAAAGATAGTAAACGAAAACTTGAAGCATTATCGACGAGACGATCAATGCTAGGAACAGGAAATGCGTCCTTTGGACAGGCCTTATTAATATCGGTATAATCAACACACATTCGCCATTTTCCATTAGTTTTCTTGACAAGTACAGGGTTGGACAACCAAGTTGTATACTTGACTTCCTTTAGAAAATCGGCTTTAATTAAATCATCAACAACCTTAGCTGTGGCAGCTGCTTTTTCCTTGCTTTGAGCTCTCTTGCGCTGGGTAACCCACTTAGCCCCGGGGGTAACAGCTAGCTGGTGACAAGCGACTTCCGGGGGAATCCCGGGCATGTCTTTCGCCGAGCAGGCGAAGAGGTCGGCATGAGCCTTTCGGAGCTGTCAGGGTCGTACCTCGCATCAAGATCTGTGACATTGACCTCGGCAGCACTGCTGTTTCTTCTCTTTTTGAGATACTTCCGGGCTTCATCTTCTTCGAGGGAGAACCCCCTCCTCTGAGGCTAGCCTATCTGCTTTCACATGTAGATAGAAGCATCTCTGGGCAGACTCTAGGTCGGCATCAAGGGTAATAACTTTGTTGCACAGAGAGTAGAATTTCATTTTCAGATGAACTGTTGAGGTTACAGCTCCGAGCCTTCCTAGAGTTGGTGTAACACCCCGATAATTTCTAACTTGTAGAAATTACCGAAATGCACTACTGGCATATATCAGAGTAACTTCCTTTTTAAATATTGAACGCAATCAAAAACTCGATGCTAAAACCCATCGAGTGCGCTTACATAACTGAACATGAGAATACATAATATCGTTCCTTACACGCTCAACTAGTGTTCAATACTCAAAACAGAAAGTCTGCGGAAGCGATTTACAATTTATAATACAAGTCGTACCATCGTACATCTAAGATACTGAATGAAAATACAGAGATACATAACATAACAAAATAAACAGCGTCAGCAACTCCTCAAGCGTCTCCATAGCCATGCCTCATCGTCTTCAACTTAACCTGCGACTCTGAAAAACAACAACATGGATTGGGTGAGACAACCTGTCTCAGTGAGTTCTATCGAGACCCCTTACTGACTCTCTCGGTTCAATTATGCTTGATTCATTATTCTTGATTCACAACTCATAGTCTTAATATTTCACTATGTGGCTAACATAAACGTTGTCCTCATAACCCTCATAAGCAGTTACAAGAGGCGAGGCAACACATGAACAATGAACAATGATTTTTAGCATGTCACCGGTCACTTGGCAAAATAAGCTCCCGGTGAACCCAATCCACTAATTCGTACATCAGTGGGCAAACCTCATGGGGCCTAGGTTCATAGGGCTCATGACTTCCCCTCCCCTAGCACACTAAACTAAAATAGGGTCGTCACCCTAACGTAATGTATATATTTTAATATACCTAGAACGATGAACAGTGAACAATGATCTGTGAATATAACAATGAGCTTATACTTAACATAATCTGAATTTTTTTAACCTAATCTTATACTTAGTATGATCTTGTTATTATGTGATCTCACAAGGAATTACTAACGTCGTTAACTTAACTTAGAATTATCCATCATTCAATCCAAATCATAATGTATCACCCACACTCAACATTATGATAGCATAACTTAATAATAATCAATCTCATAATATAAACATGATTTACAACATTCAACTAATCATCAATCATCATCCAAACTCATGGCAAGATAATCATAACATCATACAATTCTGATTACATTATTGGTTAGGCCTTTCAATAGGCTTCCTAACGCACCTGAGAACACTTAAATCGGACCACCGGATCAAAAGATATCGCGAAAACAAAATCAGTGTGTTTTGCTGAAAAACTGCAAAGCGTCGCGACGCGTACTGGTTCCGTCGCGACGCGAACTGGTTCCGTCGCGACACGAAAAGTGACAGAAAGTTTTGCGTTGCAAAAATAAGGGAGGTCGCGACGCGATCGGAGGCAGAAATGCCTGAAAACTGCATTTCGATCACCCGTTTTGTACTGTTTCGCTTTCTATTCGACCCCGAGATTTTCTATGACCTCCGAGACTTAAAAACAAATACAATAACCAGTAATTCCAGTCCAACACAATCAATCAAACATCAATCAAATAACACATAATCACTCAACACAATCAATCAAACAATCACATTATTACACAATTCGAAATACGATTTTTGTGAAAACGGTTTTCGGCAATGAGTTTCATAAAAAGGAAGACCAATGCAGAACACATAACCATGAACTTGAAAACAATTCCCTAGTGAGTATAGAACTCACCTATTGTGATGAAATCACACACAACACCGAGACTCAGAGAGTTCAACCGTTCCAAAAACCACGAACTCTCCTCGAATCCGCTCCAACAACGAACCCAGCTACCCGAACCTTTGGACAGCTACCCAATTCGAATCCTAGCTACCCACTTCTTCTTTCTAATGCTTGAACAAGGTTCTGGAATCCCAAAGGAATTGAAATGAAGGCTCCTTGACAGCCCCGAATAGCAAAATGCTGAACATGCAACCTAGGGAGACCCATCATCATAGACTTTGGACCTTGGACAGATATGGCAACTTGTGTTTGGTGGATTACGAAATTCTGGATGAAAGAAAAGGAATGGATGAAGGATCAGCTACTGGGTTTGTTTCCACACTAGCCTCTAACCTCAGCAACTATCACCAAGGTGACCAAACTCCATTGATGACCCCTTATTGAGCTTGAACTTCGAAAATGGGAAGAAGAGGATGGATGGTTTCTAGGTGATGAAACTTGTATCAATGCAAAGAGGAGATTGAGCTGAATGGAATGGAGTAGATGGATGAAACATGCATCAGATTTTCATGGAAGCTCTCCCCTCCAAACTCTCTTTCTCTCTCACTCCTCCCTCTCCTCCTTTCTCTCTATTTTCAGCTTTGGTTTCTCACTTCTTTCTCTCTGAATTTCTGAACTTGTGAAGTGAGAGGGAATGGGGATGACTTGGGGTCAGCTGGGGGTTAAGTGGGTTGGGAAAAGTCTCAATTACCCTTCAGTTGTCACTTAACATGTACAAGGACTAAAATGTCCTCCCTCACTAATGCTCATATAAGCTACCTCTAATTTAACAATTAGACTTGATTCCCATACTTAGAATAATTTATCAATCAAGCACAAACAATAAGATTATTTATTTCAAACATCACATAATTAAATAATTTATTTTCAAATCATTTTATTTTCAATAAACTCGATAAATCACTTAATATAATTTCATGGCAAAAATAGGAGATGTTACATTTGGTCTTCTAATAGTAATTTGGTCTTCTAATAATACAGTTGTAGACCGAAGGGCATGACAAAACTAGGAATTTGGTCTTGACTATCCTTTTCAACGGTTCTTCGCCGTAGGTGACCATTAATTCCCAATAGCCGAGTGGTTTGGTCTGGGACCCGTTGAAACCTGAAAGGTCAGATCCCCTGTAAGGGGTGAAGTCCTCCTCAGAGATTTGCAGCTTTCTCACGAGGTCGATAAAAATGATATCTGCCGAGCTTCCCTGATCGACAAGTATTCTTCTAATCTCATGATTGGCCATGACAGCCCTGATCAAAAGAGGTACATGCTTGTTGGGTTTTCCATCTAGCAAGTCTTGATCGCCAAATGCCAAAAGAGGCCGGTCTGGGCTCAAGGTTACCGCCGAGGTGGAAGCAGCACTCATAATCTCCTTCCACTTTCTTTTCATAGTCTTGCTTGAAGCTTCGACGGGGTATCCACCAGAGATGACCATCATTACCGGTCGACCTTTAGACTTTCAGAAATCGCGCTCGTCTTCCGAACTTTCCTCTCTTTCTTGACGAGCCTTCCCCTTCTTTTTAGGGTCATCCTTCTCCTCTTTAACCTCTACCTCCTGCTGAGGTGCTTTGGCCACATACTGACTCAATTTCCCTTTCTTGATCAAATCCCCAATGTCGTCTTTCAGAACATTGCAGCGATTGGTGTCATGTCCTTTACTTCGGTGATATCGACAGTACTTATTAGATCGCTGCCCCGGTCTGTGCGGGAGTGGATCAGGGAATTTAACTTCCTTAAATTCCGCATTCATGCATTCTGCTAAAATTCTAGATCTTGTTTCGTTAAGATCAGAATAATGCTGGTGACGGTTGCGAGACCTGGGTTTACTATCGTTCCGGGCCTCCTTCTCATTCCAAGGCTTGATCATTCCAGGGTCGGCGTCCGACTTTCTCGCAACCGCTCCTTCTTCGTGGTCGATGTACGTCTGAGATCGCTGGAGGAACTCGGCAAGTGACTCAGTTTGATTTACTCCGACATCGATTTGGAAAATACTTCCTTCTCGAAGACCGGCTTGCATGAAGAAAAGTCGGAAAGAGTCGTCGAGGTTCCGGACCTGAGCGGCTTCCTTATTGAACCTCTCAATATAGTCCCGGAGAGACTCGTTCTACCCCTGCCGAATTGCTTGCAAAACTTTCCGAGATTTCGGCTTCATTTTGGAGTGGGCGAAATGGGCAGAAAATAACTTGGCTAGCTGGTCCCAAGAGGATATTGAGTTCGGCTTGAGGGCTCTGAACCAGTCCAAAGCCAACTTCTCAAGAGTGAGGGGAAAAATCCGATATTTTATTTTCTCTTGGACGATCCGATATTGCATCATTGTATCGAAGTAGTCGAGATGGCGATCAGGATCACCAGTCCCATCATGCATCTTTAAACCTTCGGGGGGTTTCTCAAGGTGCTTTGGCACCGGAAAGTAGTCGATCTTTGTCGTGAAGGGTCCTTTCCGTGTTGTCGATCTCCCCCTCGGAGGAGCTCGTTGGTTAGGGTGCCTAACAGGGGACCTTCGAGAGTGAGGGCGCCGACGTTCATGCCTCGGGGATCTTTCCTGGCTTATAGAACTTCGCCTCGGAGAAGAGGATGCCTAGGACGAGCTTCGACGAGGAGAATCCTCAGGATAATAACTGTCGTCCTGTGTCTCGCTTGGGGGAGTTCTAGATCCTCGTCTTCCTTTCCGACGAGGTGGTGAACGGTGGTGGTGCCTCCTCCATGATGGAGATCGGTGACGCCTTTGACTAGACGTTCTTCTGCTAGGAGAATGGTTTTGAGGAGAGGACCGATCCGAGATGTCGCGATCTCGGATCTCGACATTTCGGCTTCCAACTGGGAGTAACACTGAGTCCTCTGCTGGTCAGCCTCGACCTGTCTTGACAGCAGCTGTACGAGCTGTTGAACAGCGTCGACCGGCACCTGGACAGTCTGGGGAGGAGGTGGAAGTTGGTTCCTAGCGGAGCTTATGGGAACCATTGCTCTGGACGAGTTGTGGCCGTGGGCCGAGCTACGGGGCAGAGTGACTGCTACACCTTCGAGTGTTTCCTGCTGTTGATCGGGTCTTACTATAACACTTTAGACGTTCCTCTGACGTAACACTAGAGCCATCGCTGACCAAGGAGATGGGGGAGGGACTAGAGTATAAGACCTCCCACTGTGGTCGCCAATGTTCTGTACCGTATCTCTGAACTGGTATCCGATCTTAGATACCAAGTTCGGTCCGAGATAGTTGGTTGTTGTTCTTGGTCAATCCGAGTTGGAGCTCCGACCCGAGGTGGGGTGGTACCTGCAATAACACTCCGACGCTCAAGTCAGCAAGTGGGTCAATTGCAAGTGAGAGAATTGGAAAGTGTGTACCTTTAATGCTAGCATTGAATGCTTATTTATAGGTTTTGGGAATCAACGGGAACCATTGGATGTAGGTATTTTGATCCTCACCATTGATTGGTGGGTTTGCCTTTGGTATTGGGCCTTAGTACAAAATGTTGTAGTGACCCAATTCATAACAGAATTGTTACATTTTTAAATGTTATATAAAAATAGCTTTTATCATTTTTATATTTTTATGCAGATCTTTAACTATAAGAAGGAAAAGAAAAACAAAATAATATTTTATACTACCAAAAAATGAAAAGAAAATACTTTTCTAAAAAAGAAACCATTTTTTTTAAGTTAGCATCATAAATATTTGAACAAGTACCTATAAAAAATTAAATAATGTTACAATAAGCATGGATTATCTAAATAATAACGTTTTGCACTAACGCAATTTGCTCACCCTAGTTTTTAAGTGAGAGAAGCTACATCTTGTCTCTAACTTTTCTCCTTCTACATCCATCTAATAGGGGTGATTTTGGCTCATTTTTTTCAATCCAGAATCACTTATTTGCATTGTTCTTTCTCTTCTTTCATCGAAAAAAGTGTTATTCAGATAATTTTGAGTTTTTTATGTGATTTCGTCGTCTGAGTGCGACGCTGTCGTCTTGTTCGCCGCCGTCTTATGCGATGTAGTTTTATTTTGCCGTCTTGTTACAATGTTTGTTCTGCTCGGATTGACAGATCAACTTTGACTCATCACAAATTAAACTAATGATGACTTGGCCATCAACGCTACAAATTCGGAGGCATCGGTACTCCATTCGCTTTAATTTTTGTCACGTTTGTAGACATTTTGACATTTTACGCTATTCACTTGAATGTTGTGAGCTTGTTGACAGATTCATCTTTTTCAATTTTAGCAATATGAAACTTGTGTTGTGTTCGTTGTAATCCACTGATTTGAATGAATGGATTTTTAGTCAAAAAAATCTAAATAATAACTTTTAATTAATATTAATAACTGCTTTTAATTAAAGAAATCCTTTAATTAATTAGATAAAAAAAATTACGTTTTTTATGTTTATTGAATATCGCAGAAGCTTACTTCCTTTGACCAGCAGCCTCACCCAATTTTTTTCCACCTGTCTTATTCAACAAGTCTATCGTCGCTTTATAAAATGGTCCCAAAACAAGAAGAAAACATATGGTGCTATATATATATATATATATATATATATATATATATATATATATATATATATATATATATATATATAAACATCCTTTATAATAAGAGTCTATATTCTACAGTCCTTACACAAGCCCAAACCGTACGGGAAGTTTTGAACAACCATAACCAACACGTGTATTGGACTTTTGTAAAAACACTTAAGTAAATTTGGAACCACGCTTATAAAATCACATTTGTTTTCCCCATTTGAAGGTGCATAGAAAATTCGTTGTGGAATTCAAAGACTAACCCTTTTCTCTCTTTTTCCAATTTTGACACGTATTTGAATGAACGAACGAATGAATGAATTTCCTACTTATTTATAACCACTAAAGATAGACCCTTCTTCATTCATTTTCATTCAAGTCCTTTCTTGTTCTTAGAGTCAAACTTCAATTCATAACTTAGATATATTTTCTTTATATCTCTTTACTTCAATTCATAACTTAGTTATATTTCCTTCATATTCTTTAAAGCTCTATGGGATTATCACTTTCTTTACTCTTATCAGCTTGGAAAGAAATTGTTAGACATTCATTCTTTGATCTTTCATTCAACATCACTTTTGGTTCTAAAAGTGGAGCTGCAATTTTGAGAGCAGCAAGTTTCAACAAAAGAGAATCAGAAACAACAAAAATTGTGGTTTCAAATGATTCCACAACAAGAAATGGTTCAAGTAAGTTAGAGGATAATAGACCAGAACATGTAATCCTTGATAGAAACCTTCCAAGGATTGAAGAATTGAATCATAAGCCAGTGCCTTTGCTTTCTCTTCCACAAGAAGTGGTTTTCTCTTCGCCTAGACCGGTTAGTGAGCTCGATGCTGCCGCGACTAAGCTTCAGAAAGTTTATAAGAGTTACCGGACTCGAAGAAACCTTGCAGATTGTGCTGTTGTTGTAGAGGAGCTATGGTAAGTTAGTTAGTTAGTTTCATTGAAAAGCAATGTTTGTTTTAAGGTTGTGTTTTTTGTATGTTATTAATGGATGTTTTTTTTAAATGATATTTAGGTGGAAGGCATTGGATTTTGCTGCTCTTAAAAGGAGTTCTGTTTCATTCTTTGATGTTGAAAAACACGAAACTGCTGTGTCAAGGTGGGCAAGGGCAAGGACAAGAGCAGCTAAGGTATATTTATCTATTCACAGACGAAGAAACCAGACACAACACTGACATAAAGACACTGATAATCATTTAAGAAAATAGAAGTGATTGAATGTAACCACGTGTGTCGGTGTTCGAAACCTTCGTTTGCGTGTCGGACACCAGACACACCTTCAATCTGAACTCTCTAAAGTGTCGGTGCTACATAATTTTTGTTGTTATTTTGCGTTTGAGGTGTGAATCATTGCTAATTGTTACTCTTCTGATCGATACAGGTTGGTAAAGGTTTGTCTAAAGATGACAAGGCACAAAAATTAGCCCTCCAACATTGGCTTGAAGCTGTATGTTAATTAACTCTATTTATCATATAAATCATATTATCCTTTAGCATATGGTTTAATCTGATATTAACAATGTCATTTTTTTTCATGCTTTTTTCACAGATTGACCCACGTCATCGTTATGGACACAATTTGCATATGTATTATGATATTTGGTTTGAAAGCCAAAGTACACAACCATTTTTCTACTGGTAAGCTCTTTTTCTAAGACATTTATTTATCTTTACCTTTTTTATTGTAATTTAGAGGGTTAATTTACTTTGTGCTTTATAATCACAGGTTAGATGTTGGAGATGGCAAAGAAATAAATCTAGAGAAATGTCCAAGGGCCACTTTACAACGCCAGTGTATTAAATACCTTGCACCAGTAAGTCATTGCACATTTGTAATTACAAAATATAAGTATAAATATATTTTATTTATAATCTAATGTTTATATTTGTTGTTACTATTGTAGAAAGAAAGGGAAGAATATGAAGTAATTGTTGAAAATGGGAAGCTAGTGTATAGACAAGATGGGAGGCTTGTGGAAACTGATGAAAAGTCCAAATGGATTTTTGTTCTTAGTACCACTAGGGCCTTGTATGTGGGGAGGAAGCAAAAGGGTGCATTTCAACATTCTAGCTTTTTATCTGGGGCTGCAACTACTGCTGCTGGTAGATTAGTGGCCCAACAAGGCATACTTGAGGTAAAAACTCAAAACTGAGCTTTTAACGAGTCGGGATTCTATTTAGTCGGGATAATCACACAACCACAATGTTGTGTTGTCTCGGGCCTCAGCCGTTGAATCTTATTCAGCTGTATTCGAATACATCTGAATAAGATTCAACGACTGAGATAGCGTAATTGTGTGATCAAATGATATAGATTTGTGTGACTATCCGTTTTACTTTTACACAAATAGTAGAGATATTATTTTTGAATAAGAAATTTTGCTTAAAAATTGTTTTTGCATAACATTGCAGGCTATTTGGCCTTATAGTGGTCACTATCACCCAACTGAAGAAAACTTTAGAGAATTTGTAAGCTTTCTTGAGGAGCACAAAGTAGACCTCTCTAATGTCAAGGTAAAATTTCATCTATTTGATTTTTTTTTACCATACTATTAGTGTGTAGTTTTTAATGGCTTTGCCGGTAATTAATTCATGTCGGGAAATCTGGTTGACCACGTGTACTCGGCTTTGTTGGTCTGTTTGGTTCTCTCCTCCAAGGCTCGAATTTGAGATCTTGAGTGGGGTCCAAACTCAGTTACCACTTGGATCAACCCTTAATCATATACAACCAGTGAAAATTAAAACAAGTTAATTTTGAAATAAATTAGTTGGCTTAATTTGCTTCCTTTCTTGCAGAGATATGCTATAGACGATGATGCACCATCATTCATTGGAACCAACCATTCATTTATTGATAATAATGAATCACAACAAATTAAGGGTCCTACCCTAACTTCTCAATCAAAATCCGTACCTAATGTGGACAACAAGGGAATCAAGACCAATAATGCAACAATTCAAGAAGATATTAAGGACAAGAAAATTGTGGCCCCAATATTTGAATTTTCAAGGAGGTTGTCTTGCAAGTGGTCTACTGGAGCTGGACCACGTATTGGTTGTGTACGTGATTATCCTGAACACCTTCAATCAAGAGCATTGGAACAAGTTAACTTGTCTCCTAGACCTGCCTCTGCAAGGTTATATAGTTATGGTCCAATTCCTTCACCAAGACCAAGCCCAAAAGTTAGGATTTCTCCTAGGCTTGCCTATATGGGGTTACCAAGCCCAAGAACCTCCATTCCAAGTGCAAATTGAGGCAGGCTAACGACACCCCACGTTTTTGTTAAGATGTACCGTTTATCCGGATGTTTATTTCTTGAGGTGGTTTATTTTTTCGTCTGGAAGTTATTTTCTAGACGATATAGTGCCGCTTGAAAATATATCTTTGGAAAAAATTACTTTTTGAAGGTGCATGTTAGCAAAAACGTTATGTTTGTAACTACACATTGGGGCAAGAAGCGAGAGAGGAATTAGGGTTAGTCTCAGACCATATAACCCCAGCTCGTAAATAAGTTGTGAGAACAGATAACCTAACTCTATTTATCTTTGTACTGTACTTTATTTTTATTTCAAATTTGTTTATTCCTTTATTCTTGTAGTTTTTGTGGAATCTTTCTAATAAGAAATTATATATGTTATTAGTCTTTCATTGTGGCACTATATATCCTTTACCCAATTTGTGTATCTTTAATTTTTCGCCGAAATCTTTTTAAAAAAGGGGAAAGAAACAAAATCATGGGGGAAAAGAATCAAAACCCATGCAAAAACCAAAAAAGAAACAAAATCAAAAATAAATAATAAAGTAAAAGAAACCAAGCATATCTAAAGCTATGTTTTCTATTTGTCTCCAGTTTATATTTTTGAGCTTTAGATGTGACTACAGTGAAATCAGAATCAACCTTGTCGGGATTATCAACTATCTCTAGGTTATTCTCTCATGCTTCTTTTTCTGTCTAATACTTTTGTAAAATCTCTAAAGTCGGATTTCACACTATCGAAAAAAGCTGGATGATTTAAATCCTTTTCGGCAGAGTCAAAAATAACTTTGTCATTTTCTTTAGAATGGACACTACCGAAGAGATAGCATCTACTCGTGTAGGAAATTCTTCATTGTTGAACCAATTTGTGTATCTAAGTTTTTTTAAAAGGAGATTAGTCCATTCTTTGCTGCAACTAGAATACAAATTTTCTGGATATACATGATAATGGCAATTCTTCTCTTTTACATTTAGTTTTTCAATATTATAATAGACGTTCTGAAAACATATATGTCGTGTTTTTTTATTCATTAGTGTATCGTGTTTCAACAAGTAAAATATGAATAATAGTCTTTTAAAATTATATAATAAGTAAAGTGATAAATTAATATAAAATTAAAAAAATAAAATCATGTGATTTTAAAAATAACATAAAAAATATATATCTTATAAAATAAAATAAAATAAAAAGTGATAAGAGTTTTTTTTTGATAAGCACTCGGGTGAGGAAATGTTAGTTTCTGAGATTTGAACCCGGGACGTCCTTCTTGTACTCTTTTTTGTGCACTCCTTCAATATCCCTTAACTCGCCAACTGAGCAACATACTTGGGATAGTGATAAAAGTTAAATCAATTAGTAAAACATAAATTGTGTAAATATTTTATATAAAGTTAATTAAATACTTTTTGACGGTAAAAGTTAATTAAATATTAATCAACTATAATTGTGAACGTATGTAAAAATGATAATGATAATGCTATAGTTAGAGCCGTCAATTTTGGCCCAGTACAACGGGCCGGGCCAAGGCCCAGTGTTTTGGACTGGTTTGGCCTCGTTAAACAGAGGCCCACGAATAAATCAGCCCGTGTTGGCCCAGCCCAGTTGGCCCATGGGCCAAGTTGGGCCAACTTTTTTATGTTTTTTTGAGTAATTTTTATGATTTCCTTTGTTAAAGTTAGATTGGACTGCGGGCCGGCCCATCGGCCTAGTATTTTGGGTTGGACTGGGCTACACAAAACACTGCCCTATCGACAGGTACCCCACCCGGGATCACTCTGAGACCCGACTTGGACAGCAAAAGGTGTACCAATTGCAGTCCCGGATCCGCCCGGACGATCGCAAGGTACAGAACATTGGCGACCACAATGGGAGATATATATATATATATATATATATATATATATATATATATATATATATATATATATATATATATATATATCTTTCACCTCATCTCTACCTCTTTAAACTCTCTCCTGCATTCCAATGGCACCTCGAGGCAGACCCCGGGTCCAAAGCATTGTCGTGGCTCAACCCCGACCCGAAGACAGGCCGGAAGGCGTTGCTGTCACCCTTCCGGACGACACCATCCATGTCCCGACTCCACAGCTGTCTCCGTTTCGGACCCTGTCCACCAAGAAGATGCTGCAACTATCTGTCAGCTTCTGGACCTTGTTAATAGCCGCACCCAAGCCATGGCACAGAAAGAAGAATGCCTCACCCAAGTAGAAAGGAGTTGCGTCCGCTAGAGCTAACACCATGTCTGAACAACCTCATGGCCTGCACTTGTTCCAAGAATTCCTAAAGAGCAAGAAAGAGAAAGGGTCCAGGTCCATAGTTAGGTGCAGAGTGAGGCGAGTTTGAGACCTATCCTGGCCGGCAGGGGCAATATAGCCTGCAGGGGAAACATAGCTTGCAGGGAGGGACTATCTGGCCTGCAGGGAGGGATTTATTGGCTTGCAGGGGCGACTTAGCCTGCAAAGAGGGATTGCCTGACCTCCAGGGGCGACATAGCCTGTAGGGAGTGACTACCTGGCCTACGTGGGCGACATAGCCTGCAGGGGCATCATCTTGAGACGATGGTTTTGCGAATACATCTCTTGAAGGCATGTTCGCATGGAATAGGTCGATGCTGACGTGTACCTCGAGTCCTGGTAAAGGAATCAAGTGTGTCATGGCGTGCCGAAACAAATAAAGCCACTCAGTAAAAGGGCGGCATGAGGTCGTCGCCACGATCGGTTGTGTTTTTCCTATATACCGAGGCAGGAGTCTCATGACTCCCTCCACCTAGTGACTTTGAAGGATGTCGCAACCACTTCGGACAAATTCTATCTGGGTCGAGTCTCGATAAACTGCGCCAAGGATGTATTACAAGCTGGCCTTGGTGGTCACAACCCCTTTGGACGAGTTCTATCCAGGCCGAGTCCCGGCAAACTGTGCCAAGGGTGTATTACAAGCTGGCCTTAATGGTCACAACCTCTTTGGACGAGTTCTATCTGGGCCGAGTCCCGGTAAATTGTGTCAAGGGTGTACTTCATTACAAACTGGCCTTGGTGGTCACAACCCCTTATGGATGAGCTCTATCCGGGCCGAGTCCTGGCAAACTGTCCTAACGGAGTATTCCATCAGAAGTAGACGTCAGTAACTCAACTACGAAAATACATACGGAATGAGCTAAACCAGTGTAGACGATTTGTAGAGTTGCACATGGTAAGAACCAAACCGGCGTCAAGCAAACAGCAACCAGCAAACATCAACATATGGATAAACAAGCGACGGAGATTAAGAGTCATCCTGGAGACGACCTGGTCCTCAAATACATAAAGTCACAAAACGTCAAAACATAAAAGGTGTGAGGTCGGACAAATATTGCCACCCCAGACCTCGTAACAAGTACAAATCCTCGAGTCCAACACACACTCGAGATACATGCACCAGATTTGGATCAGAGCATTCTTAAAGACATCTTCTTGGTTCTCGGCATCAACTAAACCAGCATTCGAGACAAGTACTTACTCAGGGAAGGGACAACTTGTTGATAAACCCCCTCCTGAGGTTATCTAGTGAAAATTAAGAAGCAAGGTAAGTACTTATCTAGGACTTTTAACAACTTCCCTACCTAAGACTTTCAACTCAAGTTCAGAAAACAAAGCACACAACTTGCATCGTAAATACACAAGACAAACGAATCGATACCTTGGTAGACGGACGTGCGTTCAAGCAACGGGCGAGACGGGACGTATGCGGGCGAGACCAAACTCCTTAGTCATGGCCCGAGCGAGATGCCTGGCGAGATCCTTGGCCTGGGCGAGATACTTGGGCAGGATCGATGCAGCTTGGGCGAGGTGCATGGCCCGGGTGAGATCCTTGGCCTGGGCGAGATGCTTGGGCGGGATGCAGCGCGCGAGATGTGCAGCTTGGGCGAGAAGCGTGGTCTGGGAGAGATACTTGGGCAGGATGCAGCCTGGGCGGGGTGCATGTCCCGGGCGAGATGCTTGGGCGGGATCCATGGCCTGGGCGAGATGCCTGGACGAGATGCTTGGACGGAATGCAGCTTGGGCGAGATGTGCAGCTTGGGCGAGATGCGTGGCCTAGGCGAGATGCCTGGGCGGGGTGCAGCATCAAAGATGGCATGGGCGAGATGATGGCTCCTTTCTCAGTGGTGATCTTGCCCTCTCTCCTTCCTTTCTCAATGGAGCTCGTCTCTCTCTCTCTCTCTCTCTCTCTCTCTCTCTCTCTCTCTCTCTCTCTCTCTCTTGTGTGAAAAGTGAAAAAAGCATTTGAAGCGTCAAATTGAAGAGAAGGCACCCATATTTCTACTAGGTGAAAATTATAACTTGAAGAGGTAAAAAAGAGTATGGTTGTCCATATGAAGACTTTCTACTCAAATTTGCGTAAGGTTTTCTACCTAAGACTTATTAAAAGTTAAGTCGACATTGCAACATTGGCAAACACACGCCGGGCTAGACCTTGGTGGTCTCGGTCTCAGACTGAGCAAACGCAACGGCGGGTGGGACCTAGGTTGTCTCGTCCCTATTCTCTCACTCAACAAAGCTCGCTTTTATCTCTTGTGTGGAAGTTACCAGGCGGTCGAGAGACGTGTTATTACAATAAATTATTAAGCGCCCCAAGGGGCAATGACAGTATCGGCAGCAGCAAGTCGGCCCGTCGGGACGGCTCGAGATGACCTGCTGAGGCAAGCTAGCCAGCAGGTGCAAATTCAACAACGACTTCAAGCCAACACCATGCTCCGGAGTAGTCTCGGCTTGGGGGGAAACTGTTCTGGACTGGGTCATGAGGCCCACTCCAGCAATTGGACCTAGATCAACCCAATAGCTAGGATCCATATTCATAATAAATTGGCCCATTTATGAATATGATGCCTCAACGACTCAGATTCATCCGATCGATCCAACGGATCAGAGCTAGCACAGATGCCTATAAATACTAGTCCTCATAGCTAAAAAAAGGTACACTCTCATTCCCTGCTACACTCTACAATTCTCAATACTGACTTGAGCGTCAGAGCGGCATTGCAGGTACCCCACCCGAGATCACTCTGAGACCCGACTTGGACGGCAAGAGATCCACCAATTGCAGTCCCGAATCCGCCTGGACGGTCGCAAGGTACAAAACAAAATCTCTCTCTAATGACTTTCAATTCTTGAAATAGAATTTCACCATCAAGATCATAAGAATCATCGTGTTTTAGGTATGTTTCAAGAAATTTGCAACAAGTTTATATATATATATATATATATATATATATATATATATATATATATATATATATATATATATGGCTAAATTACACTAGAGGTCATTTAAGTTATCTAATTGTAACAAGTTGGTCCTTTAAGTTTTTCTCGTATCACTTACGTCCTTTAAGTTACAAAACGTTTACACTGTTAGCCTTTTATTAATTTTCCATCCAACTCTGTTAAAAAAAAGCCTATGTGGTAGTTAAGTGCTTATGTGGCAAGTCCAATATGTATTTTTAATCTGACCCAATATTTTTTTATTTTTTATTTTTTTTTGGACTAAAAATATCATCTTCAACACCCGCGGCAGAAAGCGGGTCAAAACAGACCTGGTTCATATCCGATTCGAACTCATAATCTAGGCAACCAAAATGCATGATTTCCAGGTATGGTATTCGTTGATCATCAACTAAGAAAAGCCCCGAGAAAATTTTGTGAATGGTTCAACCATTTTTAGTGAATTTCAGATTTGAGAAATGAAAATTTTTCACCTTATCATTGTTTTTGTAACTGTAACCGCATTGAATTCGATTTTGATTCATTTGTTATTTTTTGTCGTTGTTTTGGTGCAAAATAGGAAGAGGGTCTGAATGACGAGATAGAAGTAGGGTGTGGTGATTGTAGAGTTAGTTACAGTGGGGACCAAGAACGGAGAGGATCGGAGGAATTAGGGTTTAGTACTGAAACACTATAAATGACAATCAAAAACTAGGAAGGATTATGTGGTATACGCACGGGGCACTATAAATGACATAGCTAGGAAGAATTTGGGTTTAGTACTGAAACACTATAAATAACAATCTAACACTATAATGAACGGAGTGGATCGAAGGAATTTGGGTTTGGTAACTGAATTTCAGTTCCAGGTTTAGTAAATCGTTATAAAACTAGGAAGGATTTATGGATACTATGAAGTACGGTTGCACATTAGAATTTGGGAACTTGTTCTGGCTTTGTTCCTGGGTTTGGGGAAGATGAAAATGTTCATCTTGTTTTTTTTCACAAGTAAGTAGCTCAGTTGGTGAGCTAAGGGATACCGAAGGAGTGCACCAAATGAAGAAGTGCACCAAATGAGTGCAAGAATGAAGTCCCGGGTTCAACTCCCGGAAACTAACATTCCCCCATCCCCACTAACATTGCTTATCAAAACACTTAACTGCCACATAGGTTTTTTTAACAGTGTTGGATGGAAACTTAAAAAAAAAACTAACGGTGTAAACGTTTTGTAACTTAAAGACCTAAGTGGTACGAAAAAACTTAAATGACCAACTTGTTACAATTAAATAACTTAAAGAACATCTAGTGTAATTTAGCTTTTATATATATATATATATATATATATATATATATATATATATATATATATATAGGGTGCTTCTAAGGTGAAAGAGCAAATTAAATCTTTTACCGGTGAAACACTAAAATTGACCGTTGGATGTATAATAAAAATTCATCAATGGTTGAGATTTAATATTGGTTGATTCAATTTTAACCATTCATAGCATTTTAAATAATATCCAACGGTCAATTTTAGTGTTTCACCAGTGAGAGATTTGATTTGCTCTCTCACTCTAGAAGCACTCATATATATATATATATATATATATATATATATATATATATATATATATATATATATATATATATATATACATACCTGGAACATATCAAGTGACAACATATTTATTATAAGAGGGTGAGAGGAGTGAATCGTAGTCATTGATTAATTGACTAGTCGTTGAGATTAAAACAAAAATAATGTGATAATTACCCACTTTTTAATCACAACCACTAGTGTATTGTTATAGGGTCCAGATTTACTTATCTCACTCTCTCATATTAAAACTCCTCTCACTTTTTTTTTTGATTTAGGACCATTGCTGGCTACCCACAGAGTGTCCCAACGCTTTCAACGAAGGACTAATCTGTGCTCGCTACTTGCGGCAAGGATTTCGCTGGCCAACACGCCTTTTTAACGTGGGTGGGAATCGAACCTGGAAGCAAACCGGATCGACCCCCACTACGTAGCTCAGGGTAGCCCGACCACTGGGCTAGACGTGTTGGTTAAAACTCCTCTCACTTGATACACCTATATATATATATATATATATATATATAGTTGTGATAGCATAAAAATTTTATTCAAATATATGTTTATACTATTAAGTATGAAAAAATGTGGCGGTAGCTAGTTTATGATACTAAGTCAAATCCTTAGTATTTTATACTAAACCACAATCAGCCGTTGGATGCCTCTTGTTTTAATGAAATATGATCTAAGGGCTGTCATTTAAAGAATGCATTTTTGGCATTTTATCCCTGAGTTTGATCACGTATTCACGTTCTTCACGTATGCAACGCAACAGAGACGCCGGCAACCGTTAATCAACACTCCGTCAACCGTTCATCAACACTCCGCCGCCGTTCTCTCTCTTCTTCTTCCAATCACATCATCATCTTCCTCTCCGCTTTCGCTAACTCTCTCAGCCAATCCATCTTCCCTTCCTCTTCAATCATATCACGGTATGTATATTTATTTAATATTATCTAATACTTTTTTATGTTTTGTAATTTATAACCCCAAATTTAATTGATTAATGTATCTGATGATTTTTCAGCTTACATTGTTTTAACCATTTTGGTACTAATCTGTGATTGGTGACCACTAACCAGTGTTGTACATATCTGTGGTTAGTGGCCTGTGGTTAGTGGCCACTAACCAGTTGTACTAATTTGTGGTTATTGCCACTTACTACATTGTATTTCTTTATTGCAGTTCAGGATTGTCATGGTCGGGATGAAAATCTCACTGATATGGATGTTTCAGGTTGTTAACTTATAATTGTCAAATTCTTTGATTTTAACTTGTTATCTGACATTGTCTTCCTATGCTTAGCTGATTCATTTTTTCGTTTCCTTTATAATGTTTGCATAGAATCAAGTACCAATGTTGGATGTCACGATAACAAACTCGATGAAGTTGCGGTTGCAGCTTGAATGCTGATTTGTTATTATATAATAAATATATTTTTTATGATGTTGTTTGTCGGTTCTTTGAGAACTGGGGGTTAATTTGCCGGCACACACTGAGAGTTTTGGATGTTTTAGCTGTGTGGGGTAATCCTTTTTGTCATTGCATCCATCTGATGTATGTTAAAAAAAGATGGTGCAGAGATTATAAGAAGTCTCTTGGTTGTATTGCTGAGCAATTACATCTTGAAACGAAGCCTCTTTCGAATTTTGGTGAGAGATACCAGCGTCTTTCTGATATAGTTTATGGAGCTGGGTCACGCATATGTTATAACGAGGCTACCTTTAACGTATTTTTTCATCATGTTCTAGATGTAGTTAAAGAGGATGAGTAGTTGCTACATTCAATGTCTGATACCACCGAACCTTCGCGTGCTGAGTGTTCAACCTTACCAGGTATTTGCTATTTTACTTCAATTGCTCTTTATCTTAAATTTATTATTTGTTCAAGATTTTGCAATTCTTATATATGTTGTGGTTGTTGAATGTTACAGTTGAAGAAGATGAAGTAGAGTTTCCAGCTAAAAAGATAAAGCAAAGTCAAAATCCATGCAAGAGCAAGATCAGGTTGATGTCCCAATCAGAGAAAAGACATTTGATTTGGAAGCAACAACGCAAGCTGGAAATTGAACTTCAGAAGCTATCCGAGATTTAGAACTTGTATAAAAATTTAGGAAGAAACAATTGTTTTTACAGTTTTTGTGCATTTATACTTAAGATTGTAATGTTTGTTATACAATGGCATGTAAACATATGCTTACTGACATACCATTGCCACATTGTGTGCATAGAAGTTTGATAATGTGATTTTGATTAAGTTTGATAATGTGATTCTGATTAAGTTTGATAATGTTAATTTATGGACATAGCAATTAATAACCACTATTGTACAATCTGTGGTTAGTGGCCACTAACCATAGTTGTGCACAAATCTGGTTAGTAGTATGGGTAAGAACAAGCTAGTAGCTTCAATAAATTCCAGACAAGATTCCTACCAGAAAACTACTAGAAATCATAATCATGAACATAAAATGTAAAGGAATGAGAATGAAAATTAAATAAACAAATTATGATTAAGAGCAAATTACAATCCTAACCAATGTTATGCACATTTGTGGTAAGTGGCAATAACCACAAATTAGTACCCCAATGGTTAGTGGCTTCTAACCACAGATATGCATAACTTTGGTTAGTGGCCACTAACCACAGAATAGTGCAACAGTGGTTAATACCAAAAATCTCAATGTCTTCATTAGAAATTCAATTTCTTCATTAAAATAGTACATTAGAAATTCAATTTCTTCTTTAGTAGCGTAAATAAATTGCATACACTAGCCAAAGCAATTACATAGAAGTTCAATTTCTTCATTCATCTACAATTTCAATTACATAGAAGTTCTAATTTTCCTATATTTTTCTTCTTTTTCCTTGAGCCTTTTTTCCCCCTTCATTTTTCAGTATTTCAGCTTTCAATTGGTCACAAAAGGTGTTTGCTTCCTCTTGTATTGATTCCCTTAGCAAGTTGGTTCGGTGTTTCATGATTGAGCACCAAAGATCAATCCGGAATTGATTAGTTGCAGACACTTTTTGACTCCTTCCCAATGTGTCCAATTGTGAAACGAATCCATGTCGTTTTCAATTCCATGCCATTCCTTTAGGAACATCATTGTGAATACACCACAACTATCTCCATCTGGCTGTTGTGGCATTTGTGGATCATGCCACTCAAATTCTTCCCATTTATAAGAAAAAACCTCTCCCATGACGTTGTATCTCTCCACAACAAAACTCTATGCCTCAGTCATCAACTTGTCTCCAAGGGCTTCAATTACTGAAATTGTGTCACTTTCATCCTTTTTGAAAACCGTTTAAGGCTTGTTAGATACTCATTTCTTCCCATCTTCAAGTCGAGCACATATGTGATAAAGTGGGATTGAGCAATAGTAGGCATCAGGATTTGCAATATAGGTCATGTTAAAAAATGAGTGGGCAACAACCATTAAGTTAGAATCAAAAGCTAAAATTAGAATCACATTATCAATCTTACAAGTAATAACCACAATTGTACAATCTGTGGTTAGTGGCTACTAACCAGTGTTAAGCAACTCTGTGGTTAGTGGCGACTAACCATTGGGGTACTAGTTTGTGGTTAGTGGCCACAGATACGGGACTAGTTAGTAGCCACTAACCACAGAGTTGCTTAACTAGTCCCGTAATGAGGTAATGAAGATGTAATGAAGAATTGGTACCAAGTAACAACAAATGCACACCGGTACCTTTTTGTTTGCTTACATATATGTTCATCATGACTCATCAGAGTCTAAGTTGGTAAGTTTCCATCTAGAAACTCATTTTCTATTTATTCAGTTTATTGAGCAATTACAAAAATCCTGTGTTACTAACTTTTGAATTCTGTTTGAGTTCTGATATATTTGATGAAGAGAAGCTTATTAGTTCTTCTCTAGCTAATGATACAAAAATCATTACCAAGCTTACCAAGAAATTGTGAACACAACCAGAATGGTCCAAGCAATTCAATAAGAGCAGGAGATTGTTACTAACCACATTTGAGCATTAAAACTCACTAATCACAAACTAGTAACACAATGGTTAGTAGCCACTAACCATTGTGTTACTAGTTTGTGGTTAGTGGTCACAGATACCAAATTCTCAGTTCAGTTGATTTCATTTAGCTCAATGCCTTAATTTGCACAGCCACTATATTCATAACCATATAATCAATTCATATTTAAGCATAACAGCAAATCAATATGCATTCCATTCTAAGTATGCTAACCCTTCTTGAGTCCAGGGGATATATCGTCTACTCTGAATACTAGAGGAACATCAACTTTCAACAAAGCATGTGACAGAGGCCTTATAAATGTAACATTCAAGGGTGCATCAATGCCAGCTTTCAAATGAATCTACAAAATTTTAAACACAAACCATCAAATTACAATGCCTTAACAATACTATTCAAAACCCTGTCATAAAATCAAATGAAAAAGACACAAATCAAAAGTGATAACAAATTAAAAGAAGCTTTTACTTCTAATTGAACTACACATAATCATCAAATTATAATGCCTTCATAATAATATTTTTCACAAAATCAAACTCACAAACAAACAAATACTGCAATAGTATCAAATAAAAAAGACACAAGTCAAAATTGATAACAAATTAAAAGAAGCTTCTACCTCAAATTTAAATAACTAACCAAAATCAAACGGCATCAAATAACTAAAACGACAATGCAAGGAGAGAGAGACAAACAATGGCGCAGATGCAAGGAAAAAAAACTAACCAATGGCGAAGAACGCGACGGCGGAGGGTGACGAACTGGAAACGTTTCGTTGTCGTTTCAAAACGAAATACTCTACGAACTGGAAACGAGCACTCGACGACAGAGCAACAGCACTCGACGGCAAGTTTGTAGAGTTCGTTTGCGACGAACAATGGGTTCACGGTGGTTTGCGACGGAGAGTTTGTAGAGTGGGTTCTGCAGTGATTTCCGGTGGTTTGCGCGCGGAGTCTCTTGCGATTGTAGAGTGGGTTCGTTTGTGAAATTGGGGGAAAGTGTTTTGAAATTGGGTTTTTAATTATTGTGGCTTAGTATTCTAAATCAGACTCAAAAAATGTGGTGCTCCCAAAAAGATGGGCCTATAGAGATCATCCCTTTGGCCCATGCTCAAGGCCACCATCGAGAGCAAGTACCATCCAAATATAAAATTAACTAAGGCTTAAAGGTACATTTGGTCCCTGCGAATATACAAAAAATCCTGTTTCGTCCCTGCCATTCCAAAAATTTTAAAAAAGCCATTGCAATTACCAAACGCGTTTTCGTCCCTGCTGTTAACTTTTGACTAACAGCGTTAGTTCCTTGTGACGTGTCTGCCATGTTTGATGCCAAAACTCAGAATAAAAAAACTCACCCAGAAACTCAGAATCAAAATCAAAATCATCCAAAATCAAAATCCAAAAATTCAGCGTTAACTGTTCCTCTTCTTCAATCCTTCAATCCTCACCCAGATCTGTTTTCCTTCAACTCATCCTTATCCTCTTCCTCAATCTTCAAAATCAAAACTCAGATCTTCAATCTTCTTATAACGTGTAGTGTTTTAATTTGTTGTGCCTAAAATCATAAGGATAAGGAAGGGATGCAGGGTAACGAAGCGAGAAGAGAAAGCGGCAGTGAGAGAGAGAAGAAAGTGCTGGAAGCAGGGACGAAGAAGAAACAAACGTTTTTGAGATTTTTGAAATTTTCTCAAACCCAGAAGGATCTGGGTTCAGAAGCATTAATTTTTTATCAACACTATTTAAGAGAAGATGGGGAGAAGAGAGAATAACGAAAATGAAATTAACATGAAATTGTTCCTGTTGTTACGAAATTGATGACGATGATTTAAATTTCCAGATCTGGAAAATGAAATTGATGTTGATGATTTAAATTTTCAGATCTAGAAATTGAAATTGATGTTGATGAAATTGATGTTGAAGATGAGAAGAAGAAAAAGAGGAGGAGAAGAAGAAGGAGCAGAAGAAGGAGAAGAAGAAGAAGAAGAAGGAGAAGAAGCAGCAGAAGAAGGAGAAGAAGCAGAAGAAGAAGAAGAAGAAGAAGAAGAAGAAGAAGAAGAAGAAGAAGAAGAAGAAGAAGAAGAAGAAGTAGCAGAAGAAGAAGAAGAAGGAGCAGAAGAAGGAGAAGAAGAAGAAGAAGAAGGAGAAGAAGCAGCAGAAGAAGGAGAAGAAGAAGCAGAAGAAGAAGAAGAAGAAGAAGAAGAAGAAGAAGAAGAAGAAGAAGAAGAAGAAGAAGAAGAAGAAGAAGAAGAAGAAGAAGAAGAAGAAGAAGAAGAAGAAGAAGAAGAAGAAGAAGAAGAAGAAGAAGAAGAAGAAGAAGAAGAAGAAGAAGAAGAAGAAGAAGAAGAAGAAGAAGAAGAAGAAGAAGAAGAAGAAGAAGAAGAAGAAGAAGAAGAAGAAGAAGAAGAAGAAGAAGAAGAAGAAGAAGAAGAAGAAGAAGAAGAAGAAGAAGAAGAAGAAGAAGAAGAAGAAGAAGAAGAAGAAGAAGAAGAAGAAGAAGAAGAAGAAGAAGAAGAAGAAGAAGAAGAAGAAGAAGAAGAAGAAGAAGAAGAAGAAGAAGAAGAAGAAGAAGAAGAAGAAGAAGAAGAAGAAGAAGAAGAAGAAGAAGAAGAAGAAGAAGAAGAAGAAGAAGAAGAAGAAGAAGAAGAAGAAGAAGAAGAAGAAGAAGAAGAAGAAGAAGAAGAAGAAGAAGAAGAAGAAGAAGAAGAAGAAGAAGAAGAAGAAGAAGAAGAAGAAGAAGAAGAAGAAGAAGAAGAAGAAGAAGAAGAAGAAGAAGAAGAAGAAGAAGAAGAAGAAGAAGAAGAAGACTTGTTATATGTAGTTGTTGGAGTTGATTGGAATTGAGTATCTTGAAGAAGTTATGTCGATGACTTTCGATATGAAGAAATTTTTGAAGTGGTTTAGCTTCAAGTAAAGCATACTCTCTTTGATCGAGTATGATAGTTCTTTTGAACTATGATTATCGGTGTAGACAATGAAAGCGAAAGATGTCTCGTATATCCATTACAATCAAGGTGGATATTTTTGGAGTTGATTGGAATTGCATCTGAAAGAAGTCCCACATTGCCTAGTTTTGTGAAGCGAAAGATGTCCCATATATATATATATATATATATATATATATATATATATATATATATATATATATATATATATATATATATATATATATATATATATGGGCTCAAGTTCTCATTTACAAAATGTACCAGTCAAAAACACTTTAAGTTTGTATTTGACTTTTTTCTTTCTCTTATACTCTTGTTTTAGAGTGTTGTGAGATGTTGTTAAATATTGTTTTGGAGGGTGTTGGTGTACTGGGGTCATTGAGTGTTTGAGAAAAGTTTATGTGTGGTAACAATTTTCACATAGTGTAATTTTTTGGTTGTCATTAGACAAACAATTTTCACATAGTGTTATTCTTTGGTTGTCATTAGACAACGGTTCGTGATTTTGCTCTGATTTTGGAGTTTTTCACGTTAAATTCCGGTGTTTTGATTGTGCTCATTTTATTTCTCTATGTTGTTTTTCACAACAACTGGTATCAGGAGCTTTTGGCTCGGTGAAGTATTTGTGAAAGGTTCTGCTTAGGAAAGACTTGGTATTTAAACGTGTCCATTATGACCCATCTTTCTTTTCTGAGAATGGTAAAGGGAAGAAGAATAAGATCGTTTTGGGTTGCGAGAGACATAAGAGATATACTGCAGTAGATGTTGGGTGTTCTACTAGACACAAGACCTCAAAAAAGTGTGGTTATTTTTTTAAATTGAAAGCTAAACCACTCAATCCTCCTACTTTTGATTGGAAGGTTAAAGTTATGTGTGGAAGTCACAATCATGAGCCTCATAAGACTTGGCTTGGAGCAGCAATCTTTGGTAAGTTTAACAAGGAGGAGCGGTCAGTTGTTGAGGCGCATTTGTTGTTAGGAGTGAAAGCACAAAAAAGTCTAGAGGCAATAAAGAGGAGATTTGCCAACAACTTGAGTAAGATCTCCCAGCTGTATAGAACTCGCAGCTGTAACACCCCTTTTCTACCCGGTAATTATTTAACAAAATCAGAGTTACAAAAATTTATTTCATATTTCGAAAAGAGATGTCACACATTCATCATTAAATAAAACTTCTCATACGATATAAATAACTTTGTCAAAATACATCACCACGCAGCGGAAGTAGAAATAAGATTCAAAACAATAAAATCATGACGTCCTGAATGGACTCCAAACAAATAAAATGCAACAACCAAAGTTTAGCGTTTATCCCCCCATTGAGTGTTACACATCAAAGCAAAGGACACCGACGACACCGACTCAGAATAGCGAAGGTACCTAAGCCTTCACTCGCAATCACCTGCACGTTACCGCATAGGGGTAACATTCAAACAGAATGGGTGAGATATCTTCAATATAATAGCGTAAAATGATAGGAATTATGCTAGAATATGACAACTATATCTACCACTCCACTACACACATCAAATTATAAACATACGTCAAATTATAAACATTACAACCAGTCACCAAATGTCATGACAATGCATGAATGCAACCCACACCAACGGGCATATGCATGTGGTACCAAATCACCAAAATTTTGCCTGTAAATAGAGGCGTCACCAAAATTGAGAGCTTTCACACCCGGCTCACCAATTCACCAAAAATTGAGCTTTCACACCAGGCTCACTAGTTTTAGAAAATTTGAGCTTTCACACCTAGCTCCAAGACCAAAGGCCTTCACCAAAATAATGCACATGCTGTATGCGACACCATGAATGCACACAGACAATCACCAATTTAGTCACAATGTGACACCCCAAAACCAATCACCTAATATCACCAAAATTGGGCTTTCACACCTAGCCCCAACGACACCGAAAACACCAAGACTACCCGACACAACGGAACACCAAAATTTGGAGCCTTCACACCTAGCTCCTACAACACCAAGGTTTGAGCCTTCACACCTAGCTCAAACAGCACCAAGACACCAAGATGACAACAATTTTCCAAAACAGCACCAAGACACCAAGATGACAACAATTTTTCTAAACATTTGAGACGCGAGGATTTTTCCCAACACCGGAGACAAACGACAATTTTTCCAAAGTATTTGAGACATGACAACTTTCTTTTTAAAACATCACCATTTAACGACTACACCAACGGTTAACAATTTTTCCAGAAAAATGGACCACTTTGCCTCAAATTAGAATATTCAGCTAGGCCTCTGAATAAGCTTTCTAAAACATTTTGAAACGTCTAAATCGGACTCATGAGTCAAAAGATATGTCCAAAAACAAAACCGGGAAAAATTTGAGGAACATCCTGAAAATGGCGCCCAGGCACTGGGCGCCTAGCAGGAAAACGCAACACAGCAAACTGGCGCCCAGGAGCAGGGCGCCCAGCAACAGGCAACAAAACTGACTCTGGCGCCGAGGGGCAGGGCGCCCAGCAACAAACGCAACACACCTGGCTTTGGCGCCCAGGAGCAGGGCGCCTAGCCACAAGCAGCAACACAACAGGTAACACTGCAGGAAATGGCGCCCTTGGCGCCTAGACAACCCAGAAAAAAACACAACACAAACAGGACACGCCCAAACACAGCGCCCATGGCGCCCCTGCGCCAAGACAGCGCGCAACACAACACAGGAACAGGCGCCCATGGCGCCCCTGCGCCAAGATACAGCAACACACACACTGGCACACGCACACACCCACCAGACACGGCGCCCAGGCTTTGGGGGCCTAAAATAGCAACACAGACACCCAAACGCAACACGACTGGAACATAGCACACGGTGCCCAGCAGCAGGGCGCCAGAAACAGCAACACACAGCACCCAGCATGGCGCCCAGCGCCAGGGACCCAAAATCAGCAACACACCAAATTCACCAAAACACCACATATGCAAATCATATCACCAGTTTAGCTCATTAATTCTTAATCACCAATGCCAATCATCATAATTTGTCACTCACAACACCAATCAATAATTTAATCGAACACCTAGCATGCGTTTAGTAATAACAACAATGAGCACCAAGTTCTAGAGTCACAACAATCACCAACGATGTCAAATTTCAATTCAACCTATATACAATTCAACTAACACCAAACTACACATCAAAATCAAACCCTAGGCATCATAGGATCTATTCCCACATAACCCCATCATAAAACCCCATTATAAGGAAGAACCCCACCCTTACCTTATAGTAGGAGAGCACCAATTCTCTTGATCGAGTCACCAACAGAACCTCAGCAACACAGCTCCTCTCTGCCCTCTTGAATTCGCGAATTCCTCTTCTTCCTCTCCCTTGGATATGCGCGCCGTCCCTCTTCTCTCTTCCTCTCTTCTATTCGCAACTCTTCTTTCTTTTCTCAACAATTCGCATAATGGGACCAAACCCTAGCCTAGGCGCTTCTCCTATGCGCCTAGCTAGTGGACTTGGATCACGGGCTTTCCTCCAACTTAAGCCCGATCACTAACACCATCCCCTAATATTCAATTACACAACTCTTAGTCAATGCTAATATATTTATACCAACTAAAATAAATAAATAAATAATTGAATACCAAAATATTTAGTCAAATAATTTAATTAATTATTTGGGCGTTACAGCAGCAAACTCCGATCGGGTAGGAGAGGTAGTAGGACTGAGATGCAGGAGCTTATGAGACTGATCGAGTCTAAGCATTACTTGTTTTGGACCAGACGGTTTGAAAGAACTGATATTGTTGAGGAGATCATGTAGACACACCCTGAGAGTTTGAAGTTATTGAGGATGTTTCCTAGTGTCTTGATTATGGATTGCACCTTCAAGACCAACAAATATGCATTGCCTCACCTGGAGATTGTTGGTGTCACTTGCACTGAGTTGACATTTTCAGTAGTATTTGCTTACTTGTCTCATGAGCGATATGGTGACTACAGATGGGCATTGCAGAGCCTAAGAGATTTGATGGTGGTAGATATCCCAATTCCGCAGATTATCCTCACTGTCGGTGAGGAGGCATTGATGGCTACTATCAAGATTGTGTTTCCTAGTGAAAGATTATGTTTCACTTCTTTCACACACAACACAAGAAAATGGACACATGGAATACACAATACTCTCGTGATTCCGCACTCATTGCCCTTCACCATCAGGGCACAATCACCAACAGAGAAGATGGTGTCTATTTCTGGTGTCCAAAACCTATTTTATGTAGACTTAAAGACGACATCACCTCTGCTGCTCTCAAAGAAAAACTACAGAGTAAGGTGCAAGTGGAGGGTGACGAGCGAGAAGTCACTCGTATCATTTATCGCAACCCCAGTATGGGCGATAATAATCGTTTTCGCTGGTCCACAATGGATGTGAAGAACGACGATGACGTGCGAGCCATGATGGACAGTTATGACATGTTTAGACTTCGGAGTCTTTTAGAGTTGTACGTCGAAACCACAAGGAGCGTCGCTGAGATCCTTCGCCGTTTAACTCCACCATCTCAGTAGTTTTAGACCTTGTTTTTGTTTTGTTTGTTGCTGTAATTAATTTCTTATTTTTGAATTCCGGAAATACCCTAAAATGAGATAAATTTCCGGAATTACCTCATTTTAGTGTAATTCCGAAAGGTATGTTGTGTTCCGGAATTACACTAAAACGAGGTAATTCCGGAAATCCCAAAAAAAATTCTTCCAAACTTATCTCATTTTAGGGTATTTCCGGAAATCTCAATAAATTGAGTTCCAGATTTATACCTATGGATGTAATTTTGAAAAAAATTTTTAAAGTCAGGGTTAATATCGTCTGTTTTGTCAATTTGGGGGGTATGGGATATAATTTGGGGGGTGGGGGGTTAAAAAAAACCCTAATACATGACGTCGCATGAATGCTTAAAAGTGTTTTCACACAGTTGTACATTTCTTTTCCTCCTATAAAGTATTTATCTTTCTCATTATATAGATCCACCTAGCCAGGATATAAAGAAATAAACAATCCCATAACTTTTGCCGAGTTGTTGATTTAAACCTAGCTCGATTCATAAATCGTAATCATATAAGTAATCCATAGCTCAACTCATAATTTACGTCTAAGGTTATGTTAATTAACTGTATTTCTTGGTTTGATTATATTAATAAGCTACACACGTATTTTTATGGTTTTAATAGATCGACTACACACATATTTTCACGACCTTGGGACTAGTTTTAATGAAAAGATTAGTAGTGTCTCGTAGAGGGGTAGATCTGGCATAAATTTTGTGATGGGGTTAAATATAAATGTTCAATTATACTTTTCACTACTAGAAAAACAACCTTTAGCGTCGGCCAAAAGCCCCATGCTAACAGGCCAAAAACGGACGCTAAAAGCGGACTAGTGTCGGAGTAGCGCCGGCCCCGTGTCGAGGCTAAAATGCTCGAAGCTAAATCGTAGCGTCCCATAAATACAAATCGACGCTAACTTAGAGTCGGCCTAGCCCATGCTAAAACCGACGTTGTTGTCATGGCCGACGCTATGTAGCGTCGGAATAGCCGACGCTTTAATCAACGAAAATATAGTCAACGAATTAGTTAGAGTCGGTTGGGCGGACACTAAAGCCAACCACTACAAGTTAGTCAACGTGTTTGGTAGCGTCGGTGTGGCCGACACTAATTTTTCATTTTAATTAATGAACCTACTTTTCATTTCTATCACCGCTCCTAATGCATTTACTTTGTATCTTTTTTACCACCGCTCCTAAAGCATTTATAACATAGTCATAAAACAGAATGCCATATCAAAATGCTTAATCCCAAAATACCAAATACCATAAAAACAAAACTATCTTGAAACTACAAAATATCAAAGTGTTTTGTTATCCAACAAATACATAAAAGTAACCATAACAAGATCAATTCTCGCCATCAAGTGACTCTTCGTCCAAATCATCATCATAATGAGGATGTGAACGAGGATGGCTAGCACCACATGATCCATCACCTGATCGACGCTCCAAAACATCCATGCGATCTACAAATAATTTTTTCAGCTCATTAAAATCATTCTCTAACTTATGAGAACACTCATTCGTCTGCTCAGATCTAAGTCTAGCTTCCTTCTTTGCTTCCAAAGATATCCCAAGCATGAAACCAGGAGGATTCTGGGACTCTTGGGTAAGCAACTTGGACCCAGGTCGGACGTTCACAAATAAACCAGTTGTGCCATAGAGGCGACCACAGTTACGACCCCCAGCAGCCGTCGTCCAACACTCAACTGCTGCAGCTCCATCTACTTCTTGAACATCATCTCCACCTAATTCACCATTCCGTGGTACTTCAGACACATTGTTTGTATGTATTTTGATCAATAAGAAAAATAATAAGCTACTAACAATAATAAGGACCAAACTAAACCAACACAATGTATATATAAGACTACACATATGAAAATCAATCCCCCTATTTTAAATCCGAATCAATAGAGAGCAGCTGCACAAACTAATTTTTTGTGCCGCAATGCTTTTCGGTTGAGCACATTTCCACAACCTTCATCCACAAATAAGATCAAGACTAGATGTAAGAAAAAAGTGGTGGCACTGAGAAAAGCGATACAGCAAACAATCTTGCAATTTACGTTCTTTTGTACAAAGCCATTTGACCATGAACAAAGCCAATGAAAGCAATTTTATGTTCTTTTGTATTCAGCCATTTGACCATGAACAAATCCATTGAAAGCAATGAATGGGATGCAATGCAACACAATATTTTTTTAGAATTGGTTTTTGATGGAGGGCTATCAGCCTATCAGCCAAACAGGGGCGGATCTTCATTAAGGCCGGGGAGGGCAACGTCCCGCCCCCAAAAATCATGAGAAATGACCTAATTACTCCTGTATGTTAAAACGCAATTACTAAACATATACTTCTTTTGCGCAACCTTACCAAGGGTTACAGTGTGGCATAGTGGTCAATCAGTTGCCCCTTAACTGATGGCTTCGTGGTTCGATTCCATTTTGGAGCCAAATTATTCGCCTCTAGCTTCTTGTTAAATAAGAGAATAATATTCTGGACTTATATTTTTAAGCTTGCCAAAAATTTATATTATAGGAATCGAACCTATGAATGAACAAGCCAATTAAGACCTTAACCAATTACCATAAGCCACAAGTTTTTTTTTGACCCAAGTAAGCCACAAGTTGTCAATAAGATTAAATCTACATATTTAAGATATATACAATATATAAGTAAAATATGATTTTTATGCATTAGTAACACTTTTTTACTCAATGTATAGGTAATATAGGTAATATGTAACAATATATATATATATATATAAGATGTGTCATATTTTTTTATATTTTTTGAAGTGTAAATCTATTCATATTTTTATTATTATCACATTTCTTATATTATAATTAGAAATTATGAATAAATGGTTGATAATGTTCGGAAAAAAATATCTTCAGTATTTTAAAATTAAAATCAAATAAATTTAAAATTATCTTATTACAAACAACTTCAATTGGGTCTCTATCTGAAATCAAAATTACATTTTAGTCATTTAATTTTTTTGTTACCGCGTTATTGGTGCGTTGTACCCATCAGTTCGTCATTTAATTTTGTTTATAAATAATTTTAATTTATATTTATCTATTTTAATTGCATTTGCCTTTCTGCGTCTCTCTTTTTTTGGTTTGTAGACGGAGTGGCAATTAATTGCCACTAGAAAGCGTTTTTGCGTCTCTGTTCATGTATTTGAGTTTTCATGTATCTTTCATTAGCGGCCCACCCCGACTTTTTTATCAAGATCCGCCATTGCAGCCAAGCATGAAGGGGACAAATTTCCATGAGCACTATACAAGAGTGAAGAGTTCTTAACTCGAACTCGATTTTCCAAATAAAACAAGACACTAAGTTAATTATCCATGCTAGTAGCATCTGAAGAAACCATTCATTCCATTCTTCAACTTTCACCTTATCAAAATAATGATAGAATTTGCTCATTGCCTATTTTTTTTCACCACTAAGCATTAAAAAAAGCAGATAACAAAATTCCCAAACAATCAAAGCACTATACAAAATGGAACTAACTAAAATTATCCAAACAGAACAACAGTCATTTCATGATTTCATGCATTAGACTACTATCTTTTTAAATTGTTAAATTTTCAAATGAAGATCAACAAGGATAGCAATTCTGTTTGCTATCTTTTTGTGCTACTTATCATGCATTATATGTTTTTGTGCTACTTTTTGTGCTAAATCAATCGGGAAGACTACTGAACTTCTGTTTGCTATCTTTTTGTGCTATACTTATCATGCATTTTACTAAGATGCATAATTATTAGTTCCAATCCTATACTTATCATGCATTTTACTAAGATGCATAATTATTAGTTCCAATCCTATTTCAGAGCAGTGGCAACAACTTACATAGGTAGTTTCTGCTCGATGATCAACCCAAGCGTCGGATTTCCTCTTGTGGGTTTTCCAAAATAATTCACCTGGTCGCAAATCTCTTTTATGCTCATTGCCCTACAAATAAAATCAAGATGCAATCACAATTGATTAACTCAAAGCAATAATTAATGATAAAGCACAAAACAAAACAAAACAGTCATTAAATCACTATTATTGAGTTTAATACTTACGAGCTCAAGTGCCAAGTCAATGTGAGCCTTGCGGCCTGAGGAGTGGACTGCTCCGCCTCTTGTTGATGCTCTATTATCCTTGTTTTGATGGAGATATCCTTGAATTTTTGCTGACCCCGGTATGCTTTAAGACCGGCCCAAGCTTTCTCGCATATCCAACCAGGCCGAACATCTTTCTTTCTTACCTTCGTAAGCATATCCGTGAGTATTTTCTTAGCCTTTTGTTCAAACAAGTGTCGAACAACATGGTTAACACTAGGATTCCATGACACCTTTTCCTGCAAATTACAATGCAATCATAGATTTGTCAAATATGTACTTAATGGCATAAACAAATATATACCTCTCTTTTCAGTATCACAATGGTTGCTAATACATACTTCTTACAAAACAAATATGTACTTACCCCAAATTTCTCAAACCAATCATAGATAGCCTCTCGAAATTGTTTTGGTATGGCATACCTAATGGCATCTGCAACTTCCTTACTAGGAATGAGCCTGCAAAATTTTCATCATAGACCAGAATTTTGAAACAGCGGCATCAACAATTCACATGCTTTAATTGAACTCATTTACCTAATTCACATCCGAATTTAACTACACCAAGTAGTATTAATAATGATAGTGCAATACAAAATACATATAATAAGCTCTAATAATGTGCAATACAAAGTACTATAATAAAATAAATCCTCAATCATTGTGAGGCGAATGATCAAAAATCTCTTCGAACACATCTACTTGTGAGTCGTCACGTAATCAAGATATTGATTCAATTTCTGCAATATGTAGAACAGGTGACATCCCATCAGACTGATAAGCCATTCATCCTCTGTGTTGTCAATTTCCACATGACACCTTGGTTTTGTAGTGATTGCCGCACACCATTCACACATATCTCTACACATTTCTGGATAGGGGACGATACAATTGTCTTGCTTTTTGTGTAAGGATGAAAGGATTGTAACGACTATAACGCTTATCCATTTTAATATCCACAATTTTATAATGTGGACGAACCTTTGTGCCCTTATTTTTTGTTGGATCAAACCATTCACAATAAGATAGTGCAATCTTGTCCTTCAGACCAAAGTAATCTACTTCAAATATATGGTTGATTGTGCCATAATAATGTCGCACCCTGAAAAATCCTTGGAGGGATTTTTCTTCGCACAACGGGATTTTAGAGTCGCCACCAATATTTTTTAAAGGTAAAACATCGGAAAAACCTTTTTTGGAAAGCAATGGTCTTTGGAACCATTAGGTTTGGGTTCGGGGGTCTAATTACGTATGGGGAAGGTATTAGCACCCCATAACGTCCCTTCAAAGAAGGGTTACCTTAATTAAATATGTGATTTGCAAAGTTGATTCGGAAAAATGCTTTGTTTTTACCTCTTTTGTTGATGAATGACTTAATGAAAATTTTTTAGTTTTCGCGCTTGACGGAGAGTATCCGCTCCTACGTATCTCCCGGTGCGATGGAAAATTCAAAGCAACGTAGTTCTTGTTTTTGAAAAATGTTCTATTTTGGAAAAGTGTTTGGTTTTTGAAAGGAAAAATGTTTTGGGTTTGTTGTGCTTGATGGAGAGTATCCGCTCCTACGTATCTCCCGGTGCGATGGAGAATTCAAAGCTACGTAGTTCTGGGTGGTCTAGAAAAAGGTTTTTGTTTTTTTTTACCTTGTTTAATTGTGAAAATTGAGCTTTCATGATGATTAATTGAGCAAAGGCTCCAAGTGACCACCATTAGCACTCCATTGTTAATAATCATGCAAGCAAAGGCTTCGCAAGACTACTAACAAAGTTTTTGATTTAATGAAAATCTTTAGGAAAATTAGGCATTCATGATGATCAATTGAGCAAAGGCTCCAAGTGATCGCCGCTAGTACCTCATTGTTAATAATCATGCAAGCAAAGGCTTCGCAAGACTACTAACAAAGTTTGATTTTGAAGAGTTTTCGCAATTGGATTGATTCTTGTTTAGGGAATGATTTTGATGCTTGAAAAAGCTTTTGATTGAAAGTGGACCTAGACTACACACATTATGACACGATACATAGATAGGCAAGGAATGAACCCAAGTTGAACATTTTGGCAAAAATGCATGAATAGGCAAGAAAATGAACCTAAGTTGCATATCTTATTGAAGATGCTAGGCAATGGGATGAACCTAACTAGGCATTTATGACACAATATGTGAATAGGCAAAGGCATTTCAAAGCACAAGTGATATCAAACTTCTAATGAATCACTTGCAAAACCCTAAGGATTTCACATCAACATTAGACATAAGCACCCATGTGGTATCTTTTTGATGTCATCAATGTCTAATACATTTCTTCAATCAACCACATGGAAGGAATAAATTAAAAGGGGCATTTGCCTCATGCAAGATCAAAGGCAAGTCTTAAGACTAAATTGACAAGTTTAGGCAATTAGGGTGTTGAATCCCTTTAGGTAATCTTTGACACTTGGGATATGCACAAGTGCATAGGTGTCAAATCCTCTTACCAAATCGTCAACACAAAACCAAAAATTGTTTCAAAACAATTACTTATTTGCAAGACCAAGAGCATTTCAAAATGATTTATAAGTTGTTTTTAGTAATCAAAGCAATTGGTAAGGAAAGGAAACCTAAATTTGCGTTCTTGTTCACTAGGAATCACAAAAGAAATTGAATCCTCTTAGGCAATCCTCAACACTTAAAGTGTGCATCAAAGCACAAGTGAGAGTCCTCTTGCCAATCATCAACATAGGGCATGATTTGCAAGCAAATTTATGAGAACAACAAGTTTTAAGCAAACAAACATCATAATCAAGGTTCAATTCCAAGTAATTGCAAGATTAGACAACCAACTCATCAAAAATCTCATAAACCCTAATTTCTTTGAAACATGCGAAACTAACATAAACCCTAAATCTCATTTTATTCATGGAAACACAAGATAATGCAAGAGAACAACATAGATTAAATTTTTGGCAAGAATTCACATGATCAAGCAAAGAAATGCATAACAATCACACAAACCCTAATTTTCCTCTAATATGCGAAATGAAATAGGCTTCAAATCATCATTTTATTCATGAAAACAACAAGAAATGAGTGAAATAACAACAACACACAATTTATTCTAAAGGAGAGAAGCATTCCAAGCACCCAAGCCTCCTAAAGTGTTTGTCAAGATACTTGAAATACATCTCTCACTCAACAACAACAACTATGCTAACATTATGACATTAAAATGCAATGGGATGCCAAAATGAAGTGATGATTTACATCTTTGATGCTAAAATTGGAAGATGATGCTAGGTTTTAAAGTATACCTCAACTCCAAGCTAGAATAAGGAAGGAAATGAGATGAATGAATGCAAAACCCCTTTAATCTACTCTTCAATCTTCAACTTTGAACTTGGTCCTTGAATTTGAAGGTGAATCTTTGAGAAGAATGCAAGAAGGATGGAAGATTTAGTGTAGGAAAAGTGTTTTAATGGATGATTGAGTGAGGAAATTGAAAAAGATGAGGTGAGGGAGGGGAGAAGGTATTCGCCCAAGGAGAGGAGGGAGTAGAGGTTTTTGTGCAAAAAATAAACTTGTTTCTTGTATTTTGGGAGAGTAGGCTTATATATGGTCTTGGGTGAAATTAGGGTTAAGGGTAGAATAGGAATGGGATGTTCTATTTTAAGTAAGTTTGCAATTTCTTATGAAGGAGTGAGTGTGAGAGGATGGTGTCATTTACAAAAAAGGGTATGAATCTACATGAGAGTGTGTGGGAATTAGGGATGTGTATGAAATGGGTAGGATTAAGGATAGTACAAGAATATTCTTAGGGAATAATTGTACAATACAAGAGTGTGGAAGAAATTGTGGAGAGAGAGAGAGAGAGAGAATTCGACTACAACAAAAATGGAGAGGGAAAATTGCTTCTCTTTTTTGGTCTTTTGTCTTATTGAGGACACTTTGTACTTTCTATTTGAATTTTGAATTTTGGGCATGCAAATGATAGTGCACCTATTGAAAATGTGTCACATATTTTTGGGCACCATAAAAATATCCCTCTAATTATTCATGACAATAAAAGTTGTCATTTAATAATCGGGGAATATTTAATGGTCCTTTTTCAGCTTTCTTGTGCAATAAAAATGGGAAAAATGCCTTTTAATTATTTTGAACTAGGATTTTCTTCCAAAAAATTATACGAAAATTATCCTTGATAAAATAAATTGTATTTTTCATCCCTGACTTGGTTTAGTTCAAAAATAATTAACTTGCTCTCATTTGAATGCCCACAGATATTGAAACATGCACTATTTTATTCCCTAAAATTCTCAAAAATTAATAAAAATGTTTTTTATTTTATTTTTTTGGGTGCCAAAAATTAATAACGATCAATAAGTGGCCTTTTTGAAGATTAAAATGCATGCCAAATGGCAAGGGCAAAAGGGAAGCTCACGCAGTTACGACTGGCGCGTGCGCGTAATTCAAATAAAAATGCGAGATAGGGGACAAATACACATAAATGCGAAAGTTCATTAACCTACACAAATTATGAATTACCCTTATTGTTTCCATTTTTGTTTGAAAAAAAGGTTTTGACTTGGGCGGACAAAATTAGGGTATGACAAATAATCATCTTCTCCTCCTTCATTAAGACCCTTTACGTGCACCCCACAATTGACAGTTTTTACCATTGCTCTAAGCCTTAGTACGAAACTTGTACCCGTTGACAAAGTACATGTTCCATGATATTGCTATTGATGAAGGACCGTGAGATAGTGCCCCTGTGTCTTTATTGGTCATTCCAAGAATGTGTTGACATCAATCACATAATTCATAAGTCAATATAGGTTATGATGGGTATCAAACTCATGATTGATGTGTAATGAAGGATACTTACTCAACATATGACTTGATCTCATCACAGTTAATCAAGACATGCATATGAGCAGATTCCCATTCCTTATCTGATAGATAATGTTCTCTTGGCTTCCCACTCGGTCGACCACCTTTGTGTACGTAGGTTGGATATCATCACATTCCAAACGAGTATTGTTGCTTAAACTTGAGGTTGGCAACAAATCGAATGAGTTGAAATAATTAAAACAAAAATAAGTTGTCTCGCGTTGTATATAGTCAGCACATATGGAACCTTCAACCCTGGCCTTATTTGTCACTGCTTGCTTTGAGACTCCCATACATCTGCACATTCGATCATTCCACGTCTATTAAGTTACAATAAACATGTAACCGTTAAAAAAAACACCCACAACAATTACCTTTTAAATGGATACATCCAACGGTAATGTACGGGACCACCTAGCATTGCTTGGCAAGATGGATTGGAAGATACTCCATTGAGTCAAAGAAACCCGGTGGGAAAATCCTTTCTAACTTGCATATGATAATTGGAATGTTTTCATCCAACTTAACTAAGTCGTCCATCCTCAACGTATTGGAACAAAGATCCTTGAAGAATCGACTTAGCTCAGTTAATGGTTTCCAAACAAATTCTAGCAAGGAACGAAATGCAATTGGGAGTAAACACTCCATGAAGACATGACAGGCATGGCTTTCCATCCCATGCATTGTTCCCTTTTCGACATCCGCACACCTAGCAAGGTTTGAAGCATAGCCATCGGGCATTCTAAGTTCCTTAAGCCATTTGCAAACCAGCTTGGCATCATATGATGTCAAAGTGTAACTTGCCTTTGGATTACCCATCTTTCCGTTAGATAAGGTTTGCATCTACAAGTCTCCACAACAACATAATAAAGACAAGTATTTTCTTGCATTTTCATTATCCTTTGCTTGGCCTTTAATATTCATGACAGCCTTAAATATATTGTCGAAGAAATTTTTCCCTATGTGCCTCACATCAAGGTTGTTCCTTAACAAGTTATTCTTCCAATATGGAAGATCCCAAAAATTACTTCTTTTAGTCCAATTATGACCAACTCCATACCCATCAAATTTCTTTTTCCAACCAATCTCGGTCACCTTTGGGAAACCACTTACCATCTCCCATACATCTTGCCCTGTGAAAATGTAAGGCCGGTCGTCTTTCTCATCCCTGGTTTTTGTAAATCTTCTTTTACTTCTTCTAAAAGAGTGATTTTCTGGCAAGAACCAACGATGACAATCAAACCATGAATTCTTCCCGACATATTTCAAGGTGAGAGCTTTTGTGTGTTCCATACAATGAGGGCATGCCAGCTTTCCTTGTGTTCCCCATCCAGATAACATACCATAGGCCGGAAAATCATTGATTGTCCACATCAAGCATGCTTTCATGATGAAGTTTTATTTTGTGATATATCATAGGTCAAAATGCCATTAGACCACAATTGTTGCAGATCATTAATCAATGGTTGCAAGAAAACATCTATCTTTACTTTAGGGTTATAAGGTCCGGGTATGAGACAAGTCAAAAACAAGTATGGTTTGGTCATGCACATTTCAGGGGGAAGATTGTAAGGGGTAACTATTACCGGCCAACAAGAGTATGGAGAAGCAGAGGCTTGAATGTAAGGATTAAATCCATCTGAACACAAACCTAGCCTTACATTTCTACGGTCACTAGCAACGTTGGGATATACATCGTCAAAGTGTTTCCATGCTTTTCCATTGGACGGATGTCGAAGGATGTTTGAGCTCTTTCTGTTTTCGTGATGCCATCTCATTCTAGTTGCGGACTCAGGTGATGTATATAGTCTTTGTAATCTGGGAATGATAGGGAAATAAAACATTCGCTTCACTAGGACATCTTTGTACTTTCCCATACCAATCCTACGAGGAATGAACCTAGGAGCGTGACAAATTTTGCACTTAGATAACTTGCTATCATCCTTGTAATATAACATACAACCTAACTCGAAACAATCAATCTGCTCAACCTTCAGCCCTAACTTAGACACTAATTGTGTTGCTTGGTAATAGTTCTTGGGCAAGCATTCTTGAACTGGACACTATTAAGCATATGAGCAACTGGGTAGCCCCCTCGTAGATGGGCTTGTTAGCAGATATGCCAATTAGTCCTAATTGCCAGAAGTTGAACAGATATTGATAATATAAACTGGGTAGCCCCCTCGTAGATGGGCTTGTTAGCGGATATCAACTTGTCGTAAAACTGCTTTGCATCTTCGTTGGGCAACTCATCCTCACGAGGGACATCTTCATCTTCATACAGCCTAGAATCATCAAACACCATCTGATTTATTGAATCAAAATGGTCGTCATGATGCACATGCCCACTACTATTAGAACCACCCCTTGTATCAACATCGGGATTCACTTCTTCGTGTTCAGTCCAAATCCAATAGTCTGGTTGAAATCCATACCGGTATAAGTGAAGCCTAACATTAGTTGGCTTAGATATCTTCCTACACTTGTATTTTATACACTGACACCTTATCCCTCCCTCAGATATACAAATGGGTAGCTTCCTGGCCCCTCTTCACAAAGTCTTTAACACCACGAACAAACACTTTTTTCAAGCCGTGCCTACTAGCATTTGTCCTGTTGTACATCCAAGTACGATCCATTTTCTATAAGGCAAACACTTAACTTGTCAAATACTAAATAAGTTAAAAAAATACAAATCACTAAATAAGATAGAAAAAATACAAACCACTAAACCAAACTACTATCTATCTAACTAAGGAACAAAACATTAGTTGTCTAACTAATTAAACAATTTTCTAACTAATCTAATGGTCAATTATGGAGTTCAGTATAACTGTTGGAAATTCTACAATCTATTGGTGTTCTAATTATTACTAATTAATTGAAAAGAAACTATGACCTGCTGATCTCTAGTTGGTCACACAAAAAATGCCTGGAGAGTTGAACATGCAAATTGCAAATGAAAATCAATTACTTTGACGCAGCCCTTCAATGACAATTATATAAGTTGAATGAACAGAAATAGCCATAGTATTTGGTATATGTAAATACATTAAAAATTAAAGAATGCAATCGTGATGCCTGATATGAACGACTGCATATGCACTTCATCTAAAAAGGAAATTAAACAACAATATAAACTATCTTACGCATCAAAACCTTTTAGAAAGTAACTAGGGACTGATAATTGAGACTATTGTGTAGATCATTCACTAGTGCAAAAATGACATTAGAATTAGACATTTAAAGTCAGACGCCCAGATGCCTGACTACATAGGTAGACACGGTGGCAAACTTGTAAATAAGTGGCAAAACTCGCGAGTATTAAGGTCAAGCGGATACACGCCTGACTTCTAAAGTGAAGAAATAGGGAAAAAATAAGACTTTAGAAGTCAGGCATGTATGCGCCTGACTACATAAGTGACACGGTGGCAAACTTGTAATTAGGAGTGGATTTTTTTTTCTGTTCTAATACTTTAGACGTCATGCGTCTATTCTCGCTTGACCTCTAAAGTACTTTAGAAGTCAGGCATATACACGCCTGACCTCTAAAGTACTAAAATAAAATAAAAAAATTCACTCTCACTGTCAAATCAGAACACTCTCTCCTCTCCATTCTCACTCTCACTCTCACGCGAACCCTAATCCTTCTTCTTCTCTAATCCTTCTTCTTCACTCCCTCACCCCCTCACCCCCTCACCGTCACCCACACTCCCTCACCGTCACCCTCACTCCCTCACTCCCTCACCCCCCTCACCGTGAAAATCAGAACACTCTCCACGCCATTCACGCCATTCTCAAGCCGTCCTTTCGCATCCTCACGCCTCACTCCGAGAACGCCGCCCTCCGCCTCGCCTCGCCTCGCCGTGCACCACTCCACCCTCCGGCGCGCGTCTTTTCCGTTGCTCTCTCCACTTCAGCTTCACGCCCACTGCTTCTGAGTTTCACGCTAAACTCCTCTTCCATTTTCCAAGCAAGTCTCCCTCTCTCTCTCTCCCTCTCCCTCTCCCTGTGTCTCTCTCTCTCTGTCGCTCTCTCTGCCTCTCTTTCTAGGTTTTTTTTGATACTGTTCTGAATCCCCTATTGCAACGAGCGTGTTGCACAGCTCCTATCTAATTCCTAATTTCTCAGTTTGAAACATGTGTGTTGCAAACCCTAGTTTTTTTGATTTGAACACGGGTCAGATCCAGAAGTCGCAAACCCTAGTTTTTTTGATTTGAACATGGGTCAGTTTGATGATGCTTATGAGTATAGGCATGTTGTTGAAATGGAAATCTTCCTGTTTGATTTTGATGAGTCTGAAATGAAATCTGAATCGTGACTTTTGTTTGACTTTCAATTTAATGAACTCATCAATATCATAACAGTTCTTTGATTGGAATAGCTTCTGTGTGTGATGATGATTCTATTGGAAACTCTTGGATTTTATTGAATGAAACTTATTTGTTCATGTATTATGATGCACAATCTGGATTTATCTTGATCAGATGATGGCTTTATCTTTATATTTATCTAATTGCCCTTTGTTGCTGTGTGTAATGTTTTATAGGTTGGAGCGCATTTTGGTTTTGGTCCTCTATGTGAATATCTATCCATAAATTATTTGGAACGATTTCTTTCTGCATATGAATTACCAGTAAGTCAATGAATGAAGAGATGTTTATTAAAATAAATTGGCCATTTTATGCTTTATTGGTTAATTTAGATCTAATCAATGTTTCCACTTTCAGAAGGGAAGAGCTTGGACAAAGCAACTATTGGCTGTATCTTGTTTATCTTTGGCAGCCAAAGTAGAAGAGACTGATGTTCCTCTTACTCTTGATTTGCAGGTAGGAACTTGTTTTTTTAATGCTTGATGATTGTGTAAAGCAAATGTGTTTATCTTGCATGTGCTGATTGTTGTATTTTGTGCAGGTTGGTGAATCAAAGTTTGTATTTGAAGCTAAGACCGAGAATGGAGCTTTTAGTACTGAGCACATTGAAATGGAGAATGCAAGCAGTAAATCAATCTTTTAGGGATCATGGCAAGAAGTCTATGCAAACTGCACAATCTAGTCCAGATCCGTTTGGGTTGGCTCGTATGCATGATCATCATGGAAAAGTGGCCAACACAACAAGAGTACTAGGGACAGTAGGATACATTGCTCCAGAAGTAGTTCGAACAGGAACAACATCAACAATGTCTTTGGCTTTGGAATATTGGTATTGGAAGTAATTTTGTGGAAGAAGACCTATTGAAGAAAATAAGGCGGGGCTAATTGAATGGGTGAAGTCCTTAATGGTACTTAGCCAATTGCCTAATGTTGTTGATGAAAGGTTTGCAACTCCTCACTCAATCTCAAAGTTCATACCTTTACTCAATCTCAAAGTTCAAGGTTAACCATAATAAGGTTAAACTGACTGGCATGTGGATATTTTTTTTCTGATTACTTTTACTGTGTAGTTTGATAAGGATGCTTTAGTGAGATCAGATCTTGCTCCTAAGTCAAATAAGCCACAACCTGAATTTTTCTTTAAACAACTCACTGCAAGTGATACTAGTACTCATGGTGGTTTCTCTGTTCCTCGTCGCGCTGCTGAAAAGATTTTTCCCTCTCTTGTAAGTCTATTCCCTTTTTCCAACTATCGAATTAAGACCTTTTCTTTTGATAAACAACTTAATTAAGTTCTTATAACATAATCACTTATAATATAAGTGCTTTTATCATGCTAGTGTTTACACCATGGTGATGCCAACATTTGCAATTTGCAATATTTTTTTAAGATTTCATGTTGATGTGTAAAAAGTTCTACACTATATATGATGCCACCTGTTCAAAAAGCTGTTCAAACTTCAAAAGCTTTTCCTGGAAGTGAAGAACTTAGTTACTATGAGGCGGCACTTTCTTATGTGCTGATAATGGAACAGTTTTACATTAGCAGTTGATGAAATTTAGTGTCATCAAAAACCTTAATATTTTCTAAATGTCTGTTTTACAATTGCATTATCTCCTTTCCGGTCTCTCACTATCTCTCTAATAGGTTTTGTTCCCTTCCACTCTATGTGAAATGCTGTTGGATGATTTTCCGGTGTCGTTCACCTTTTTTTTTCTTTTCCCTTTTTCAACTTGCTATGTGACACATGATTTATGATAGCGTTGTTTGATTTGTATAGCCAACCCCACCTAGTGCGGACGGGCTTTTTGTCGTCAATGTTGTTTGAACCTTGTATTCAATGTGCTTTTCTGTAGTTATTTTTTATTACTGCTGTTAAGCAATGGGATTTGTTTTTGTTTCAGTTAACTCTGTGCGTTTAGATGTTGCTTTTCCATGTTCTTACTATTTTGAATGTTAGGCCTGCAGGAGTGTCAAGTAATGATGGCAAAGCCGAGTTAGTTGATGATGATAGAGTTGAACTTGAGAAAAGCAATATCCTTCTAATGGGCCCAATAGGATCAGGTAAACCAGTTTTTAGTTTTTAGCCTACCTTCTCAACTCTCAGGTGTATCTGTATGTACTTATGGTTGTGTAGTAGTTTCAATTTTCAGTGTGATAGTGATTTAGCTGCTGCAGAGCCAGTGATAGTGTCTTTACAGATTGAAGGAAGAAGAGCATTACTCACTTGTCTTCTCACAACTGGTTAGTTACTTCAAGAATCTCTTATATGTTTTGCCATAATAATTTCATTTCCATGTGGCTTGCTTGCTTAATTAATTGATTGATTTTATGTTATGTCAGTTGCTGGAGTCTATGCATGTGATGTTGCTGGAGCTGTTAGCACTAGCACTGGTGGGTTCCCAACACCGAAGGAGCTATGTAAGGGACATGATAAATTCGTAATTGGACAAGAGAGGGCTAAGAAGGTATGTGCGTGACTATTTTTCAATGATTTTGTGATTTGCAGTGAACTCGAGAGATTGGTGATTAATGTTACCTTAATTGTATTTGCAGGTTCTTTCTGTGGCAGTTTATAATCACTATCAGAGAATATTTCATGAGTCTTCATCCAAGTCCAAGTGGTTGGTATATTACTTCAGCTTGTTAGCCTATCTTTTATTTGCTTTTCTGTAGTTATTTTTTATTACTGCTGTTAAGCAATGGGATTTGTTTCTGTTAACTCTGTGCGTTTAGATGCTGCTTTTCCATGTTCTTACTATTTTGAATGTTAGGCCTGCAGGAGAGTCAAGTAATGATGGTAAAGCCGAGTTAGTTGATGATGATAGAGTTGAACTTGAGAAAAGCAATATCCTTCTAATGGGCCCAACAGGAGAGTCAAGTAATGATGTTCTTACTTAATATTGCAATATCCTTCTGCAAATTTTTGTCGGTGTTCACTAACATTTTGATGATATATCTTCACATTGTGGATGATGATGAATCAACAAAATATTGCATGTCACAGTTTATTTGGGTAAGTACTTAAAATCCTTTGCTAAAGAGCTGTATTGTGAAACACCCTTTGGTAGTGTAACTGAAACTGATATGTGATAAATTTTTGTTTATTGAATTATTTAAGGTGGTTATGATATGGAAGTGAAAGCTGCAAAAGCATATGATCTAGCTGCTCTAAAGTATTGGGGACCTTCAACACATATAAACTTCACTGTATGTTTCAACTAATTAAGGACCAATTTTCACTACAAAATCTCAATCTTAGATTCATTAAACTCCCATTCTTTATGCTGTTCTCTTTTGGCAGCTAGAAATTTACCAAACTGAACTTGAAGTAATGAAGAACATGACTAGGCAAGAATATGTTGCACACTTGAGAAGGTACAAAATCTACTAATTAGGATTTAGTGCTATTAATAACTATTGTTGTGAATAATGATATGTTGATATTAAGTTTTTGGTTCTTCTGTAGAAAGAGTAGTGGGTTTTCAAGGGGTGCTTCACAGTACAGAGGAGTGACAAGGTTTTTAATGCTATTTTATTGCTTCTTTTTCCTCTAAATTATAATGGAGACATTAATTTGGGGTTTAATTAGATATCTAAATTTAGTTTTGGATCTGTTATGTAGGCACCATCAACGTGGTAGATGGCAAGCAAGGATTGGCAGAGTTGCAGGAAATAGAGACCTCTATCTTGGCACATTCAGTAAGTTCTTCCAAGAAATGATATATATGTTGCACACTTGAGAAGGTACAAAATCTACTAATTAGGATTTAGTGCTATTAATAACTATTGTTGTGAATAATGATATGTTGATATTAAGTTTTTGGTTCTTCTGTAGAAAGAGTAGTGGGTTTTCAAGGGGTGCTTCACAGTACAGAGGAGTGACAAGGTTTTTAATGCTATTTTATTGCTTCTTTTCCTCTAAATTATAATGGAGACATTAATTTGGGGTTTAATTAGATATCTAAATTTAGTTTTGGATCTTTTATGTAGGCACCATCAACATGGTAGATGGCAAGCAAGAATTGGCAGAGTTGCAGGAAATAGAGACCTCTATCTTGGCACATTCAGTAAGTTCTTCCAAGAAATGATATATATATATATATATATATATATATATATATATATATATATATATATATATATATATATATATATTTATAAGAAAGAATTCACACTTTTTAATTTAGCATGTATTTATCTCTCATGTCTTTGACCTCGTTCCGATGTTCAGGAGAAAGAGATCCTGACCTCGTTCTAATTATTTTTGTCCTTGAACTAAATTCAGGCACTCAAGATGAAGCAGCAGAAGGATATTAGGCCCCTAGGAGAGTCAAGTAATGATGTTCTTACTATTTTTGTCCTTGATTTGGTTTGAATATGTTGATACTTAAAGCTGATTGTTAGCACTAATTCCCATGGAATCTTGTCCTAATTGTGTCTGCCATTGGTTCAGTGTTGTGGACTGAAATTTACTTCGTTATTCCAATTGAGCCATAAAATTAATTGTGAAGTAGTTTACTTTGAACTTATGAACTTATTAACTGTGAGTATTATTTATGAACTGAGCAATGATATATGACTTCATGGCCCAATGGATAAGGCGCTGGTCTACGGAACCAGAGATCTGGGTTCGATCCCCAGTGGAGTCGCTTCTACGGAACGAAAATTTGTATAACCAGGGTATAGATTAAACCAAAATTTGAAAAGAAAAAAAAACTTTTAAAGTCAGGCAAGAATAAACGCTTGACTTTAAATCATACTTACGAAGTCAGGCAAGAATAAATGTTTGACTTTAAAACAGACTTACGAAGTCAGGCAAGAATAAATGCTTAACTTTAAATCATACTTACGAAGTCAGGCAAGAATAAATGCTTGACTTTAAAACAGGCTTACGAAGTCAGGCAAGAATAAATGCTTGACTTTAAATCATACTTACGAAGTCAGGCAAGAATAAATGCTTGACTTTAAATCAGACTTACGAAGTCAGGCTATCGCTTGACTTTAAAACTCCTGACATACAAAGTCGACTTAATAAAAGTCAAGCGCCCGCCTGACTTTAAATCCCCTTTTCGCCTGACTTTAAATCCCTTTTTTGCACTAGTGATTGGTGAGAAAATATGATACTTCAAATTTGGAATAGGAATTAAAATTTTGAAAATGCAATGAACTTTGTTTTTCTTCTTGAATTAACTTCACTCTCACTTTTTTGAATCAACTTGTACTAAAATTTAGCTGACAGATAAAATAATATATATCCAACTAACCTTGGTGTTCAAAGACTAACCTTGTGATGTTCAACAAACTTAAAATTCAAAGAGTTTCCCCATTTTCTTGTAAGTTGAGTCAGGTGCCTGCAACAAGCAGACAAAGAAAATGTAGTTACTAAATGTGGAAGCTATATTTGATTCTATTGAAATAATGAACCAAGAACATAATCAAATGGTTTATTCCAGAAGGATTCAGAACCGATGTATGATGAATTATTCCAAAAGGATTCAGAACTGTGCAGTAATTTAAATCAAATGTTGAAGTAGTACAATTTCATATTCTAACAACTTTTTTTCAGATTCAGAACATCAGTCCTGTTTTCAGATTCTAACAAATTTTTTTAGGAGTGAAGGGAATAGGAAAAAAGTGAAGCCTCACCTCACCACACAAAATCACTACACTACACTACACACTAGAGAAATGTGCTTGATAAATAGGCTTTTAGTATCATTTGTAATACTTGAGAAATTGGTGGATTTACTTTTCTTTATGGAGTAATTCCCTAATATAGAGAGCTTATACCCAACTTCAGCATTTGCAATCAAAATAGAAACAGGGGCTTATGATGTGTAATTTGTCAATCAAACAATAAGAGCAGATGGATTACACAGATATTGATAAATGTTATGTTATTGGACTCTATTATGACTATTGATTAAATTAAGAGCCTAAAAACAGGTAAATCACTTGGTCGATAAGGCTATTTGCAGGGGAAGATTACTTCCCTTCAACTTTCCACAATGCAACTGGAGCCTTTACAGGTAAGCAAATCAACATAGCTCACACTACCCATAAAGAAAAGAAAGATAACAAAACAAAATAAAGAAAAGAAAAGAAAAAGATCTTACGTACCAGGGAGAACCAGAACAGCAACACACCCACAAAACACGGTTCTTATCTCTGAAATCAAATCAAAAAAGTAGGGACTAGCAGAAGGAGAGCGTACCACAGCAAATGAAATGGAGAGAAGGAGAGCTTACCACAGCAAACGAAATGCAGTTTGCAAGAGTTTTAGTTTGCGGGAGTGACTAGAATCAACGTGAGAGAGTCTATTGAAATATTGAACCACAAAAATGGCTTCGTGAGAAAATCAACAATCCCTAAACCTTAAATACACAAAATCAACAAATCCACAACATATGTAACAAAACCCTAAATACACAAAACCACAAACCCTATCAACTAAGAAAAATTTGCCAAAAAAATTGTTTTGAGAGAGAGAGAGAACGAACCATGAGTCAAGTTGCTTCTCTAGAAGCTTCGTGAGCGGAAAAGGGAGAAACTGCTTCAACCCAAACGAACCGTGAGACGAGAGAGGGAATGAGTGACTAATGAGTAGTGAAAGAGAGAAAGAGAAACGCTGTGAGTCAAAGGGAAAAAAGAGTGGGAGATTTTGGGTTTTTTGGTAATAAACGGAGATATAGAGTCGAGAGTCGGCCCATCCGACGCTAACAATATTATTTAAAAATTAAATATTTAGCGTTCGCTTTTCCCGGAGTAGCGTCGCCCATGTTTGACGCTAAGTTGTTTCTTTCAAGAGCAAATAATGTCCGGTGTAGCGTCGGCCATGTCCGTCCGCTCATTGCACTGTTTATCGCAAAAATTAAGGATTGTGCAGCCTCCTGTATTCCCAAAAATCGAGATTTTTACGGACAAAAAATACAAATAATCCATGATTTTTAGGGACATATACCAAGCCTGCTTTGTGTTAATCCTCTATTCTGCGTGTTTCATTTCCTAGTGTGCATGAGTTTAAAAAAAATAATGTTGTACACTATTGTTATTTTAATTAATAATGGTTTATTATTCATATTTATTTAGTCTAATAATAGACTAATGGAGCTCCGGGCCAGCTGTCCTGCCCCTCGAGACACCTACAATGAGCGAGGGATTAGACACTGCTGTCCGTGCGGTGGATACCCGGATTTACCCAAAAAAACTAATAAATTTATTGTTGTTCTTTAATCTCTTTGGACTAATAAACTTTTGTTTTTGACAAATGGACTTATAAACTTGATAGAGGTAGCTAAATAATATATTATTGAGGTAGCTAAATATACACTACAACATTTTTTGTCTCTAGCAACACATCCTTTGACAACATGCAAACAATGTTGCTTAAATCATATCAGACAACATTTGGGAACTGTTGCCTCTAAATCAATGTTTTATAGCACACTCTTTTGGCAACACTGAATAAAGGTTCCTTAAATTCTATATGACTACATTTTTGGATTGTTGCTATCCTGTTTCGTTTGCAACATTTAATAACTGTTCCCTAAACTTTCACTAGCAACAGTTTCTAATTGTTACACTAATTATTTTAAACGGGAACATTTCTTTTGGTGTTGCCTTTAAAATTATATTTAAAAATTAGATTTGGTTGAATTTCCTTTCAACATTTTTTCATTTCATTTTAGGCGGTACTATCTTTATTTCATTTAGGTGGTAAAATTTTTACTCATTCCCTCTCTTTTTTTACAGCTAATTCACTCATCCCTCCTAAAACAAAAGAAAAGATATTATTTACTTTTTCCAGAAAAATTAAATCTGAGATAGCTAGTTACTGAAACCCTATGGCTCTCGTTTTTCTCTCATTTCACGTATTCCACGCTGCTTCCTCACGCTGCTTCTCTCACGCTGCTTCCTCACCCTCTCTTTCACTTCCCTCACGCTGCTTCCTCTCCCTCTCACCTTTCACTCTACGCCTCCACCAGCCTCCACCCCCCTATCGTTGCTCAGCCGGTCCTTCGCTTCTCACCACCACCATTTCGTCTTCCCCTCTTCAACCACAGTTCATCGCCAATCCGAACCATAACCAGAAAATGGCTTCTTCTTCTTCCTCAGGCGCTGTCTCTCTCGCTTCCCTCTCTCAGTCGCAGAACCGGTCTCCAATTTCCTCTTCCTCAGGCGCTGTCTCTCTTCCTCAGGCGTTGTCTCTCTGGCTTCTTCTTCTTCAGTTCTTCTTCTTCTTCTCAGGTTAGTTTTTTCTTCTCTTCTTTGATGATTGTTTGATTTGGGGAAAATTGTTCAATTTCTGCATGAATTGAAAACCCTAATTTCTGATTTTTTTTTTTAATTTGGAAACCACATCTGAATTAAGTAATGTGGCCGTGTGTGTATAACCCTGGATTGAAAATCAATGTCCATGAAAGCCTTGAGAATGGTTATAAATTTTATGTTTTTTTTTGTGTCCTAATTTTAATGTTTTAAAGCTCGTGTGTCAATGTCCATTACAAAATCAATGTTCAAAGCTTGTGTTCTTATTGTTGAAACTTGAAAGATTAGATACCCATATGTTTTATGCCCGTAAGAGGGAGAGAGGCAATAGTTTCTGTTTTGGTAAGTGAGTAGAGAAGCTAAATGGTGGAGTTTGACTTTGCTGCAAGTCTGAACCCAGCCCTTCTGAAATTCTATCATTGTGTTGAATCTTTTGAAACAAGTTCTCCGCATACTGTTGTTATGTTTTTACTGATTGTTCTTTATGGCTTTTAGGTGGTACTCAGAATGATGCAAGTTTATTCCCTAACGTCGACAGTTCATGGAAAGTAAGTATAACCATTTTATGTTCTGCTTCCTGGCTGCTGTCATGTGAGCATCAATACCTATAGAAGAATTTAAGATATCAGCCAATCCCTGTTGAGGTTAAGCATCAATGCCTTTCTATAGGATTGTCTGGTTTTTTCCTTTGTTTTCGGGGAAAAGGAATGAGGGAGGATTGGGATAGTTGATAACCATACCTTTCTTTTTTGGAGGTTAGTGAATCTGTGATTGGACGTGTTACTCGAACCACCCACTTTGTCGGTTGTCACTGATATCAATGCTGACCCAAGATACGTATAGGTTGAGCATTTGATTAATACCTGCATCCACCCTTGTTTTTTTATAGTCACTTGTCCCCAGACAGCAAGAAAAATGTAACTGTATAGAGAGAACTATTATCATTTGATTACTTGGCTAGTTATGTGCGGTTCTAACTATTGTGTTGCATGACAGACATTCAACGAGATACAAAAGCTTCTTAGCAAGACTAATGGCAAAGTTGTTGGCGACTTAATGACTCCAACTCTACTTGTTGTTCATCAATCGACTAGTCTGGAGGATGCTGCCAGGTACTGATTTTGCATACTGATATGACCTGGTATTTCATTATAAATAATTAGGCCCAGACTAGTCTGGAGGATGCTGCCAGGTACTGATTTCGGCAACCTCCCAAATGCCCAAAGGCCCTACCCTTGCAAATGACAAGATAGTTCCTCCTCTTAACTCCTCCTTGCTTTGATACTGGTATTTTATTACTAAGAACTAGGGTAGAATCCACTTGATTACATAACAACACTACAGAACTCGAGGTTGAGGGTCTGGTACCTCCCAGATACTCAGAGTCCTTAACTTTCTCAAATGACAAGATACTTCCCCCCCTCTCAAGTCTCAACTCCTCTTGGCTCTTGATACCACTTGTTACAAAGCAGTAATCCTCAGGGAACTTCTAGCGTTTGCAACCTCCTAAGTGCCCGAAGGCTCTAAGTTAACTTCCTCAATTGACTAATAGTTCCTCCTCTGAACCCCCTTTTCTTATTTATGGGCAAAACATCTTATTTTCCCCTTAACTATCCCAACCCCCATCTATCAACTTATCCCATTCACTCATACCTAACCAACTTACTGACTAAGGGGTTACCTATCAAATACTTATTTAATGACTTTTTTTCCTCTGATTATTTTGTTACGGACTTGATAATAACCTATAATTTCTGTCTAATGTATGGGGACAACAAAAATAACTTCTAGTTTGTTGCAACATCAGTGCAACCATTTGCAACAAAAAAACCTATAATTTCTGGCTAAAAGAAATCCCTTATAGCAATCTTGTTAGCAAACATTGTTCTCCTGATGCCTGACACGACCTATTTTATTAGGCTGTTGCTTGAAACAAAATATCGTCGACTACCTGTGGTAGATGAAGATGGAAAGCTGGTAAGCAGATTATTTATCTCTTAAAATTTAATTTTTGTTGTTTCTTACATTAGTGACTCGCTGATTGATTTGTTATATTTTTGTAAGGTTGGACTTATTACAAGGGGAAATATCGTCAAGGCAGCTCTGCTGTCAAAGCGCGCCGATGAGAGGCCCACATAGTGTGACAAATGCAATTCAAGTTGCTACGCATTCTCCGATACAACTTCGGTATCTTTAGCTACATCTGTAGTCATAGTCAGGTAGATATTTAGCTATTAAGAATGAATTTATTAGAGGAGCTGATGGCCACTCTTGATGACCTTTTGAGATCTAAGTGGGTGGTTAATAACAATGAGAGGGAAGTGATTTGTCGATCTCCTTCCTCCACATTGTTTCTGTGCATTGGATTGTGTGAGCTTGGAGACATTATATCCGGTTAATCTTATGCAGACTCTGTTAAATCTTGACATTCATGTATGTCATTAGAATAGATCATTTTGAGCACTGTATTATAATCCTATACTGTAAAGTGGTTAGCATTTTCATTTATATATTTATATATTATATACTGTGTAACACCCCGGTATTTCTTTAACAAAGAAATACCTAAATATACAATTTGGTATAAATCAGAGTATAAAAATTCCTGTTCAGATATACATCTTTACAAGAAACAGCGGAAACTACAAAAATATAACATGATACAAGTTCGAGTCATAAGACCGAATACAGAGACTATATCAGAAGAATCCAAAATACAGATGGAAGATTACATCTCCAACTTCTCCTCGAGCCTGACGACTAACTGTGCCGCCTGCTGTCCTTATAACCTGTTCTCTGTAAAAACAACAAATATGGATTGGGTGAGACAACTTGTCTCAGTGAGTCCTACCGTGCCCCCTGACTGACACTCGGTTCAATTTTAAAACCGATTACCGCATAGTTAAATATATATAACTATTTACCAACATAAATATAGCTCATTACCGACCGTGCAACAGTTCACTAATCCCGGTAATTTGAGTACTATCATTTATGTTAATAAGCCTAGTCGATTAATTTATAATCACTAGCTTCCAAAGCGAAACGCCGACCGTGCAACAGTTCACTAATCCCGGCGAATCGTGTTCTTAACTTAGCATAAACCGGCCGTGCAACATTTCACTAATCCCGGTAACCCACGTTTGACCATACCAAAACGTTTCAGGGCCTAGGGTGAGGGCTCATGACTTCCCTTCCTAGTATGCTACTTGTCGGGTCGTCACCCAACGTGATACATAATAAAATATATATCGTGTCCGCATTGGACCGTCTTTTCAATTTTAGATATCTATATCTATTATCGATCTATAACCCGTTTTGATGAATTCAAAGTTAGACATCCGGCGTTATAATCATAGCATCGAGAAGGATCCACGACCCGGTTTGTTATGCCAAAAACATTATCTCACACGTGGCCTAAGTTCCCGAAACTCGGTTCAATAAACCTTCAAAACCTATTTTCAAAAACTCAAGTTGAACATACTTAAAAAGGAGTTTTCATTAGGTTAATTATGTCACAATTAATAAGGAAGGAGATTAGAAGTGGTTTGGAATCAATCGGAGCGACGAAACGAGAAATCGGAAGCCGGTAACAGAACCCCACGCACGGTCCGTGCCCAGGGGCGCACGACCCGTGCGTGATGCACCTAAAACCATCCAGTCAACCCGAAGGGAGCGCACGGTCCGTGCCCAGGGGCGCACGATCCGTGCGTCCTGTTCTGTTACAGAACTTGCACAGATTTTTCCGATTCGTTTCTCCGATCGTTCCCAATTCGATTCCAAATCTCAATCCCACCTGAAATACAGAAAATCCAGGCAATTCCAGGCTATATATCCAGTTCATAAATCATATAGCATAATTATGGATTCTATGGGAAAAACCGTAAAACGCATTAGTTTTAATAAAACTGTTTTCGGTTCTTAAATATTTCGAAATCAGTATTTTGTCTTAGGACTGAAAACAACATAATTTTAGAAAGCAATATTCCCTAATCGTGAGTAGAACTCACCCGGTTGACGAGTCCCCGAGAAGTCGCGTCCTCGCTCGAACAACCGAACCGTTAACCACTCGAACAATCCCCGTAATCACGAACACGCTCCGAATGCCTCCGCAACTGAATTCCGCAACCAACGCCCCTCTTGATACTGACTTCATCTCCGGTGGATAGAATTGACGTCTCGCGTGACTTGACAATTCGAATCCCAAATCCGACGAATCACATTTCCAGCATTCTTCTTTCTGTTTTCCAGCAACATGACTCAGTTTTTGCAACAGGCATAACTTGGTCAATCCGTGACCAAAACTATTCAAACCGGTGCTCATTGTGAAGGTAATTTCGTCTACTTTCAAATGGTCAAGGATTCACACGCATGCATCCAGTGGTTTGGGAGATATCATCAAGACAAGGTGACTGGTCCAGGACAGTGTTTGATTCTGAAACCGTATCTTGGGGACGTGATATCTCCTTCATTTCTCCATGAAATCATACGGTTCTTGTGCCCAAAATGAAGAGATTTATGTCTAGTTTCCAGAGAAACAAGAATCACGATTATCGGAGTTGTGTGCAGGGAGATACGATGAAATCACCGAAAGTATACCATACGGGTTTCACCCAGAAATTTTTGATGAACTTAGATCATCAACCCCCATCACTTGCATCTACGAAATTGAGCTCCAAAACCGAATTGAAATTCCTCCATGGATCCTCCTCTGTCCACTACAACCCCAAACCAGAAGGGAGACCTTTACAAAGTTCAAATACTGAATGTTGACTCCTCACTTGATTAATGAGCTTCACAACTCAACATGCAAGCACTAAACTCCTCAAAACTCCATCTTTGCTACTTGAGAGCTTGGAGGTTCAGAAATGGTAAAAACTGAATGAGAAGGAATGGGATGATGATAGTTAGATGGTTGGAAAGAGGATGAAAAACTGAATTGAAGGGATAAACATTCACTTACATGCAATGGTTTTGATGAATTCTTCTTCACCTCCTCTTCTCTTCTCTCTCTCTCTCTCGCATTTTCTCCTTTCTCTCACCCTCACATTTTCTGTTTTGTCTTAGTTGCTGAATGAGGGGGAAAGGAGGGTGCTCAGCTAATTTAGTGAGCTGAGGTGCTTTAAAAAAAAATGGAAATGTCCGAAATACCCTTACTCCTTAGTTCTCATTTTTATTCATTTTAATCAATCAAGCACTCATTAATTCACCCGGCTTATGAATGTAAATACCATTTTCATGATCGTATCATGACTAGGATCCGGTTATTATATCGTTGGGTGATTCATCTTCGATGTGAGGCAAAAATGACGATTTTACCCTTCAGCTGAATTGTTCATTAACTGAATCCATCAATTACACCATAATTCGATCGAAACACGATTATGTTGACAATTTCCTTCGACTATTAATCCCCGAGACACGACTAATTATTCCCATAAATAATTAAGTCGGTCTTAGGAATCATAGTACGAGTCTTTAAAAATTAGGGATGTTACAATCACCCCAACTTTTAAAAATTTTGTCCTCAAAATTGACAAGACGAATCTTAAGCAAAAAGATATTGATATCGGTTCATCGTGTCCTCTTTCAATTCCCGAGTAGCCTCTTCGACTGAGAAGTCTTCTCTGACTACCTTGACAATCAGAATATTCCTTGACCTCAATGTCTTCACGCCATGCCCCAGGATATGACTTGGATAATGTTGCAATGAGAAATCCGGTCGAAGATCGATCGCATCAACGCTCAACGGCTGAAGTGGATCGGGAATACATTTTCTCAACTGAGACACGTGAAAGACATCATGAAGATACAGACTTTCTTCGGAAATTAACTATTCTGACCTCTTGAAAGCTGACACTAATTGTTATGGACAATGGAATGCCTACAATCTGTTGAGGATACGAACTCCTAGTTATGGTATCCACACATCCTGCACTATCGAAGTCAGGAACTCGGAAGGTTTCGGCCTAGCCGTAGCTTGAATTGGAACGAAACGATGACTTTAAGAGAATTTCTTTGGAATCAAACCATACGGTATCTAGAAGAAAAGTTTTCTTCTCTTCCCGAGTTATGCTCACATAAGCGCTTGACTCATTTACTAAAAATCTCGACTGAAGCAAACAGAGTTGTTTTATAAAACAGGTTGACTTTCAGTCCAAGGAATCTAGAAACGATTTTTCCTTGCAACCGAATCCAGGAAAAACTCTAAAATAATAGCAAAATATTCTTTCATTAAATTGGTTCCAAAACTTGAAAGTACTATAGCTCCATTTGAATGAAAATTCTTTTCACTGGGGTTTCTAATGACGATAGTTTGAAAATACGACTATCCCAACAATTAATTCACCCCAACTTATATATGACCTTACTCAATGCACGGCGCTCCAACAAAGCGGAATCTCATTCTTTGATATTTAAAAAATTTACGAGTTTGAAAGTGATAGTAGAAGTGTTACTTTGTTGGAACCAGCCATTTGTTCGATCAAGATCTCACAAACTTCTATTATCGTGCTTGAGTACGGCTCCTTTAAGATAAAACAATTGGGTTCGTTCGAGGAAGGGGTCGGGAAGGACATTGGGCCGAAATGAAAGCGGAAATTTTATTTTAAAAGTTTTCTTTGACCGCTAATCCATTCGATCCAATTCTCTTCCTTTCCATCCTTTTCTCGAATTAGTCCAAGATGAAACTTCAAGATTAAACAAAGGTTTGTATTTCGTGATGAAAAATAGACACGACTTGATTGTCTCAAGAGACTACACAAAGGTTGTAGGGTTCACTATCAAGGACTCATGTGTTATACACTCACTGTCCGATCATCTAGTCTCAGACTGACATATAGTTCATCCTCAGACATTCTTCCATCATACGGGTGTAGTGGGTGAAAAGGGAAAAACGCTACACGTACCCAACTCATCGAATTCTTAGAAAGACTTGTTTACTGGCTAAATCAGTACATACTTGCTTTATTGACGTCTTGCCGATAGATTATTAGAATGGTGAAACTAGCTTCAATCCATCCGATGGATCAAAGTCATATCAACTTACTGTCAACCCTAACGGGATCCAGATTAACGATTGGAGTTTCACTCCAGTAGCGGAAGCTTGAATACTAGAAATGCCGAAAGATGATTATCCTAACGTGGCTTGATACTTCTCCAACTAGCTATTATATTCACGTGTTACCTAGCCTTCCACTATTTCCGAGCAAACGTTTGAGTAACTCACATCTTTGGTCATCTTAGAAGCATTTCCAGCATCTCAGGTAGTCACCGGTACAACCGATGTTTTAACTAACCCATAATAATGATAAAGGTGTGTCTTTCGACCATTATGACTCTGTCTTCAGAACTCAAACCTACAGTTCGGTGCCCTTATACAGGATATGGGTCTTTCAGGATTGTCTAAGTCAACGACTTATCCAATCACAGTTGTCTTTCTAGATCAACTATGCTTTGAATTTTGATACCTATCTTTCATAGATATTGATTACTCGGACCTTAAGGAGATGCAAATTTCGATATTTGGAATTTTACTAGAGTGACATAAGGTTTCCTTTAGAAGTTACGATTTAGTGCCATCCTATTCAAATCATTGGTTTCTCGATTAACTTCATTATAGCAATTATTCTCGGATTAGTCACGAAATTGAAATCGCGGTGGCACCAAGGGAATTTTGAAAACAAAAGTTATCTCGGGAATCACACGAGCACACCATAAGTGTCTTCGTATTGATTCGTTGAAATTATCATTTAGAATTTTCCTTGGCCCAGCTCCTTTCCGAACTTCCGCGACTATCCGGACATAATTATTACATTACATTAATCAATATAGCTTCAGGACGGGTCTACTCCCATGACAACATCATGTTCGCCACATAGGTGACTTTAAGCTCCTCGTTTTTCAACCAGTTTGTTGGGGTCTTAGAGATTAAGATTTCGGAATCACTTCAATGGTTGGATGGCCATCACCACTAATGGCAATTACCGGAAGTAGGTTTCTTGGAAAAGAGACTACAACAAACGTTATCCTAAATCGGTATCTAGGAGTCTAAACTGGCTGATTGGAGATCCTTTTACCAATTTCCCGTACAATAGGGAGGTCCACATTCCACGAATGCTTAGAGTTTACGGTTCAGATTTAAAACAGAGGTACACTTCAAAATACAATTGAAGATACAGTTCACAACCCATTCATCGGTGTAGATAAGTTCGTTAGCTTTCCAACGCCTCTCGGAACATAAAAATCGGAGTTCCGGAGCAGAAATTACGAACAAAATGAGTCGGAACACTAACGAGAATTTCTCACAGACCGTGATCGGAGTGCTTCCAGCAGCGGATTGAAATAAGGTCACTTCTACCGATTCCACATACTGATCTGCTTTGAAGGATTTGATTCATAATTCCTGATCGGGACTTAACCTGATCGGCATATTATGACTCTGCTAGTCAATACTGGCAACGGAGTATCTTTACTCAGTTAGCTTTATCATCTGTCACATTGTGACTCGGAAGAAGAAGAATCGGGATCTGTACTTGAAATTTTCTTGAGGTACTTCCTCAACTGATACCTAAACTGGGATTGACTTACTCCAGAAGGTGAGATTTATGATGAAAACGATATTTCAAAAACTGATACGCTGACTAAATAAAGGTCAGGGTTTCGGGTGTTAACTAATCTGACAGATTTCAGTACACTGATGTTACTGCCGCACAATGGCTTCGCTTGATTTGTACTTCTCGATAAGATCTAAGACGTTTCATCCCGCGACTCACTAGCCGCACCTGATTTATTTACTGAACAGCCGCCCACAGTTTCCTCGAACCATCGCGGATGCCCATCCTTGTTTCCAAATGTAATATGTAGCCCTCCCCTGCCGCTGCACGTTTTGATGAAACGAGAAGGCTGAGAATCCTATGGTGTAGGGTCTCGGACATTTTCGGGGCTGAGGCAACTATCTGTCATAATTTTCAGTAACTTACATGAAACATTGAGTGGATCCTGATTCAATACGTCACATAATATACTAAAAAGGTCTGACATATAATTGTCTAAGTCCCTAGCTGACTCGATCCTATGTTCTCGACCCGAAGGTCACTAAGTCCGACAAGGTCGAACCGCTCTGATACCAAATGTAACACCCCGGTATTTCTTTAACAAAGAAATACCTAAATATACAATTTGGTATAAATCAGAGTATAAAAATTCCTGTTCAGATATACATCTTTACAAGAAACAGAGGAAACTACAAAAATATAACATGATACAAGTTCGAGTCATAAGACCGAATACAGAGACTATATCAGAAGAATCCAAAATACAGATGGAAGATTACATCTCCAACTTCTCCTCGAGCCTGACGACTAACTGTGCCGCCTGCTGTCCTTATAACCTGTTCTTTGTAAAAACAACAAATATGGATTGGGTGAGACAACTTGTCTCAGTGAGTCCTACCGTGCCCCCTCACTGACACTCGGTTCAATTTTAAAACCGATTACCGCATAGTTAAATATATATAACTATTTACCAACATAAATATAGCTCATTACCGACCGTGCAACAGTTCACTAATCCCGGTAATTTGAGTACTATCATTTATGTTAATAAGCCTAGTCGATTAATTTATAATCACTAGCTTCCAAAGCGAAACGCCGACCGTGCAACAGTTCACTAATCCCGGCGAATCGTGTTCTTAACTTAGCATAAACCGGCCGTGCAACATTTCACTAATCCCGGTAACCCACGTTTGACCATACCAAAACGTTTCAGGGCCTAGGGTGAGGGCTCATGACTTCCCTTCCTAGTATGCTACTTGTCGGGTCGTCACCCAACGTGATACATAATAAAATATATATCGTGTCCGCATTGGACCGTCTTTTCAATTTTAGATATCTATATCTATTATCGATCTATAACCCGTTTTGATGAATTCAAAGTTAGACATCCGGCGTTATAATCATAGCGTCGAGAAGGATCCACGACCCGGTTTGTTATGCCAAAAACATTATCTCACACGTGGCCTAAGTTCCCGAAACTCGGTTCAATAAACCTTCAAAACCTATTTTCAAAAACTCAAGTTGAACATACTTAAAAAGGAGTTTTCATTAGGTTAATTATGTCACAATTAATAAGAAAGGAGATTAGAAGTGGTTTGGAATCAATCGGAGCGACGAAACGAGAAATCGGAAGCCGATAACAGAACCCCACGCACGGTCCGTGCCCAGGGGCGCACGACCCGTGCGTGATGCACCTAAAACCATCCAGTCAACCCGAAGGGAGCGCACGGTCCGTGCCCAGGGGCGCACGATCCGTGCGTCCTGTTCTGTTACAGAACTTGCACAGATTTTTCCGATTCGTTTCTCCGATCGTTCCCAATTCGATTCCAAATCTCAATCCCACCTGAAATACAGAAAATCCAGGCAATTCCAGGCTATATATCCAGTTCATAAATCATATAGCATAATTATGGATTCTATGGGAAAAACCGTAAAACGCATTAGTTTTAATAAAACTGTTTTCGGTTCTTAAATATTTCGAAATCAGTATTTTGTCTTAGGACTGAAAACAACATAATTTTAGAAAGCAATATTCCCTAATCGTGAGTAGAACTCACCCGGTTGACGAGTCCCCGAGAAGTCGCGTCCTCGCTCGAACAACCGAACCGTTAACCACTCGAACAATCCCCGTAATCACGAACACGCTCCGAATGCCTCCGCAACTGAATTCCGCAACCAACGCCCCTCTTGATACTGACTTCATCTCCGGTGGATAGAATTGACGTCTCGCGCGACTTGACAATTCGAATCCCAAATCCGACGAATCACATTTCCAGCATTCTTCTTTCTGTTTTCCAGCAACATGACTCAGTTTTTGCAACAGGCATAACTTGGTCAATCCGTGACCAAAACTATTCAAACCGGTGCTCATTGTGAAGGTAATTTCGTCTACTTTCAAATGGTCAAGGATTCACACGCATGCATCCAGTGGTTTGGGAGATATCATCAAGACAAGGTGACTGGTCCAGGACAGTGTTTGATTCTGAAACCGTATCTTGGGGACGTGATATCTCCTTCATTTCTCCATGAAATCATACGGTTCTTGTGCCCAAAATGAAGAGATTTATGTCTAGTTTCCAGAGAAACAAGAATCACGATTATCGGAGTTGTGTGCAGGGAGATACGATGAAATCACCGAAAGTATACCATACGGGTTTCACCCAGAAATTTTTGATGAACTTAGATCATCAACCCCCATCACTTGCATCTACGAAATTGAGCTCCAAAACCGAATTGCAATTCCTCCATGGATCCTCCTCTGTCCACTACAACCCCAAACCAGAAGGGAGACCTTTACAAGGTTCAAATACTGAATGTTGACTCCTCACTTGATTAATGAGCTTCACAACTCAACATGCAAGCACTAAACTCCTCAAAACTCCATCTTTGCTACTTGAGAGCTTGGAGGTTCAGAAATGGTAAAAACTGAATGAGAAGGAATGGGATGATGATAGTTAGATGGTTGGAAAGAGGATGAAAAACTGAATTGAAGGGATAAACATTCACTTACATGCAATGGTTTTGATGAATTCTTCTTCACCTCCTCTTCTCTTCTCTCTCTCTCTCGCATTTTCTCCTTTCTCTCACCCTCACATTTTCTGTTTTGTCTTAGTTGCTGAATGAGGGGGAAAGGAGGGTGCTCAGCTAATTTAGTGAGCTGAGGTGCTTTAAAAAAAAGGGAAATGTCCGAAATACCCTTACTCCTTAGTTCTCATTTTTATTCATTTTAATCAATCAAGCACTCATTAATTCACCCGGCTTATGAATGTAAATACCATTTTCATGATCGTATCATGACTAGGATCCGGTTATTATATCGTTGGGTGATTCATCTTCGATGTGAGGCAAAAATGACGATTTTACCCTTCAGCTGAATTGTTCATTAAATGAATCCATCAATTACACCATAATTCGATCGAAACACGATTATGTTGACAATTTCCTTCGACTATTAATCCCCGAGACACGACTAATTATTCCCATAAATAATTAAGTCGGTCTTAGGCATCATAGTACGAGTCTTTAAAAATTAGGGATGTTACATACTGGACTGTTCGTCCTCGTTCATATTGTATCATTCGCGAGCTTCTTACTTTTTCTTCTGTGTTTATTAGTCTATTGTTGAATTGAATAACTCCTAATATTTTAGGAATGGTCCTGACATTCGACCTTAAGATTCACCCTTTTGAAATGTCAGTGTTCACGAAAACTTTTCTGTTGATGTTACCGTTCAAGAGGGAAATCTTCACCCAAGCAAAGAAGAAATAGCAAGACGAGTAGGACTTCCAGTAGAGAAGATTGATAGTGTCTATGTGCCGCTAGAACACCAATTTCTATGCACCAACCTGTGTGGGCTGATCAAGATACAACATTTCAGGTATTGCATGCTAGCTCATGTGATTTCCCCCTTGATAAGTTGCACCTTCTTAGATATATAAAGTGTAACTGTTTAATTGCTTTGTTGAAAATATACTATCACAAATGCCAAATGTTTCATGTATATTAACAATCAGACTTAACCACACTGTTACAATTGCAGGAGATTACTGCAGACACTGCAGTTGAGAGCCTCGACGAGAGAATTCTGTATATGTTTTGTATGGGTAACTAAATAGTTCGCCAAAGATTGTTCGACAACCACATTCTTCTACATCTACACACGTTCCACAGTGTAGAAAGGTAACTAATATATATATATATATATATATATATATATATATATATATAATAATTGTTTTATTATATCTACATCATTCAAAAAATTATTACATTATAACTGTTTTTCATTCTTATATGCAGAACGATATCATTGGAGAAGATGAAGATGATGTGTTGGAAGATTATCTCGATGAGTTTCAAGATGAAGAACTTTGATTCCCTATATATTCATCTTGGATTTGTTTTTTATTATAAGTTCTTCCTTTAGGATTGGAATTAATTAAACTACGATGTTAGTTTGTTTATGATTATGGATTCGAATTGGTGTTTGAACTAGTTTGATTGTTAAAAAATTATATACATTATATATTTTGCACTTAATCCATTTATTTTAATTTACCAATTATATCATTAAAATTTAAAGCTAACTGTGTTGAATATATAATCAAATTTTAGTTTTATTTGTATGTTTATGGATTATATATAATGTTAAGGTAAAGATGTTTGTTTAATGTAATAGTATTTTTAATAATTTTATGAAATGAGAGTAGAGTTGCAAAATATTTTTGGTACTTTTAGCTACAAAGTTACATGTTAAAATTGTTCCTTATATACCATGTACAACACTTAAAAATTGTTGTCTATATAAAAGACAACAGTTATAAAATGTTGTTTTGTTAATGTTTAGGGAACAGTTATGACATGTACTTAAATGTAGCAACATTCTCTAAATGTTGCGTTAGGTGTGGACGATAAATGTTGCCTCTTCGTAACCTATAGACAACATTTTTCGAGAATGTTGCCAGAAAGTGCAAAAAAATGTTGCCATAGACAATAGGTAACACTGGCTTAGTCTACACTCGGAAAATGTTGCCTATACTTTCGGGCAACATTTTTTATAGTTTTGGCAACAATTTTTAAATGTTGTTAAAGACCAAAAATGTTGTAGTGATATAATATACCTAATATTATAAATATGGCATAATATAGCTAATATTATAACTAATATTATAACTATGGCTTAATATACCTAATATTATAACTAATAATTACCTAATATCAAAATTGGCATAATATACCTAATATTATAACTACGCCACACATAATTTGGATTGGACCTAATTGGACCCCAAAAGGTTTCCTTGAAGATAATATTTAACTTTGAAGACTCTTGAAACATTGGCATTTGGATTAGTTAGAACTTATAACCCCGTTTCCCTATCATAACTATATTTTTTGTTTTTTATTTTACAAAGGAAGTCTAATTCATTTCATTAGCAATAGTAGAAAAGATACATGTTGGAAAGTCCAAAAGTGTCTGAGAAGAAATTGAGAACAAGGCTACCCCGGCAAGAATATGAGCGACCTTATTAGTTTCTATCCTAGAGAACTCCACATGAGAGTTTAAACTAAAATAGGCAAAAGACTCGTTACATGAGGATAAAATACAACCATAATCAGAATGAAATGTGGAAAAGCTATTAAAATCCTCAACTACCACTTTGACATCTAGCTCAAAAATGACGTCTTTGAAGTGGAGTTCACGAACCCAATCCAAAGCAAATAAAGCCCAAGCTCCTCTCCTTTGTAAACTTCAAGGACGGGCACAAACGATTGCATTTTCGCAGCTAATGAAATTCCTACAATCATCTCTAAGGCACATACCAATTCCAACGTTATTTCCACCCGTATCAAAAGCAGCATCAATGTTGCATTTTACAAAGCCAGCAGGGGGTTTGTTCCACGCACCTGATGGGCTCAAAGCGGCTGGGTGCAATGGAGGAGAAAGAGCTGGCCGAAGAATAGAAGAGTGAGCTGCTTGCCACTCGGCCAAGAGCTGAATCAGCTGATTACCATGCACCAAAAATGTTGCTGCTGAATCCTTAGTATTATTCCAAACTAGCTGATTTCGACTAGACCAAATGCTCCACAGAGACATACACCAAGCAAGCCTATCATCTCCTTTCAACCGATCCAATACCTGAAAGAAAAAACTGGTGGCCAAAACTGATGTAGCATCTGAATCAGACACGACAGTTTCGATACCAAGCACTCTCCAACAATTGGCAGCCACAGAACAATCAGAGAACAAGTGGACCGGTGTTTCATCAAAATCACCACAAAACAGACACACCAAAGGCACCTGCATGCCACGGCCAGCAAGAACAGTACGCATAGGAAGACAATTTCTGGCCAAATCCATAGGAAATTTTTTACCTTTGGAGGTAGCTTCAAGCTCCATAAGAGTCCCCAGCAACCATCTACTCGAAATTGAGCATTATGAAAGATATTTTGCATTACCAAACAATAAGAACTTCTAACCGAATTGACCCCGGACTTCTCACCCTTCTAGCTCAACAAATCATTAGCTACAAATGAGAAAAGAGGAGTTTTCAAAACAGCAGCACAAGAGTGATCATCTAAAAGGAACCGTACCAAAGACTCGTTCCACACCTTCCTTCCACTAATCAATAAATAGTCTACCCGTAAAAGAGGATTGAAAAACTGGAGCTGTCTTGGCTTCACAAGAGTTCTATCAGCAGTCCATTTATTGTCAAATAAAGGAATCATATTCCCTTCACCAATAGACCACGTGGCACCTTCATGTAAAACAAGTTGGGACTCAAGAATACTATTCCACACAAAACTCCCATTACTACGTTTAGAGGCATTCAACAGATCGCCATGAGGATAAGCTTTATATAACCGTGAAATCAATAACTCAGGTTGAGTTTGAAGACGCCAAGCTTGTTTGCCCAATAAAGCCAAATTAAAAGCTTTAAGGTTTCGAAAACCCATTCCTCCCTCACCTTTTGGGACACAAAGCCGATTCCAAGCCATCCGACGAATTCCCTTATGACGGTTACCACTTCCTCCCCACCAAAAGCCGTTTAACAATCTTTCAATCTCTTCAATCAATGTAGAGGGAATAAGGAAAAGACTCATAAAGTAAGTAGGAAAAGATTGTAAGACCGATTTGATCATTACCTCTTTTCTGGCTTTAGTGAGCATCCTTCCACCCCAAGAGGTAATTTTTTGCCAAATGCGATCTTTGATGAATTTGAATAAGGCTTTATTACTCCTACCAACCATAGAGGGGAGTCCCAGATATTTACCAGACAAACATTAACACCCAACTGAGTAGCAATAGCATCTTTATCAATCTGAGAAACATTCCTGCTGAAGAAAATCTCAGACTTCTGGAAGTTTATTTTCTGCCCAGATGCCTTCTGAACATAAAATGAAAAGGAACAGAGATAAAGGGTCCCCCTGGCGAATCCCTCTACCCGGGGAGATATGCCCAACACGGTCCTGATTAACAAGCACAGATAAGGAAACAGATTCAATACACATGCGCATCAACTTTATCCACTGATCATGAAACCCAAAATTTCCCATCACTGCATAGATATAACCCCAATCCACCCTATCATAAGCCTTACTCATATCAATTTTCAAAGCAACTTCACCCTTTTTACCCCTCTTATTTTTTAGATAATGTATAATCTCAAAGGCTATCATAGCATTATCTAAAATAGATCTATCAACTACAAATGCAGATTGTTCAATAGACACACACCTGGACAAAACAAGCTTAAGGTGATTAGCAAGTACCTTAGAAACAATTTTGTAGAGCACATTGCACAATGCAATAGGTCACCAATCAGCCATAGACTTTGGATTATCATTCTTTGGAATTAACGCCAAGTTTGTGTCGTTTAAGTCATGGGGAAGCTCTCCCCTTTGAAGCCACACAACACAAGTGGCAAAAATTTCGTCCCCATAAGTGTTCCAATACCTCTTGAAGAACCCTGGGTTAAAGCCATCGGGACCAGCTGCCTTATCATCATCCATCGCCATCAAAGCAGCCTTGAATTCATCCTTATTAAAATGTCTTGTTAACATAACATTGTTTCCCCCATCTAATTTTGTCTCCAAAGCTTGAATCACCGGATCATAGTCACCAATCTGAGTAGAAAAAAGGTTACGGAAATAATCCCTCGCAACCCGTCTAATGGAGGTTGGATCCGAAGCAATAGTACCATCATCAAGCTGCAATTGTTCAATGTTCTTCTTATACTTGCAAGTAGCATTGTAATATAATAATATAATAATATGTACATATGTTAGCACAATAAAAAAGTTGACAAATCATAAACTTTAAATGAACAGGAGATCATTAATTTTTCAATGGTTATCTATAGTACTTGGTACTATAGAAATCTTAAACTTTGGGAGCATAAGGATGAACGAGTTAAAAGTATTTTTGTTTGTGCTCACACGGGTTGGGATACTTGGTCAATAATTAATTATTTCAAAAATAACTTGCAGAGGTTGGATCCAGTTTCTACCATGCATGTTAATGTGCCATTTTCGGTTTGGACAAAGCCATTGTTTGGCCTTGTTAAATGTAACATAGATGCAGGTTTCAACGGTGGTGGTGGTGGTGGTGGTGGTGGTGTTGGTGTTGGTATTGGTATTTGTGTTAGAGGACCTTTGGGTTAATTTCTGATGGCAAGAACATTGTGGAAAAATTCACAATTTAGTGTCAAAGAAGGGGGGCTTTTGGTCTATGGTATGCAATCAATTTGTTCACAAAGCTACAATCTTCTAATGTTATTTTTGAGATGGATTGCAAAACAGTTGTGGATGATGTCAATTGACATAGGAAGGATGCTTCGGAATATGGCTCTATTATTTTAGATCGTAAAAGGAACATTCATAATTTTTTTCAACTTAGCAAAGTTGTTTTTGTCAAGAGACAAGCAAACATGGTAGCTCACTCATTAGCAAAGATAGCCATTGTTGAGTCCTTCTCAAGTTTTTACTTTAATTCCATATTGTATTGCTACATTTATCATGAATGAAATGCACTAGATTTTTTCCTGTCAAAAAAAAAAGTTGATAAATAGCACGGTACACTACAAGATAAGCCTCGTTTCCTACAAAACTTTCCGACGAACTCTTATTCGTCGCAATTTCCGACGGATTTCCGACGAAAAAGTCGTCGCAAATGTTGAGCAAAAGAGGCGCTAAAATTCCCGCTTACGTTTGCGACGAAGTTGTTTTCCGTCGCAAATTTTCGACGGATATTTTCGTCGGAAACCTCTAAATGTCCGTCGCAAATTAACAGATCCCAAATTAAAGGGAAGCTCTTCCACAAACCTCTCATTTCACGTATTCCACTCTCACTTCTTTCTCAGTCGCCCTCGCTTTCACTTCCCTCACGCTGCTCCCTCTCCCTCTCACCTTTCACTCTACGCCTCCGCCTCTGCCTCCACCTCTGTCGTTGCTCAGCCGGTCCTTATCTTCTCACCACCACCATTTCGTCTTCCCCTCTTCAACCACAGTTCATCGCCAATCCGAACCATAATCAAAAAATGGCTTCTTCTTCTTCTTCCTCAGGCGCTGTCTCTCTCGCTTCCCTCTCTCAGTCGCATAATCGGTCCCCAATTTCTTCTTCCTCAGGCGCTGTCTCTCTGGCTTCTTCTTCTTCTTCTTCTTCTTCTTCTTCTTCTTCTTCTTCTTCTTCTTCTTCTTCTTCTTCTTCTCAAGTTAGTTTCTTCTTCTCTTCTTTGATGATTGTTTGATTTGGGGAAAATTGTTCAATTTCTGGATGAATTGAAAACCCTAATTTCTGATTTTTTTAATTTGGAAACCCTAATTTTTTTTTATTTGAAAACCCTAATTGTTCAATTTGTTGTTATGTTGCCATGAATTCAGGGAGTTTAAGGAAGCCAACAAGGTGGACAAGGAGTTGAATGGTGTAGAATTAACTTCTGATGAAGAATCGGATGATTTTGATGATGTTGTCGTTGTTAGTGAGAATAAACCAAAGTTGAAGTCAAAGTCTCCGGTGAAAGGTGTTGTTGTTGAGAAAGACGATGGTGATGATGATGATGATTGTGTGGTTCTTGAAGGTGACCCTGAAAATGATGTCACTACTGTGCAAGAGGAACCTACTGGGTCAGATGAGTTGCTTGTAGTTGGGGAAAAGGGTCAGGTATGTAAACTCTAAAGTTTAAATCTTTTTGTTGTTTTTGGTAAAGAGAAAGCATAGAGAGTTAGTTTATTGCTTTGGGCAAGTATAATTCTTGATTTGTGATGGAGATATAGACGTCGATCCTACTTTTCTTATTTGGTGATAGGAATAGGAATTGCATTTAGTTGTGATCTTGTGATTTGGATTGTATGTGTTTAATGATTTGTCCTTTGAGTGTGGATTGTCTAGGTTCATGAAATTCTTGCCAATGTTGGCCTCATGGTTAATTCTTGTAGGGCATGGAATTACCACATGTGGAAAGTTAAGATGGCTTAAGAAAAAGTTTAAAAAGGTTAAATGTGTTGGCTATTGCATCTAAGAAAACATAAATGAAATGGTATTTAAAGATTGAAATTAGAATCACTGATCCTGAATGAGACCCTAAGGCAAAGTTAAATGTCACTATGTCTATGCAGAGTGTAGATGATATGGAAAGTATGGCTTTAGAGGATCTCTATCATAGTTCCCTATGTTTCAGATTGATGTTTACTAATAATTGGGAATAGATGTTCTAGGTTCAAACTAGGATTTGTTTTTTAGTTGAGGATTCTGTATATATTATGTATGATTGTTTATATTTACCATTTAAACCTCTTCACTGTCTTTTTCCAGGCCATGGGTGGTAAGTGAAAAAGTAGTTGGCCTCAAAAAAATCAAAGCATCGATAGGAGCATTGGATTTTGTGGCTGTATCTAAGGTAGCATTGGATTTTGTGGCTGTATCTAAGGAGACTTGTGGCTGAATTTTCATAAAGCTTTCAACTTTCCCCAAAGATACATATCGTTATCCTTTATTTTTCCCATTTTTTAATTAAATAGTTAGCTATAAAAAATTAGATACTGCTAAAGTAATAACATATGAAAGTTGTACAAGTGTTTTGATCAAACTTTTGTTGATTATATTTGGAGGTAAGTGCATAATTTTTTGCTCAGGTTGATAAAAGTCAGTATATTTAGAATTAGATTTGTTAGAGTATAATACTTTTGTATTGTTGTACAAGCTATTAAGCTTGAGTTAGTTCAGTTAGCTTTAGGTAAAATTGTAAGTGCTCACTCTGTTACCACAACCATTTAGAAGATTTAATTTTTTTAAAATTTCCGAAGGATTTCCGACGGAAATTTTCGTCGGAAATGGTTCTTTGCGACGAATTTGGGACGAACATTTGTGATGGATTTGCGATGAATTTGCAACGAAACTTTGCAACGGATTTCCGACGATTTTGCGACGGAGTCATTTGCGATGAAAAAATCAGTCAGAAACGATTTACGACGAGCGATTTTGCGACAGCTTTTTGTCCGTCGGAAACGTCAATTTGCAACGAAAATCGCTGCATTTGCGACGAAAGACGCTGTTGGAAATCGTCGACTTTATTGTAGTGGTAATTCCCATCTTTCTGATTGACCAAAATTTGTTAAATGTATATGCTTGTTTGTTTTCACGGTGAGCCTGTACAAACGTGCGACAACCTTGAACCTATTAGTAATAGCTTTTGGTTCAACGGGACCCTGTACCGCAAAAAGTTAACTTTCCAATCTTTGTTTTAGATTCTACTCACTCAAATCCAGGGGTGTCAAATGCTCCCATTGTCCACCATCCATCCGATCTGTCCATAAGAAAATCCTATCGGTCCGTCCATTACAAAAAAAAAATTAATTGATTGGATTAGATCCACCTGTTGGACTTTGTAGATGGTTGTGATCCATCATTATTATTTTTTAAATCTATTGGATAATTATACAAAATCAAAATTCATTGGATAGTTATTCAAAATACTTATTTTTACCAAAATATATTTTTAAAAATACTTCTCATTTTAAAAAAAAAATTATATTTAAATATATGTACCCGCCTTCAACGTTGGAGTTCTGTTGCCAACCACCGTCGACCGCCAGAGCATTGTTGTCGGTCGCCGAAGCACAGCCATCCGCTGCTGAAGCTCCACTACGGTAGCCGCCGCCGCTTGCCACCATAGAACCACCACCATATGTGTGTGTGTGTGTGTATATATATATATACATATATGTGTGTGCTTCTTGGGTGAGAGACTAAATCAAATCCCTCCCCGGTAAAACACTAAAATTGATCGTAGGATATTGTGTAAAATGTTATGAGTAGTTAAGATTGAGTCAACCAATATTAAATCTCAACCGTTGATGAATTTTTACACTAAATCCTATTGTCATATTTATTGGTTCACCGACAATGGATTTGATTTGCTCATTCACCTTAGAAGCACCCTTTATATATTACATATTTATATATAAATATAGAAAAAATTAAAATTTTGCGGTAAAAAAATTAAAATTCTGCTGTAAAAACATTAAAATTATGATTAAAAGTATTTTTTTTATTAAAAGATTTATTATGTGTTAAAAATATTAATCGATGGATTGATATTCATCAATAAAAAAATTGTTAATAGATGGATAGGATGGTTTTTTTGTCTAGTGGATGGATTGGGTTTGATATCTTTAATACCTTTTAAATGGATATAAATGGATAATTAGATTTTTTTTCAATCTATTCATTATAATCCAAATCAAAATCCATTCAATCTATCTATTTTGACACCCCTACTAAAAGCCCAATTTGAAAATCCCATTTAGAAAAGCAACATATGCATTTTTTATCGATAAGGAACACATGCATTCAAACTACAACTATGAAAGGTGAATAAAATCTAAGCCAAAGATTTTCTAAATGAAATCTAGAGTGAAACTGTAATTCGGTTGAGTTTACATTATTTGAAGTAGGCATTCGAATCAAATTCAAATACCTCGTATAAAAGTCTTTTCTTTTCTATTGTTTTGAGCGATAACTGGGTTTAGATTTTCTTTTTTATTGTTTTGAGCGATAACTGGGTTTAGATTTCATCTTAAGGTCATAAGTTCAAATTTTGAATGTGGTAAAAACTCAATTGGAAGGAGAGACTTACACGGACCAACAAAGTCATATACTCATGACAAGTCAGATTCTCTGATTTACATTAGTCACTAGCAAAGTTGGTGTTGTTTTCCAATCACACGATGACACATGGATTAGTATTTTAAAACCTAACTAAAAAATAATGGATAATAATAATCATAATACCAACAAATCAACGTGTAATAGCGTGATTGAAAAATAATACCAACTATAAGAGTTTTGGATGTAGTTTTACTAAACTTATTTCTACTCACTGCTCTTGGGTTCGATTCTTGCCGTGGACAAATTCGATGTTGTTCAGTACGAAATTTGATCTTAAACACGAGCAGAGATTAGTCATTTGCTGAAAATGTTGAGACACTCTATGGGTAGTCAACTATAGTGCGAAAAAAAAAACTTATTTCCAACCCAAATATAATAAATATCAGTAAAAAAAAATGGTCACTTGATCTGTTTAATCGATCAAAGAATAGAAATATGTGCAACTGAAAAGCTTTTATCGCTGTACCCGAAATAAAAACTTTTTTGACAGACACAACACAACTCCAAGAGTATCATGGTTGGGGAAAGAAAGAAAGAAGACATATCGATTTACTATGCTTGATTAGATATTAATTGGAGAAAGACAATTCAGGAGTGATTCATCTAATCACTCGATCCCCCATCGTACAATTTGTTGGAAGAAAATTAAATGGTCAAAGTGTCGTTAGCCAATTTAGCCTCGGGTTAATTTTCTTTTGATGTTTCAATTAATCAGTTCGGCTCATACTATAGGTAGTTATCCCTCATTTCATACTTATTAAGAAAATTAATTAATTTTATATAAAAAAAAATTATGAATAAATTTATTAAATTAACTTTTATTAATGACATTATAAAGATAAATTAGTAAATTTATAAAAAATATATTATTAAATAATAAAAAGTATGATAAAAAAATATTAATATTTTATTTGAATTCTAAAAAATCATGTTTTATAAGACTATTTTTATTGGCCGAGAAGTCATTGAAATTCTAAGAATAATTGTCTTAACTTAAACCAATTTTAGGGTCACATCCCCAATTTTGTAGGGACCGTGTCTTCTTTTTGTTCCAAGCAGCAGCACTGGTGCAGTACCGTAGTCTGTAGTATAGCTGGGCTGCAGAAGAGGGGGACATCTGATACCACAAACTTCACCAGTCTTTTTCCTTACTGCACTCTGCAAACACCTCTTTATGTCCATTCTCATAAAGTTAATTAATGATTAATGATAAAAGATTATTTTTTTCTGAGGAAAAATGAAAAAAGATTACATCATCATGTACATTTTATAAAATTAAAAATATTCTCATTATATAAGAACAAAACAGCTGGACCGTTTCATATTACTCCCTCGGTTCAATATTACATGATATCACATAAATTAAAAAAAGTAGTTAATTTTATATGAGAAGAAATTTTTTGAATTTCTTTATAAAATTATACTTCATTAATAAAATTGAAAAGATAAATTTAATAGATTTTAAAGAAGAGAGATTATTAAATGAAGAGTAAGATAGGAAAAAAATATTAATGATGTATTGGTAATATAAAACATCATATAATATGAGACAATACTTTTTGATTAGGACGACATATACTATGGGACAGAGGGAGTATATGACATTTTTGTCATTTCACACAAACTAAGAAAAGTAGTTACTTTTATATAGGCATGGCAACATAACCCGAACCCGCTGGTATCCACTCGACCCCGCCCCGAGGTTGACGGGGAAAACCCATTTTGACTGGGGACGGGGTTGGGTTCGGGGATGTCGATACCCACCCCGAACCCGCTCGACAAAACATAAATTAATTATTTTATTTTATTATATGCATATTTACTCATTCATTTTGTTTCATTAATTTTGTTTATTTTTAATTTTGATCTATTTCCTATAGAAAAATCTATTTTAATACTTTTAACTTTATTTTATCATTGTATAATTATTATTATTTTATTTTATTAATTATTATAAATATATTTTTTGTATTTTTCCAATAAATTGTGGCGGAAACGGGTACCCGCGAGGAACCCGTCCCCGTTTGGGATGGGGTTGGGGGATGCAATACCCGACCCCAATAGAGGTAGGGGCGGGGAATGCCAAACCCGCCCCCGACCCGCCCAGTTGCCATGCCTACTTTTATATGGAAAAGATAAATTATGAATTACTTTACAAAACTACCCTTCATTAATGTCATGGAGAAGATAAATTAATGGCTAAATAGCACTTTTGGTTCTTTATATTTGCTCCAGATTTCACTTTGGTCATTTATCTTTTTTTTGGTCCGTTTTGGTCCCTCGTGTTTTGTTTTTGTTTCATTTTGGTCTCTCACATTAGTTTTGACTAACGGACGCCACGCTGGCAGTTAACTGTTGACGTGGCGTCCGTTATTAATTAAGTGATGTGGCATTTATCCTTTTTTAAATTTTAAAAACACAATTCTTCAACAATTCACTAACAGATCTTCATCATCATCAAATGAACCCAGTTCTCGTTTTGAACAATTCAGTAACAGATCTTCATCATCATCAAACGAACCCAGTTCAAAACGAAAAACTGTTCAACAATTCAGTAACAGATCTTCATCATCATCATCAAGCGAACCCAGTTCAAAACGAAGATGCAGTAACAGATCTTCCAGAAAACGAAGATGCAGTAACAGATCTGAAAGTTTTCAATGTCCAGAAAACGAACCCAGTTCTCTCACTGCCTCTCTTCGTTTTTTGTTTCTCTCTCTCATTTCTCAGATCCAGTAACAGATCCCTCTCATTTCATAATGGAAACTTCTCAGATCCAGGAAGAACGAAACCCAGAAACCCAGAAACCCCAGGAAGAACGAAACCCAGAAACGAAAACGAAACCCCAGGAAGAACGAAACCCAAATCGAAGAAGATGAAAACGAAGAAGACGAAGATGAACACAAATAAACGAAGAAGATGAAGGATCTGTTCTTTCGATTTGTTCTTGAATCCACTTTTAATTTCGATTTCAACGGATCTGGAATTGAGAGAGAGAGAGAGAGAGAGAGAGAGAGAGAGAGAGAGAGAGAGAGACGAGAGACGAGAGATGAAGGAGGAACATAACGTATTGAGAGAGACGAGACATGAAGAAGGAAGAAAACGGATCTGAGAGAGAGAGATGAGACATGAAGGAGGAAGAAAACGGATCTGAAATGTTGTTGAACACCTGCAAACGAATTGAACAGAGCTGGAATGTTGTAGAACACTATTAATGAATAACGGACGCCACATCAACAGTTAACTGCCAGCGTGGCGCCCGTTAGTCAAAACTAACGTCAGAGACCAAAATGAAACAAAAATGAAACATGAGGGACCAAAACGGACCAAAAAAAAAGATAAAGGACCAAAGTGAAATCTGGAGCAAATATAAAAGACCAAAAGTGCTATTTAGCCTAAATTAATAGAATTTGAAGAAGAAATATTATTAAATTAAGAAATGTATGATAGAAAAAGTAGTATTAATGTTGCATTGGTTTTGTAAAAATTATGAGACAAATTCTTTTGGCTAAAACAACATATAATATGAGACGGGGGAATTATTATTTTGTTTTTTGTACACAGAAAATTAAGGGCTATTGAACATTCAAGAAATCATTCAGCAATTTCTTGTGTGGGGCTATTTTGTGTCTCACTTGATATTTCAATTAAGACTAATCTCATGATATGTGAGGCTCCATGCTCCCGCGAGTGTGGTATCAGAGCCACAACTTTTTATGCAAAAAGAGGGGGTGCATATGGTATGAATATAATAAAGAGAGTGAGTAAGGAAGAAACCAGACACCAATGGAAACACAACGCTCAGATTTCTTGACAGCTAGCTCACTCAGCAAGAGCAACCAAACCAGAGTACTATTGGAGAGTACTTAATCATTCAGCAATATTGCCATATTTGCAAGTTTCAAGTAATTTATAGTTGTAGTCTGATTCCGAAGATTTCTAGAGAAGAAATTGACATGGGATTAATAAACAGTTGTGTTATCAAGACGTCAACAAATATTGACTCAGTCGATGAGAAGTTAATTCATTCTCCATAAGAACATGAGTTCAACTCCCATGAGTTAAATCTACGTGCTTGGAGTTGAACACCTTAAATGAAAATCATGGTTAGTAAGATTAAAATTCATATTTAAATGGGTGTCGCACATAATATGAATTTAAATATGATGTATTTCCAAAAATCCCTCAATATTGCCTTCCGGATTTATCTAGATTTGATGTATTTCCAAAAATCCCTTAAAATTGCCTTCCGAATTTATCATATAATATGGTGTTTCGGAGTGCAAAAATAAAAAATGAAACATTTATTTGATTAATTAAAAACGTCTTCTACATTGATTTAAAATAACAGATTGCAACAACAAACTAAAAGAAAACATAATAGAAACTACTGAGATGGTGGAGTGAAATGACGAAGGATCTCAGCGACGGTCCTTCTGGTTTCGACGTATAAATGCAGATAACCCTTACACAGTAGTCTCTCTTTCAGGGCAGTGAATGCTTTAATTACTTTTATTTATATAATTACTTATTTATTTTTATTATTATTTTAGTGCTGGATATAGGTTATTATATGAGTATTTCCCCACCATCGTGGTGTGGAAAGACTTCGGTGCCAGTGAACTTCCACGTTGCAGCAGGTGGGCGAACAAGAAGTGCGATAGTATCAAGCTTCCGGAGTTTCGGCAGCTGCTGGATTACTTGCAGAGGGAGCAGGTCATATGGAGTCCCTGGGACGACCACAGACAGTACCTCCGGTTTCACAACATTTCATTATTCAGAGGTTGGCTGCTGTGGGGGATGTGTCGGTGCCTTATATGCCAGATAAGGTCCGTTGGCAGTTTGGATATGTCCCGCAGATTCCTGAGCCACCTATTTCGGGCCCACGTCCATCTCCAGAGGTCATAGTACAGCTAGCAGCTGATGTTCTATCAGTCCCTAGTGCGGGCTTTCAGGGACAACGGTCGACAGACACCCATCCAGGGTGCTTGTGATGATGAGTACCTACCATGGTACTTTCAGGTGTCCATTCCCCGCCTGACTCCGACTCCGCCTTCACCTCCAGCTCCGCCTTCGCCTCCAGAGGATGTTGGTCCACTTCCCTATGAGTCCAGGGAGAGAGTAGCTAGACATGTCCAGGATGCCTATGATAGTCTTTGGCAGTCGACGACATTCCTGGGGATGTCTATGATAGTTTGTTGGCTGCTTTACAGCTTTTGGACATTTAGTTGTATTATTTTTTGTATTTTTACTGTATTAATACTGATTATTATTGTTTATTAGTTTAGCAAGTTTCGTTACATTTAATTATTTCGCAAGGTATTTCCGGAAAACACATATTTCTGCCTTTCGAAAATATGTGTATTTCCGGAAATTTTTAAAAAATATTTTTTTTTACGAAAAACTAGGGGTATTTTGGGGATTTATCGTAAAATGGGGGTATGGGGTCCAATGGGGGGTAAAAAAAAACAACCAGCTTTTTTTTTATGAGACAATAGTTTTCATATATGGTTTGCTACCTCCATATATACGTTCTTCCATATTAAGCGTAACCACCTTGACTTTTAAGGTCATTCATCTCAAATTAGAGCATTAAAATAAATCAAGAGCATTATGAGTTACAACACTAGGTCTTAAACCATTTTCAGGCATCACTCTATGAAATAGATCAAGAGCTTCATCGACTTTTTCAGCATCCAATAAACCAGAAATCAATGTAGTGAATGTCACAATATCAGGTGCACAAAATCTACCCATCAATATATCATCCAATACTTTTAAAGCTTCATCAACCCTCCCCATCTTGCAAAATCCATTGATAACAGTGTTGAGGGTAATCAGATGGGGGATGTGGTTGTCACTGAGGAGGTCCAAAAGAACAGTTCCAAAGCTGTATATGACATTTTCTAGGGTGACTCTTCCTGCAACTTTACATTTCTCTTTACAGTTTTCAATCTTCTTTTATGTTGTACTGCTAAGCTTCTTTTCTTCATCTTCAACAAGTGGTTGTACCTTGCAAAGAAGAGGCAAACAAGGTTAGTGTTTTCCTCAAGTGTGAGAGATGAGTGAGAAAGAAAAGAACATTAACAAGAAGAGAGGAATTTACCTTTTTGTAGCCAAGTTTGTGTTGTTGTATTGCTAGTCGTCACCTTCAAATCAACACAAACATAAAGTCACAAATATATATATATATATATATATATATATATATATATATATATATATATATAAATTTTGGGTGAAAGAAAGAAAGAAATTGAGAAAACAAAAGAGTTTAGATGAGTATTACCTTTTTGAAGTTTCTGGTAGTGTCTTCACAAGTGGTGAAGTCTCTCAACGGATTCAAGACTCATTTGAGTGCGAGTAAACAAATTGAGAGTCCATTGAACATTCCTCATCAGTTTTGTTTATACAAGTCAGAAAAACAAAATATCAGATTCGCAGCTTCACAAAATCAGAAATTAAAGAATAAAAAAAAAGGGGGGGGTTTTGATTAATGCCTGTTTGGTGTTTCAATTGTAGCTCCATTGCTGCAATTTCAGTTTTGATTTCTGCAAAAATCCAAGCATCAGTTGAAAACCTAGCCGAGAATAGAAAAAAAATTGATTACAAATTATAGTTTTGTGTATTCACTTGACTTATGCCATTTAAGTATTCACATGAATTTCTTGGCTTAGCAATCCATGATTTGTCCATAGTTAGCAGTCTTCTAAATAATGAAAAGAAAGTCTTCAAAAGAATGAAAAGAAAGTATAAAAGAAATTAAGAAAACCCTAAGAAGTGAAATAAAGAATATAAACAATTAAAGAGATTAAGAGCATCCCAATTTCATTTAACATAGAGGAACATATATGAACTCTAAATGCGAAAAATTACTTATAAGTAGTATTACTATTACCATGTTTTGACTGAATCCCGTTCATAACTAATTTGACGCACATTATTCAAACAAATTGGCCATATAACAAATTGGTCATGTAACTAAGTAGAAACATATAAAACAATGAAAAATCGTAAGCAAGAAACATCAAGGTAGTAGAACTTTCAAGGTATAACATGCTAACTGTGTGTATCTGGTGTTCTTCAAAGCTGTTATTTGAAGCAATCACCATTTCAAACAGCCAGTTTGAGCACATACAACAGAAACCAAGAGTGTTAAACATAGGGTTTAACACATTAAAAGGAAACAAAAGAAAATCAGAAGGTGGCGAAAACAATACCTGTGTGCGTTCTTCGTTTGTGTTTTGTTTTCAACACATTCAACAACATTTCGTTCATGCAACAACAGAAACCAAAGAAATCAGTTTTGCAGTTTCACAAATAGAGAAATTAACGAAGCAATCAAATGACTTTTGTTTAATACCTTCTGAAAATCGTTTGTATAACTGTGTCGGTGTGAATCCAGCCTTCAATCTGTACAAATTATCCATAAAATGTCAAAACCTAGCAAAGAAGAGAAGGGAAAACGAAGGAGACGAAGTAGAGAGAGAGAGAACCTGAGTGAGAAACGACGTTTATTTAGAGTTTGTTTCGTTTATATTCGTCGGGTTCTGTTCTAAGTTCATTTAGCCCGCGTGTCTTGCCATTTGCGGGTCGTTGGTTCCGCATTTGTACAAAAAAAGGCTTTGAGTTGCTTTTTGGCAGAACTGGGCTTGAGTTCTTGGATCAGAAATTGTTGTTTGCACCCCTGCAATGGTGAAAATACACCTCAGTTAGTAAATTCAACAATTTCACCTTATGCATAGGAATTGAACCACCTTTATCTATATCTAAACGTGCTGCTGATATTCCAAGATATGATGAGTAATGTGATTATTAGGTAGCCTATTTCAGTATAAAAATGTTCACAAAACAAATATCAATAATAATTTAAAATATAATTATTAATATTAGCGTTAGAAATAATACGATCACCATCTTACCCTAATTTGGATGGAATTGTTGGCTTAGTTTAGGTGTAGTATGTTGTGAAATCATCAGGTTTTTCTTTTATTTATTCCACTAATGTTAGTACTTTCTTATTTTAAATCCCCTTAATGGTTCGTTGAACAGTTTGTAGTTCATATTCCACTAATATTAGTACTTTCTTATTTTAAATCCCCCTAATGGTTCGTTGAACAGTTTCAGATTTTGATTTTGGTGTGTAGCAATAGGCCAATAGATCGATTCCTTTTATATTAGCCATTGGTTTATGAATTAGTATCAATTACTTTGTTATTTACCCTATAAACATATCTCACGCATGATGGTTTAAGATCTGCGGTCCTTTGTGGAAGATCTCATGTACCACTGGACGTGCATGGTCCTTCCACTACCAACAAAGGTTTCTCTTACTGCCGTACGTGTGCCCTGCTGCAATGGTTGGAGCACCTATTGGTCGTTTGTTACAGATATAGGACTTGATCATCTTTCTTTTACACAAGTCTTATAAAATGTGTGAGGATCCTTTATCATAGTTGCACTGCTACAATGGTTGGAGCACCTATTGGTCATCTGTTGCAAATATAGGACTTGATAATCTTTCTTTTACACAAGTCTTATAAAAGGTGTGAGCATCCTTTATCATAGTTGCAGAAACCATTCATTAAAGGAGATGCATTGGTCGTTCAAATTCTTGACGATGAATACAAGGCAGGGATAGAAAAGGTTGCAATAATCATCTTCAAGGACGTTTGGTGCTATTTAAGGGTGTTATTCCTTTAAAGTTGCTGACATACTATCCAAATTATCTTCTATTTGGAAACATAGTAGTCCTTCGCATTTTATCTCTCTTGGCAAAGGCTACTATGAATTTTCTTTCTCATCCATAAAAGATCGCATGAGGGTTTGGTCTCATAGGGCTTGGTCTTTAAAACCGGCTTTTACTTTCCTCACACCCCCTCCTACTCTTTCACACCCCCTAACTTCTAAAAACCCTAAAATACCCTCAACTTAAAAAAAAAAAAAACACAACACCCTCACACCCCTCACTCCTCTCATTTTCCCTTTCACTCTCCCTCACACCCCTCATTCGAACCCTAACTCTCCTCTCCCCCTCTCACTCAACTTCTCACAACTCACTCAATCTCACCCAATCTCCCACTCAATCTTCTCCACAAACACCCTCAAGACCACCTGGGTTTTGTTCGCGTCCTCTCACTCTCTCTAATCGTTCCATTTTCATTCAGGTAACCCTCTCTCCCTTCTGTACATTTAAGTTTTTTTTTTCTGTGCATCTGCTGTGTTCGCATGACCTCATGCGAACACGTGAAAACAAAGGTGTTCGAATGAGGTCATGCGAACACCGTTCGAATGAGGCCATGCGAACACCCGTTCGAATGGGGTTCGAACACGTGCGAATGCTTCTGTTCGAACAGGTGCGAATGATGCTGTTCGAACAGGTGTGACAGTATTGTTTCTGTTATTTTGCTGATTATGTTGCTTAATTGGTTTAATGGTTGTTGTTTCAGATATGGTGAGGCATCGTGGCGGTAGTTCGCAACAGCCGGAGCGTAGGCCACCCCCGACGGCTTCCGAACGCAAACGGAGGCAAGATGGAGCTGAACCTTCCCGGAGGGGTAGGCGTAGGGACGTCCCTCCTCCCCCACCGGAGGTTGATGATATTGTCCGGGATGTTGAGCGTGATGCTCAATTTCCGGCATATGAGCTGGCCGGCCCTTCTGGTCATGCACATGAGGAGGGAGGTGCTCAACATGAGGAGGATGTTGAGCCTCAGGAGCCTGCTGCTGCTCCTAGGGCTACATTCCCATTCCCTGGTGGACCTGTTGATGGTTCTGTCTTGCCCACATACGGGTCTCATATTTTGACTGAGTTCTATACTGGCCGGGTAAGTTATTGTTATATAATAGCGTGTTGTCAATTTTGTTTCTTATTTTGTTGAACATATTGGCTTATTGTGCCGGTGTCATTTGTCAATGCAGGTTCGGCCGGACATAACTACGATTCCACATGGACCGGTTAACCTTGTGGTCCATGCTAGGATCAGGGAGACTCTTATCCTATCGGGGTTGTTCCCTCTCATAGGACTTGGTTTTCCCCTCACTCACAAGGGGCTGCTGAACGCATTCATAGAGCGTTGGCAGCCGGATACATCATCATTCCACCTTCCTGTGGGTGAGATGTCTATCACCCTTGATGATGTATTCCAGAGTGCCAATTTTACATCTTGGGTGGTGCACCCAGAATATGTTGAGAGTATGCCACGGGCGAAGAAATGGCTGTGTAGGGATGGCCCCGGGGCCATCAAGTCACACACCATCAGACTGTGCCTTGACCGGCTACACCGTGAGGAGGTCACCTGGGACCCCTACACAGGCCATAGGCAGGAGAGACCCTTTGAGGAGCTGGGAAGGTTCAGAGGGTTCATCCGGAGTGCTGGCTGTATGGTGAGCCATTTGCCGGATAGAGTGCTCAGACAGTTTGGCCAGGTACAGCACATCCCGGAGGAGCCCAGACCTGCAAATCGGGCCGTCTGTACTCTCACGGAGTGTGATGAGAGGTGGACACAGTTCCAGGACCACTTGGTGGCGCGGGGGCCTCCCTGTGTGCCGTACTCCTCAAACACGGTGCCGGGGTACTTTCCATGGTTTTCTAGGGTCTCACATCCCTTTGCCTTCCCTGAAAATTATGTAGAGCTTGTGGATGAGCCGGATGTCAGTGTGGTACGTGTTTTTTATGTTAATTACAGTAATAAGTTTCTTCTACTTATTTAAATCTACTTATTTAAATAATGTTATGTTATTTGTTTGACAGATGCTGCCAGAGCTCCTGGATATGGTGGAAGAGATGGATGGGACCATCAATGATAATGTCCCAGAGCCAACCAGGAGCGTCTTTCAGCGCATCAAGAGGTTGCTCAACCCCTTCCGTAGGCTTAGGAGGAGGATCGTCAATGTGTATCAGAGGAGGGGGCGCAACACCCAGTAGGGGGGATATTTGTATAATTTAACTGTTTGGAACTTTTGTATAATTTAACTACTTTTGATATTATTAAGTATTTTTGTGATGTCATCTACTTAATTTGGCGCAAATTTATTGCCTTTTTATTACAAACCATAACCATACATGAAATATGAAAGACATGAAATACGAAAGACATAAAACCAACATAAGCAAACAACTAACTAAGAAACTAGTGTTTCGGTCGTCCCTGTTCCAGAAGATAAATGATCTCTTCTGGAGTGCGTATTGTGTCCACGTACAACTCTAAGACTTGTCGCCCCATCGGAAGTGTAGCATGATATTCCATCATGGTCCCAACGTCGTCATCGTTGCGGATCTCCATAACTGTAAAATAGCCAGTCCCGTAATCAAGCCGGTTGTACTTTCGGTAACGTATACGCGCCACGTCTTTACGCCACGCTCCCTCTGGACGAATCTTCCTCTCAGCCTTTTCCTTCAGTTGGGCGAAGGTGATGTCCTTACTCATCCTGCAGAATACATGGTTAGGACAACGAAACACAACACCATGTTCGTCGGTGGTGACAGTCCCATGGTGATGAAGGGCAGTTAGGAATTTGGTGGATGAGTACTGGGTTGAGCACAATTGTCATTCCATTTCAGCTTGGTTGTAGCTGTCAAGAGGGAGAGTAGGTTTTGGTGAAGAAGCAGATTAGGGTTTGGTGAAGAAGGTCTGAGGATGTGAACCCCCTTTTATAATAGGCATGGTGAAATGTCAGCCGTTGATTTCATTTTTAGATCACAAATCTGAGCCGTTTAAATTCTATCCGTTCAGACACATTTTTCAAAGGGATTGACATCCACTCCTTTATCTGACACACATTTGACTGATTGTAAGCCGTTGATCAAAACTGTCGGTGGAATCTGAGACGTCCAATATCTGTCGCTCTGCAACACTGGTTCGAACAGCCTCATGCGAACATATTCGCATGACCACATTCGAACCTGTTCGCATGACCCCATTCGAACAGATGAAAAACACCCAAGAGGGTGTGTCCCCATATTTAACACACGCGAATGGCCTCATGCGAACCTGTTCGAAGGCCCGTGTTCGAACAGGTGAAAATTCGTGAAAAAAAAGAGGTTTGGCCTGGCCTTTTGGTCATTTCACACCCTTATGGGGTGTGTTTCGAGTAGGAGGGGGTGTGGGAAAAGCAAACGCCTTAAAACCAAGTATTTTTCATCTTTCCCATTGGACCTTGGATTTCAATCCTAACAAGCAACACCAATGGACATTTTGGATGCTGACTAAACATCTGAATGAACAAGATCTAGAACCTACTTTAGTCTTTTTGCATCATCTGATCTTTAAAAAGATATTGTGTTGTTTTCTTACAAGACAATCTTTACAAGATTCAAGTGGCTTCCCCTATATATTTGAAATATAAACTTTAGCAAGAATCTCCAATCCTTTCTCGTTCATATGGCCAAGCTGTTTGTGCCACAATTTTTTTGGTTGTGTCTTGAGAAACACCAGTATCTCCCTTCACTGCATGATGTACATGGAGATGGAGCTTTCCTTTTTCCCACGAGCGACTGTCATGCTTCCTTTGTTAAGCTTCCATTCACATTTGCTGAATCAATTTATTATCTCAAGTTCATCTAAGCTTCCTTTGTAACAGAATACATAATAAGTTTTCTGTCTGGAGCAGAGTTACTGAGAGTGACAACTAGAGTGTCCCAACTCTCGGGTTGAGAACTGAGGAGTAAGAGAGTTTGCAACTCGTCATCTATCTTCATGTCAGCGTTCATTAACTGATTCACAATACATTTGAAAGTATTCAAATGTTCGATCATGTTTTAACCATTTAAGTACTTCAACTTCACTGGTCTTTTGAATTAATGATTCAAGTTTCGTCCAAAACTTATACATATTGGTATAAGATGATAAATGCTCGAACAAACTTCTATTTATATTTTTTTTTGATAATAGCTGCTAACTTTCGATTTTGGAGCTTCCAAGCTTTTTCTTCCTTCCCCTACGACTTATCCTTCTAGAGATTGACTCATGCAAATATTTGCAGTATAAGTGATCTTTCATCATCGATTTCCAATAGCTATAATTTTCAGTAGTTAACATATCAGTCACTATCATGAGTAATAGAACCCTCCATTATGAGTGCACAACAAAATGGTTTCGACAACTAGGAAATCTTGTGAATAGTGTCGTAGATTTGTTATCTAATAACACATATTTACTTATCTATTAAATAACATGTTACTCATATATATATATATATATATATATATATATATATATATATATAATTTAAAATTTGACATTATATAACAAAAATTAAGTTAAAGATATTTAAGAAAAAGTTATGAAAGAAGGAGCTCCACAGTCTAGGCATCATGTAGGCTAAGACTTTCTGCACTACTTTGATGCACTAGAGAAGGGACACTGCTGCTCGGGACGGGTATCACTTATTAACTGGTCCGAATCAGGTGCACCTGCCACGGTTATAACTCAATGGACAAAAATTCCATAGCACAATAGTAAAAGCAAAGTAGAAAAGAAAGGAGCTAGAGAAGAAATTCCAAGACAAATTTTACCCCGCTATTTGAGAAAGGAATTTGCAACAGTTCTTTGGAGAGTTCCCTGGCCTATCTATCTATCTATCCCTGTATGCTATTTGTTCTTTTTGTGACGCTTTGCTCCAGTGATATTTAGCCTCTTCAATCTATTTATCTTCTTTTAACCATCGATCCTATCCTTTTTTTAGATCCTACAACTATGACAATGAAGAGAAGCATGTTCTGCATTCTAATTATAATATTGGCTTTCATTCCAACAGCACTCTTCGAAGAGCCAAGACCTTTTGAATACTCTACAAAGGTACATATATACCTCTTAATTTACCTTGGAACCTTTTTGTTTTTTTTATAATATGCATGATTTTTGTTCATGTTTGTGTGTGTTTAAGGTAACAAAAAGAATATTGTTGAGAGGTGAGGTGATTGAATATAAAGAAGCATTCAGCAGGGGATTGATAGGTAGGATTGGGTCAACACCACCAAGATGCGAACACAAATGTGGAGGCTGTATTCCCTGCATTCCCATCCAGTTTCCTACCAACAAATATCTTCTAACTGTTCAGTATGCAAATTATCGATCTGAAGGATGGAAATGCAAGTGTCACAATTCTTACTTCAACCCATGATCCCATTACTGAAGAGATTCTACATTTCTACTTATATATTTGTTCGTGCATAAACTTTTAGTTTATATTTGATCAGTGATTGTTGGTTTTTTACAGAACGAGATTTTGTGTTAAAATGACAACTTTAAACAGCATTCCATTTGAGATGGTGGCAAGGGGATATTTTTTTTGTCTAGTAGATGATAAAACAAATAAACACCACGCATATACACAACACCGCTAACACCTGGATTTGAACTTGAGACCCGACGTTTTCATCTCGCTGCAACTAACAGTGAGGGACTGGTAGCATGGGGATATGATGATCTATATATATATATATATATATATATATATATATATATATATATTACTCATTAAAAACTTACAATATAATTAATTAATAAATGTTATATAGTTGTTTATGTTTATTATATGAAGCTGTTTCATGATCTCAATTAAAGCAGTCAAATTGGGTCCTAATTGTCTATTCAGTCGTGTATTTTGTAAGGGTGATACTTCGTACAATCCCCCTTCTATTCAGTGGACACCCCCAAAACAATGTATTCCACCATGTTTCTTCTTCGGAAAATCAGACCTCTTTCCACACACCCGTTGAAACACACTTGGTAATTTAGTACCGAACTGGTTCGGTACTTTGGTACCGTACCGGCCTAAAAATGCAGCGTGAGGGTGCATTTCACGTGAGAGTATTTTTGGAATATTTAAGGGTTAGGGGTCTCCAGTGAGTAGAGGGGTAGAGGTGTCAATTTGGCCCAAGCCCCCAAGCCCAGCCCCATTGGCCCTCAATCAAGCCCCATAAAATTGAAGCCCCCTATTAATGGGGCTTTTTTAGCCCCAGCCCACACTTTTAAATTTTTTAGTGGGTTGGGGCCAAGGCTTTGTGGGCTGGCCCCCAAATTTTATTCTCATTTTTTTCCCACCATTTACACCTCTACTTTCATTCTTTCACCCTCATTTCTCTTCTCCTTCCCTCTTACCACCACATTCTTCTCCCTCTCACCACAACCACCACCACCATCTCCCACTCACCACCACCACCTCATTTTCCCTCCCACCACCACCACCTCCTTATCCCTCTCGCCACCACCACCCCACCTCTTTTCCCACTATTTATACCTCTACTTTCATTCTTTCACCCACTTCCTCTTCTCTCACACTCCCACCACCACCACCACCACCACCACCATCTTCTACTCACCACCACCACCTCATTTTCCCTCTCACCACCATCACCTTCATTTTCCTCTCACCACCACCACCACCACCACCACCACCTATTTTCCCACTATTTACACATCTACTTTCATTCTTTCACCCTCTTCCTCTTCTCTTTCACTCTCACCACAACCTCCTTTTCCCTTTCACCACAACCACCACCACCACCTTCGACTAACCACCACCTTCTTTTCTCTCTCACCACCACCACCACCACCTCCTTTTCCATCTCACCACCATCACACAACAACCACCACCTCCTTTTTCCTTTCACCAACCACCACCACCACCTATTTTTCCACTATTTACACATCCACTTTCATTCTTTCACCCCCTTCCTCTTCTCCCTCACTCACCACCACCTCCTTCTCCCTCTCACCACAACCACCATCATCACTATCTCACACTCACCACCACCACCACCACCACCACCACCACCACCACCAAGAGTGGGTCATTATTTGCAAAATAAATATTCAGGGCCCATGGGCTAAACTAGGCCATCAAAGTTGAGTGGGTCATTTTTTTCAAAATAAATATTCAGGGCCTATGGGTGGGGCTGGGCCCACATGGGCCTTATGGGCTTGGGGCCTATGTGGGGCCTTAGGATGGTGGGCTTTTTGGCCCATGGGCTTTTTGGTCTATGGGCCATGTGGGCCTAGGGTGGGCTAGCCCACGTAGGCCAAATTGACAGCTCTATAGAGGGGGGGTTGTATGAAGTATGACCCTTTTGTAATCCAACCCAGCCCAAAACATTGGATTAGTGTGCCGCCCTGGCCCAAATCGACCTTTAATAAAGGAAACCACAAAATGTTAAAAAACATAAAAAAAAAAAAAAGCGGGCTCACCCAAGCCCTTAGGCTAACTAGGTCTCTATTTAGCGAGCCTAACCCAGAATATGGGCCATCTGACACCTCTAATCTCTCTATCTATCCAAATATAAAGAATTTGTTATTTTGTACTATATTTTTTAGTTTTCACCCGTAAAAGTAGTGTTTACATTCTATTCATTCAATGCTCTGTCGAATGTGGTTCCTCTCCTTTACACATTGTCTCCAACTCCCTCCATCCTCTCTAACGAACTTTTCCTATCACCACACACAAACCTGTGGGTAAACGTACTAGATCGTAAGTAAAACTTATAGTGAGAGTCAAAAGTTTGTGGGTAAAGGTCCTAGAAAGTAGATTAAAGTTTCCCCTATAGACAAATTGTATTGTTATACATCATGCATATTCTGGAAGGAGTGACTATGGGTAAATCTTAAATCTATCTTTACTTTCATATATTTGACATTTTGTTTCATCGGACTGCATGGCTCCTCTCCGGCCACCGCCAAAACCACCATGGCTGCAACTTGTCGTCCTTGGAGCGCTGGTCTCTGGACAAAGTACTGGTATTTTGGTGCTTCGACTCTATGTTTGGTGTTTTAGCAATTTTTGGTCTAAAAATGCGTATCTAGTGTTTGCTGAAAGTCCCCATAGAAATTATGGCTGCCTAAGCATTTGGTTGTGGTCCTGGTTGCATTATTTGGAGACTGTTAACCTTTGGAGCTGATACCTCACTAACTGGCCTCTAACTGGCCTCGTCTTCTCAGGCAATTGGGGTTAATCTTGAGACCAATTTGAGTCGAATGGCGCGTACGCAAGTCAAAGATATCACCTGTAACTGGAGTAGGAGAAAGACTGCGGAGTCTCAACCACTGATTACCTCTACTTGGGAGTTGAAGCTACTGATAATCTGGACGTTAGGTCGTTGTGTTTGGGTTGGTTATGCCCCTAGGGCCTGTAAACTGTCTAAATGTAATGGTTCCAATGGTCATATTCAATGTGTAGTAGTTTCTTTAAATCAGGTTGATCTTAGCTTTCGGTTTGGAAATGTCCAACCTCACCTACTTCATGTATTTTTTAATGATGATCTCATTATCAATTGAATGAAATATGTTTCCTTAAAAAAAAAACTTTAGAGAGATACATGGTGTTCGCTTCTTAGTCACTGTTAAAAAGATTAAAAAAATTAGATATCTAAATTTAGAATAAAGCTAAAAATATTTAAAAAAATCTGGTCAACATTCTGGGTTAGGCTTGCTATATAGAGGCCTAGGAAAAAAATGATATTCACATCCTACAAGATTTTTAAATTTTATTAACTTTTTATTCTAAAACTTCTAGAATTGTTTATATCTCGAATCTACACTGAGCCCAAATATTTGAATAAAAAAGAAACTTTAATGCCTAAAATAGGTCCTCCACTCTTATCAGCTAAAGTATATGTCATATATGCACTCTTACAATTGGAATCATTTTTCCCACAAGGATAGCAAAATAGATCCTCCCCCTCAAATAAGTGATGAGGAGGAAAAGATAAGATTAAATGATAGTGGATGGAGAGACATGTATGTATAGAGAGGATTGAAGTCCGGTTATCCTCAGTCCCTTTCTCCAAGCACTCTAATGAAATTAAAAGCAGGTCACAAGTGCATAAACATAATGTTTCATGCCGAATACTGGCCATCATTATTGATATTTGATTGATAGAACTTCCAGAAATCATTTACAGCTAAACCATTTATGCATTTACAGCTGTCTCAATTATCCGAAAACCAATTAGTTGCATGGCACATAACATTGTTAGTGCGCCGCTTCCAAAATTTCTTGCATATTGATAAAGTGCGAAAGTGATTAAATTAAATACATAGATGAATTAACTCCAAAAGAAGCAGCAAATCGCATGGAAATGCTTAACCCAAAGGGGATCACAATGAAAGAAGATGATTAGTCACGAGAGAAAACATAGGGGCCAACATATGTACATCGATTTAACTCTAAAAGGTAAAGCTCATCCACATAACGGTTAATGATGTAATGCTACCTCAGTCAAGTTCCCCTTTCCTATTCATCAAGTCGTGATAGTATAGTAGTACGCACATAGGTTGACCAAGAATACAAAATATGAACCAAAAAATCATATTTCCAACCTGCCATGAAGATAATAAGAATTAAAAACTGAAAAATCAACCTGAAGATTATGAGTTTACAACAAATTATTAATAGATTAAAATTCTTAAGTAGGGCACTGACTTACCATTGAGTTTTGGTATTTATTTTGTAGGTAATTAGTGATGAAGACCAAAGGAACCTAAAAGCATAAGATATCATATTATCAACTACAACCGACAATTTGTAAAAAAAAAAAAACTACAACCGACAAGGATGACCCGGTGCAAGAAACTTCCACCAGATGGGGTCTAGGGAAAATATGGCAATAAGCCTTTACCTGAAACATAATTCCAATAAAAGCCCACAACTTGAACATGTGGCAAGGAACAGCAATGCATAACTGCACTCAGATGAAATGGAAATTATGAGCAAAATTGCCAAAGGAGGAACAGATCAAAGGATTCATTGAAAGCGTAACTACAATTGAGTACAATAGATGATGACTCAACTAAAGAAAACATTGTGACAACACAGGTAGAAACTAGAATATGTAACAGTCTGCTGAATGCCATTTAAGAACCCTTTAAGATATCAGCTGCTGTATCAGTATCATCTACTTAAGCCAAGCTACATGTTGCTTAATAATGGACAAGATAGGTCATGTACAAATAACATTGAGGAGTTATGAAGTCAGATCTCTTATGAAGACAAATCCACCACCAATAAGGATTCAAGGTGGAAAACAGGGTTCAGTTGCTGCGGCCAGTGGGCCAAGCAGGAAGTGTCAAAGAAAGCTTGGATTTATCTCTGCAAGCTCTGATACCGTATTAACAGAAGAGAATAACCCTAGAGGTGAAGAATGGAATTTGTGACCAATACAGTCACTGTACTCTGAACTTTATCAGGCATGGAGAGCTTGGTTTACCAGCTTCAATAGCTGTACAAATAATTAATATAACCACATATAAAGCTGATTATAGACATTTAAAGCAATAAAACTAGCGAAAGATATCTATATATTGAAACAAGGCAAAACCGTACACCCAAGTATCTAATGGGAGTGGAAGAGACGTGCTCATTATCTATGAAAAATGAACAATACTCCACATGGGCATAACTGTCCCTCCCTTTAAACATAAAAAAGTAACAAAAACAATAGGGGGGCACAATAGGTGGGGATATAGAAAGAGACATGAACCACACACCTCATGGAACACAGCAGAAACCAGGAAAGCAATCAAAGCAGCAGCACCCTATATACGATGAGCAAATCATTCACAAACACAAGGTTAACAGATCAATGAAAAAGCAAGAGATATATATCTTTAATGAAAAACTAGAAAAGCAAGAGATATATCTTTAATGAAAGAGAATCAAAACCAAATCAATGAAAAACCATAATGTTATTAACAAGTAGCTTATAACAAAGACCCAAAAAATTGAAGGACAACAAGGTTAACATACGGGGAACAAAGCGATCTCCACTTTTTTGTATAATCATGTCAGCTACATGCAAATGCATGTTGGTACATATGCCAAAGTCATCTGAAGTGACAAAACAGAAAATGCCAAGTTCTAATGTTGTCCATCAGTTGAAAACTTTTGATAGGATTCCAATTGTGAAACGTGGGCCCAAAGAGTAATGTAGGATCCCAATTGTTATAACTATATAGCATAGTTATTTTTTACATTATTGTTTATCTATTATAATGACAAACAATAGCCTTAAGAAAGAAACTACTCTAAAGACACTTTTCATTTGTGTCTAAAATTAACTTAAGTATTATAGTTCAGAGTACACTCAGCCAGATAAAAAGATGCTTGATTACCTTGGGTATACCAATCCTTATGCAGGGAAAATATACATGGCGAACCATCCATTTGTGCACAGGCTGCAATATCACGGAATTCACTCAGTTGAATAGTTATGTATTAAAACTACACAATAAAAAATCTCTGATGTGTTCTGAAATCTAGTTTCAGAACCATATACTCAGTAAATGTTGGAAAGGTATGCCAGAAAGTAATAGATGAAAAAAGAAACTGCAAGTTATCTTTCTTCCTAATTCCTTCTTTTCTTAAAATAGCCTTATAGTTATAACATCTATTGGTAAAGCACTGAGCATCGTATTTGTATGACTAGGCATTGTGTAGAGTTTCTAGAATAGTCCAACTTTGTTGTGGTTTCTGTTAAATTATATCAGATGATTAGGTGATTTAACACTGTTAAAGCTTGTTAGTGGCTTGCAAGAGCAAGACAAGCTGGAACTCATGTATCAATACTGCTGTAACCTCGCAAATTACTTAGAGAAAAAATCAAATCATTCCGGAAGACTTGATTTCCCTCTCAATTTTTCTCAAACCTTAGTTTCTATCAACCGTATTTATTCAGGTAGCAAATCAATGTCAAATATATTTGTTTCTAAGTATTTCATCAAAAATTAGACCAGCATATCATTTTGCAGAGGCAAGTTTGAAAAGGAAACATACCATATTCCACATCCTCCAATACTGATGACAGCAGCAGCATAAATGCATCCAACAAAAATGAGTCACGGGTTTTCTACATGGAAGTATTGTGACTAAAGGATCAAAGAACAGACAAGGACAAAAAGCCTACCTCTTCAACGGTTTTGGCATTCCACCAATCTTTGTAGAACTCACGGTCGCCAAACCGGAGAAGTTCTGCAAGTATATTTAACCTACATTCCAACAGTGGCTTTCAGGATAAATTGCCATTGTCATATATAACAATTTGAAAAATAACTATCAAAGCTAGGCTTTACTTTTAATGTCAATATTAATATATAAGACACATCAAATCTGAATAGTTAAGCACTTGTGCGTGCAAACACAGATATGAACATTTTAATAGCAGAATAATTCTATAGACGAGAAGTGTTTAGAGTCTTACACATTGACTAGAGATATTATGGCCTACATAGTGTTTTAAGGCTTAGGCGGTCCTCACCTTACAAGCCGGTTTTGTGGAATTAAGTTATGCCTTAAGCCCATATTCTAAAAAGGTATCATAGCTTATCTTAAATGTTTTTGGGCCAAAATCTCTACTATTCCTTCCACGCACATTCCTCCATGCTCCAAATGTTCAGCCCTATGGTGAAGGGGTGTGTTGAGATCTCTGGTATTCCACCCACATTAGTCCACGTTTCAGATGTTCAGTCCTAAGCGTGAGGGGGTGAGTTGAGAGTCTCACTTAGACTAGACATACCGCCTAAGTAGTGCTTATTAGGCTTGAGTAGTCCTCACCATACTAGTCCGGTTGGCTGGATTGTGTTAGGCACTAAGCCCAAATTCTAAGAAAAAAGAGACGGGAGAAAGAAGGAGAATAAGGTATATTCATAGCTCAATGCGAAAGTAATCAAACTCATCAACATAGTAAAACTATTCAATTCATTTGTGTTAGAATATTGGTCTGTGGAACTTGGAATATTTTAAAATATCTTTTTTTATCTTCAAAGTTTAGACTATATTGTGGAATTAATTAAATTTAGGAAGAAATCTTAGGAATTCTTTCCTAACTTAATTATATTTCCTAAATTCTCTTGTAAATTGAAGCTTCCGAGTGCTGTTTTGAATTAGTTTGGGCCTTGCTCTGCATGGTAACTAAGCTTGCCAGGGCTTTTCTGTTTTGCATCTTTCTAGCAGTCTCCATTCAGCTTTGCATCTTTCCAGATGTATCTTTTCTTCTGTTCATCTTTCCAGCAATGCTTCCAATGTATCGTTCTAGTCTTCTAGACGTCTTTGTTAAATTATTTTGAAGCAATGCTCATCTAGCATATTGCCTCTCCCCAGCATTCCTATCATCGTTGAGTTGTCTATTTAGCTATGGCTTATGGAGCCCACACTATTTTACAATTATTTTCTTTTAGGGTATGTATTTGTAAAAAAAACTTAAAGCTTAATAAATTTTAACTTGACGGAGTTTTAGAACATCTATAAAACATTTCAGATTATCTTTCATCCATCTTACAATAATTCGGAATATCTTTAGTGTAACTTGAAAGACTTTTAGAATATATTATGGAATCATTCGTTTTCCTTATTTTTTACCTTATTTAATTAGTATAAGTAGTCCCAATTTATCAGTGGTATTGGTAGGGCCTGTACAGTTGTACTAGTAGTTCTACACTCGTATTTGACCTAATTTCGTATAAGACCATTGGGTTAGCATGTCAGTAACATATCACTTCACAGCTTATAATCTGCCAGAGACTCACTTAAACTTTATATTGCATATCTGTCAGAGACTCACTTAAAATAAGCATGGGAAATGCAGTATAGAGAGACCATAAAACTAAGTTGACAATAATCTGCCAGAGACTCACTTAAACTTTATAATCTGTCAGAGACTCACTTAAAATAAGATGCTTAGACTCCAGAGACAATAGTCTACACACGCACACACCTTTGAATCAGCTAGATCAACCCATCATATGCACTAATAGAGGATATGTTAGTAGGCAGTTCAGTTAGAGTTAGAGCATCTCTGCAGTGTGTGTGATAACACACGTGCAGCTAATGAATCAGCTAGTCTGTTAATTTGTTATGGCTGAGTCAGAAGTTAGTTAGAGCTGCTGAGTCAGCAGTCAGTTAGATATGAGATCTATAATCACCCATTCTGTTGTGCAATGAAATCGGATACATTTTCCCTCGCTCTACAAGCTGGTTTTGCAGGATTGAATTAGGCTCAACCTACATTCTAATATACACTTATACTTGCGGGGTGTAAGAAGGTGTATATCATGTTGAGGATGGTCTGAAAGATCAGGCAATAACAAACAGACACATAAATGAATCATCAATAGAAATTTCCAAGGAAGGACATAGTTTCAGCGCCTATTGCTAATTTTGCCATACAAGTACAACAATCTTCAAGGCAATCAACACGACAAACCAGAACTATGATACATCAATTTATGGTGAGTAAAGGCAAATGCATCCTAATATGCTTTTAATAGAATACGCATGCATGCACATACACAAGTTGAACCAAAATATAGAGGAAATACTCACCAAAGATGGAAAAAGCAGTAGAACATGCAGAGCCACACGTATACGTTTGGAACAGATAGCTTCAGAACTCTCTCAATGGCATATAGAAGGTTTCCCTTTAAAGGATGTTGTGAATTTTGGACAATAGGATTCATATACTGCAAAATTATTTGAATAAAACAATGTCATAACTCAGGAAAACCACAGAATTAGTGAATAGAAAATTTAAAGGGAAAAATGGATTGAAATGACCAATAAATTTATTACTTACTTGCTCTATTATAAATCCCATAACTCCTGTAAATATTACCAGCTTGAGAAGTTGACGAAACACCCAACCCTTTCGAACCGCAGGGGTGCGAGGATAGCTTGGCTATGACAGTATTTCAACACATGAGAAATGGAAGAGTAAAATACACGAGTGAAGTCAATATCAGAATTTTCTCTCAATAAATTTATCACAAATCACTTGTTGGAGTAATAGGGTTTTAGTCTTTCATGTATAAAGGGAAGATAAGGAATACTCAGAACAATAAAATTATATTAATGGTGATGTGAATATGTCACAAAGGATAAAAATAAACCCCGTATATGAACCACTAACTCCGACACAGACACTGTGACACGGCTAATTATACTTTAAAACTAGAAGGTGCAAATTAGCATCCTACACCTTTTACATCTGAATCCCACCCAATATCACCTTTTAGGAGTTCTGCTACAGATTGCCTTACATAAAACTTGGCAACACACACACACATTATTGCATTTGAACATCTAGGGATGAAAATCAAAGATAAGATTACAAACTGTTAGAGTAGTAGTACAAGTTGTAACTTTTGTTAGCTTTGTATATTAGTTCTGTTACCTGCTACAGCAGGTTTCTCTATCAGTATTACCTGCTACTGCAGGTTTCCCTTTCTCTTAACTAGTGTACCTATATAAGGTCACCACCATGTACAGTTGATTCATTCATTCAATACAACTCAGATTCAACAATGCTCTGTTATCTCTCACTCTCTCAAATACTCTAACATGGTATCAAGAGCCAAAACGATCCTAACCGTCTCATAACTGCCTCGTAACTGTCTTTTCCCCTTTTTTCGCTTCGCTTCCGATGACGTCCGTCAACGACGAAGATCCGCCACGGTCTCCTCTTGGCGTTGCTGGCCCCACTGGTTCAAGAACAATGCCGCGAACCTCCGCGAGCACAAAAACCTCCGCCACTTCAGAAATTAAGGAGTTTCGACACAAGATTACTGAAAAACTGCACGATGAGAACTTCGTGCTTTGGCGTCAACAGGTGGAGCTTGTTATCAAGACGCATCGTCTTCACCACTTCGTTGTGTCGTCGACTATTCCTCCTCGCTTTCTCACCACCGACGATGCTGCAACCAATAATGAGAATCCGGACTTTCAATCTTGGGAGGCACAGGGTCAGATGCTCCTTTCCTGGCTACAAACGGCGATCCAAGCCCGCGTCGTTGGCTGTACTCACTCGTTCGAGCTTTGGGATAAGATCTACGCATACTTCCAGAAACTAGGTCGAACGAAGATACGCCAACTGAGAAATGAGCTGCGCACGACGCAATTGGAGAACAGCACAGTGAAAGAATATCTTGCGAAGATCAAATCACTCGTCGACGCTCTCGCTGCTGTTGGAAGCCCTGTTTCTTCCAAAGATCATCTTGACGCAATTCTTAATGGTCTTCCACAAGAGTATGATTAGATCATTTCCATTGTTTACTGTTGAAGAAGCTGAGTCACTCCTTCTTGCTCAAGAGGTGCGCCTAACTCGCTATCGCAAGCAAACGAAGACTGATGCTGCCTCTGTCTTGGTCACACAGGTCCCTTCCTCTCAACAACCTACTGGTGAGCACTCTCAAACCCCAACAAACATAACTCCTCAAGTGCCTAATGCTTCTGAGTCCCAAACTCACAACGCCGAAGGCTATGGCTATGGCTATCGTGGCCGTGGCCGTGGCAGAGGTCGTGGCCGTGGAGGTCGCTCTCAAACGCAGTGCCAGGTCTGCAACAAGTTTGGACACTCTGCTTTCCAATGCTATCATCGTTTTAACCAATACTACAACCCAAATGCACCACCACAGCCTGTTCAGCAACCTTACAACCCTTACACCTATGTCAGACCACAACAACAAGCCACACAATGGCCAACACAAGCCCTTGTAGTCCATGTAACTCAGCCAGCACCTGCACCAGCTACTGCCTTAATCATGACAACACCTCAAGTAGCACAGCCTAACTTCTTTGGTGACACTGCTGCCTCTATGCACGTCACTAACAATTCTCAGAACATACAAGTTCCTCAAGTCACTCATGAGACACCTAGCCAAGTGTTTGTAGGCAGTGGACAAGGTTTGCAAGTCCACTCCTCGGGCTCTACTTCCTTCACTTCTCCTTTTAATCCAAATGTTAAGTTGCATTTACACAATCTGCTTTATGTTCCTGAAATTGCCAAAATCTGATTAGCATTCACAAGTTTCTTAGAGATAATCCTGTGTTTGTTGAATTTCATCTAAATGACTGCTTTGTCAAATCTCAGGATACTCGTGAAGTATTGCTCCATGGTCGTGATGGCCCTGATGGACTCTATGAGTTCAAGGACTTGCTGCCACACATAACTCCAGTCAATCCACCTGCTTCAAAGTCATCACTGTCCCCATGTAAATCCATCTGTAACTCATTCAATTTCAGCTGTAACTCATTCAATTCCCACTTTAAACAGTATCATTAATACCGTTCCCCATTCCTAGCACAATTTACACATTTGCCATCAAAGATTAGGGCATCCTAGTCATAATGCCCTGAAAATTGTATCTCACTTGTGTAATTTGTCCTTACCTAATAAAGATCCTACTTCTTTTTGCAATGCTTGTGCTGTAGGCAAATCTCACAGATTGCCATCTTCTCCTTCCTCCACTGTTTATAATGCACCTCTTCAGCTTGTTTTTAGTGACCTATGGGGACCAGCTCCTATGGCCTCCTCTACTCGCTTTTACTATTACCTTATTTTTGTTGATGCTTACTCTAAGTTTACTTGGTTCTACCTAATCAAGTCCAAATCTGAAACACTTCAAATTTTTGAAGAGTTTAGGTCTATGGCAGAACTTCAATTCAACAGCAAGTTAAAGTCTCTTCAAACTGACTGGGGAGGGGAGTATCAAGTACCTAGCTGAGTTAGGTATTCTCCATCATGTTATATGTCCTCACACTCACCACCAAAATGGTGTAGTGGAAAGGAAACATAGGCACATTGTGGAGCTTGGTCTAACTCTCCTCTTCCGAGCCAACTTACCTCTCCACTTTTGGGACCATGCCTTTGCCACTGCTGTTCATCTAATCAATAGATTACCTTCAGCCTCACTAAATGGAGCTATCCCCTTTCAGGTGCTTCATGGTCATCTTCCCAATTTCTATTCACAAAAAGTGTTTGGGTGTAGCTGTTTTCCTTGTCTTCGCCCTTATAATGCTCACAAACTTCACTTTAGGTCTCATGAGTGTGTGTTCTTGGGATACACTTCATCTCACAAGGGATACAAATGTCTCTCTCCTAGGGGACGCATCTATATCTCCAAGGATGTGCTCTTCAATGAGGTCAAATTCCCCTACAAACAACTCTTTGAATCATCCACTAATCCCTCACCTATAAGCCCTCCAAACACTAACCTTCCCTCAGCAACCATTCCAACCCCTACCATTCCTCACCAATATGCTACACCCACTCCCAATCCACCTCCCAGCTCTCCCTCTTCACCAAACACTGCATCTACATCAGTTAACCAACCTGACCCTGTTCCTAGTCCCTCACCATCTGTCACTACCTCACACCCTCACTCTATGGCCACTGCCAGCACCACAATTGATCTGTCATCAGCCACTCCTTCCCTAGTTAACACCCAGCCTATGCAAATTCGTTCAAAATCAGGCATAGTCAAACCTAGACTTCACCCTACACTCCTCCTAACACACATTGAACCTAAATCTGTTAAAACGGCTTTACAACAGCCTGCTTGGCAGGAAGCCATGGCTGATGAATATGCTGCCTTGATGAGAAACAAAACCTGGTCATTGGTGCCTCCCCCACCTGGCAAAAATGTGATTGGTTGCAAATGGGTATTTAGAGTCAAAGAGAATGTTGATGGCTCTCTTAACAAATACAAGGCGAGGTTGGTAACCAAAAGCTTCCACCAGCAGCAAGGCCAAGATTTTAATGAAACCTTCTCACCTGTTATTAAACGAGTCACTATACGCACCATTCTTACCATTGCTTTCAGCCACAAGTGGGATCTTCATCAAATTGATGTCAACAATGCCTTTTTGAATGGCTCTCTATCTGAAGAGGTGACATGACTCAACCCCAAGGCTTTGAGTTTCATGACAAATCCTTAGTTTGCAAGCTCAACAAGGCAATTTATGGTCTCAAACAGGCACCTCGTGCCTGGTTTGACAAGCTTAAGTCCACTTTGCTGCAACTTGGCTTCATTGGCACCAGATGTGATCCCTCCTTGTTTGTTTACAAGAAAGCAGCCGCTGTGGTCTATCTTCTAGTATATGTAGATGACATTATACTTACTGGAAACTCAAATTTGCTCATCAAGCAACTGATTCAGCAACTGGACTCTGTTTTCTCACTCAAACAGTTGGGTACTTTGGACTATTTTCTAGGTATTGAGGTCAAGCCAATGTCGGATGGCAACCTATTACTCACTCAGAGTAAATATATTAGGGATCTGCTGACCAAAACCAACATGGCAGTAGCAAATTCCATCCCATCCCCAATGGTTTCTAAATATGCCTGATCCTCTCACCTACAGATCAGTTGTAGGAGCTCTCCAATACACTACCATAACCAGACCTGAAATCAGCTATGCAGTCAACAAGGTTTGCCAATACATGTCTGCACCTTTAGAAACTCACTGGGCAGTTGTCAAACGTATACTCAGGTATTTGAAAGGCACAATCAATCATGGTTTGCTCCTTCAACCAGCTGATATTTCCAAGCCTCTGCAACTCAGAGCATTGTGTGATGCAGACGGGGCATCAAATGTGGATGACAGAAAGTCATTCTCTGGCACTGCAGTTTTCCTAGGCCCTAATCTCATCTCCTGGTGGGCTAAGAAGCAAACTGTTGTAACAAGGTCCAGTGCAGAAGCAGAGTACAGGAGCCTAGCACTGGCCACAGCTGAAGTCACTTGGATTCAGTCCTTGCTCACTGAACTGGGCATCAAACATTCTGTCCCTCAGATATTCTGTGATAATCAGAGTGCTGTAGCCTTGGCACACAACCCTGTCCTACATGCTAGGACAAAGCACATGGAACTTGACTTATTTTTTGTTCGAGACAAGGTACTATCCAAGCAGCTTTGCATTTATCATGTGCCTGGAACTGAGCAATTGGCAGACATCCTAACAAAGCCTTTATCTTCTGCCAGATTCCATTTTCTCAAGTCCAAGCTTCAAGTGGTTGCTCCAGCTTCAGCTTCCCACCCTCCTTGAGCATGTGGGGGGGGGGGTGTTAGAGTAGTAGTACAAGTTGTAAATTTTGTTAGCTTTGTATATTAGTTCTGTTACCTGCTATAGCAGGTTTCCCTATCAGTATTACCTGCTACTGCAGGTTTCCCTTTCTCTTAACTAGTGTACCTATATAAGGTCACCACTATGTACAGTTGATTCATTCATTCAATACAACTCAGATTCAACAATGCTCTGCTATCTCTCACTCTCTCAAATACTCTAACACAAACGATGAAACTTTCCAATCGAAATAGCATCTACTGAAGACAATAAAGAAATAGTCATTCAGAAAAATCCCAGAAATAAACCAATCAAAGAGAAATATTCTTGTTGGATGATATTTTAATTCTTAGTTGTGTAATCCTACAAGTGCAACAGATTCTGACAAGATCTCTAACTACAACCATTAAACAAATTCCATACAAAAGACACAGCTGTAAACAAGTCCTTAAAATAGTTCCTTTTATGTGCTTCAATCAGTAGAGGAGTTGAGTCCAAACTGAGGCAACAATGACAAAATAATTTTGTAAAGCAAAAAGTACATAAACCAAAATTTCAAGTTAAAAATTTCTACTACCTGGTAGCATAATGTAGGAGCAACCATGAAGTATGCCAAACTCCCAAAGCTCACATCGTACGGGTGCTCCAAATGCAAGGTATTGGACACTGTTTCTCCCTTTACCACAATCCCACGGGTAACATGATTAATTAGGGGTAAAATCAAAACTTTTATGAGTCACTAATTTGAACAGATTATAGCATAATGTCATCATGCAGCAAGAACAAATGATTGGCCGGGGAAGCAGGATGGATTTTATTATAATAATTACAAAAATAAAACAGCATTTGTCTATGTCATTATGCTTTAGATTAGAACACTAGAATAGAACCCCAGACTACAGTGTGATCATGCAGAATTTTCATGTTCAAAGAGTCAAAGATGTTTGGATCGGCTTATTTGAGTTTATCTACTGGCATAAACGCTTGTGAGACTGTTTGGGAGAGCTTATGGAAACAGCTTATGACATGCTCATAAGCTGTTTTCAGCTAATTTCTATAAGCTCCACAGGATAGCCTATGAAAACAGCTTATGGCTTATAGAAAAATAGTTTAAATTTAATTTATCCTTTATTATATAAATAGCTTATGCATAAGCACTTATATGATAAGCGCTTATACTATAAGTGCTTAATTAAGTTGTTTATCCAAACGGGCCCTAACTATCACGTGAAATATATAGCATAACTAACCTCTTTAAATAAATTTTTCAAAATACTAACCACTACCTTTGCTGCCTTTTCATTTGAGAAAGTAAGTGATCTCATATCGTAATTTGTATGTGCGTATGACACCAATTTTAGCCACACGATGCAAGTCAATAGCATCAATGTGGCACCTGATAAAAAAGCTGAATCACACCTGCACAGAAAAGCAACAGATCCATAACATATCTTTCCTATGCCAATATCCATGAAATGATCAAGAACCAACTGTTGTAGTTATTAATTATACCCATCAAGTTTTGTCTATCTCCCATAAGCCAAATCACTGTTTAAACAAATGTCATAGCTGAAGTAAACTATTATACTCATGAAATATAGGGAACTACTGTGATTGTCTAGTCAATTAAGGGCTCGTAGGCATTACATGAATGTCACTCAAATGCCTCTATCACATCAATAGGAAGTAAGGAGAAGCAACAAAGGTGTTTCCAATTTTTCTTTACCTGGACACTATATTTGCTGTTTCTAATTTCTAATGATAATAATTTGCAAGACAATTTTACTTTCACATTTTATGAACTAAAAACTAAATGTTCCAAACGGATTTAAAACTTTTCTCTTATGATGCAAAGATAATGTTATAACTTCCTTTCTAGATAATGACACAATTCACTGTTCATAACACCTTTATCAACTGAAGCTATTCATTTAGCAAATACTTCCAAAATTGATTTATAATATGCCTGTAATTACAATTGTCTGAAAAAAGTCTACATTTAAGCCCCAGTGACAACTTTGAAGTCTTTACTGACCTGAGGATTACTAAAATTGGATAGATAAGTGCAGCAGTCGTAATTATAAGGTGGAGTAGAACGACAACCTGCAATGTTCAAGTCAACATTCAAATGCATAATAAATATTGAAAATTATGTGTTTAAAAATATCACACCACAATTAATTATGCTTTGAAACTATTGTTACTTGCACAACAATTAAGGAATTGATGTGGTTACAGAACATTTATTTTCCCCATGAAATGAAATGAAATAAAATGAAAGCTTACTTGGGTGCATCACTTACTGGTTCGGAAACACGCTTCTGTTGTGCCGATTTTTCAACTACAAAGGCAGCAAGTGGAAATATTGCAAGACTAAGACTGAAAGAAGCAAAAATATTGTTACAGAATGTCAAATGATGATGTACATCTATTTTAAAGGGGTTGTCAAACTCATTACCAACACATGAAGAGAGGCCAATCTCTAAAAGATTTTGAACTAAACCAAAAGCCAGACTTAATCAACCAACCATACTGCAAAACATGCAACATAAAAGAATGTTCAGAAAAAGAAAAGAATAAACTGTCGGAGTGGAGTGGAGGACATGAAGTTAAAACTTTTTTTGGGGTACACAGATAAAAGCATATTTGCATGTTGAAAATTCAAATTTTGCAGCATTGACATTAAGAATAATTGGTAGAAGCAAACCTTCATTAGATTCTCAATGATAAGCCTGCTGTTCACCGCAACAAGTACCACAATACAGAGATTAAACAGTCCTGCATGACTCTGTAATTCATTTATTAATAATTATCCACAAAACAAATCAATTACAGATGATGACAAAACTCGAATGTACCATTTCATTTAATTAAACACAAAAATGATCAAGTAAGCTAACAGTATACTTATGTATAAAGAAATGGTTAATAGGGCCCTTTTGTTTAACAAGTAGTTTGTCATTTCCCCCTTTCTTTTCCCGTTTTCTGTTAGCTGAGCTGGCTAGCATATAGTTTCGGCTATTACCCTTATTATAAATACAGTATTGACACATTCACTTAGTGTGAATCAGAATTATGAGATTCCCTATTATTCTTCATTTCAAAATACATATTTAAAATCAAGCAGCATGCAAACAACTGAACAAGAGTGACAGACTTAGGAACTTCAGCCTGTGGAGGATATATAGAATAGATTTTAGATTTGTGAATATTTATATGACATAGTTATACTACCATTGAATCTCGTTTCGTTTTGTATTTAAAAAATAGCATGTAATTTTCTCAACTACCAAACCTTCTGAATTCAATGATATCTAATGGGAACAATAGTACAAACTACATATACCATAATTATAATTACTGTGACTACAAAATCATGAAAACTGTTTATATCACCAAAGAAATGCAACGAATTACATTTAAAATTTGGTTCCTCATCAATTCAATGGATTACGAGCCACGAAACCAGCCATGCAAAACTGAAATCAACAATAAAAGCGAGAAATTAACCTGTCTGAATATGTTGCCAGAGCTAAGCGGACTATCCTTGATTCTCCGGTGAGCGGGAACTGAAGGACGGTAAGTGAATTTGATATCAGCGACGGGTTCTCGATCAGTGACATCGTCATTCAGGATCACATTATCAGCGGTTGCATGATCTGGTTTGTGATCCTTAACCTCATCGTTGATCTTACCGTTCAAGGAGTCGTCGGAGCCTGAATCTCTGATCGCATCAGCAGCTGCACCTTCGGCGTTGAACAGGCTACCGGACGAGGCGGCGCTCGCCCTCCGTCGTAGAGAAGAACGCCTTAAATCGGAGTCGGTATGGACAGTTGCCGCAGCGGCGGTTGCTGTGGCGGTTCCCATACTTTCAGGCACATCGGAAATGGCCATCGGGCGAAGATTAACGGTGCGAAAATATTTTATTCTTTTTCTCAATAGATTGCGAATTTTAATTTATATAAAAATAATTATAAATAGAAAGAGGGATAGAGGGAGAGAAGGAAAGGAATCGGAAATCAGAATCAGTGTAAAAGAAAAGATTCCAAACGAGGTCGTGCGACAGAATAGCGAAATTTCGCAAAGTGGCAAAATATGGAGGTAAAGGGGATTAATCACTAATCTTATTTTGGGTATGATATGATATGGTAGATTAAAATTAAAATTAATTAAATCAAAGAATGGGTGTGAGGAAGAAAGTGGCATGGCGACATGTATGAGAAAGAAGAATGGAATAGTCTTGGTAATTTATTTTCTTTTTCCTTTTTTTTTCTCTGTTTTCGTTTTTAGGCTCTTGCTTTGGTTTGTGTGCACTGTGCTGTTTGTTGGTTTGTGATGAGTGTTTTGAAAAGGAGTGGTAGACGTTTGCCAAGGAGAAAGTGGTTAAGGGCAGAGCAGAGCACAGCAGAGCAGAATAGGAAGGATGGGCTTGGAATGGAAGTGAAGAAAATTCGCGGGAGCACCGCTTTACATTGACGCGTAACGTAACCGCTGTCTTTTTATTTATGAAACAGTAAATAAATGTTTCCTTGAATTGCCAATCACAGACACGGGGCAAAGGCTTCTTCAAAGTTTCAAACCTTATATCCGAGAGCACTTAAATGGTGGGGTCTCTTCCAACTTAATTAAGATCTTGAATTCGAATTCAGTATTGAGCATGCAGTAATATTAAATCTTTTGAGGAGAGTTTTGCCATCACTTCTACCCGGCTTGAAGAATTAGTCTCTACAATTGTGCGAAGAGAATATCCAATTTATAAAAAAAGGAAAATTCAAACCCTATTAGCTACGACTACTTCAACGAGCTATTGATTGCATTTTGTTATCATTTCCTTTTCTTAGGCTTTTCCTGATCAATTTTGTTTTCTTTTAATATTCTCTAAATGTTATACTATATGACATTTTAGTAATAAAAAAAATTGTCACATATTATATAACGTTTTACGTTTTGTTTATTTATTTTTCACGTGTCATTAATGAAGGATAAATTGGTAAAGTAACTCATAATTTATATTTTTCATACAAAATTAACAATTTTTCTTAATTTGTGCGAAATAGCCAAAACGTCAAAAAATATGAAAGAGTGAGTAACCAACTTTGTTTTACTATGTTATTAGTGCGCAGTATTCATTGGCTTTGCTATGAATAATCTACATTGGGGAATCTGACTGGGCACGAGTACTCGACTTTGTCGGCTTGAGTGGTTCTCCCCTCCCAACAGAGTTTTTGTACATCGTGGAAGTTACGCAAGACAAGTCCACTCTCGGTGGAATGGACTTCTTTTAGAGGTTTTATTTTATTATGCAATGATTAATTGATTTTTTTGGTAATCACAATTAAAAATGACAGACCGTTTCCATTCCTCAAATAAAAAGGATTTCTACTCTATCATGGAACTTTATTATGGAAATTTTTTTGGCTTACTCAACCCTCGGACAACAAGATGGACTTGTCTTGCATAACTTCTATGATGTCTCTCACTAGTCTTAGATTTGGAAATTCACTAGTGTAAAATTAGCTTTAAAAAGCACTATTTGGAATCAGTTGTTTGGATAACCGATTCCAAATGTAGACGCGGTGGCAATTTTGCAATTAAATGGAGTTATGACAGATTTTTTTTAGACATTACGAATCGGTTGTTTAAACAACCGATTCGATATGTGCCAATTTAGACATTTTGAGTCGGTTGAGTGAACAACCAATTCCGAATAAGTACATTCAGAATCGGTTCTTTAAACAACTGATTCATAAGGTCTGTTTCATTACTAAAGTTTTCACGATCCCCCGTGTTTTTTCAGTTTCCCTCTCACACTTTACCTCTCAAACCCTAACTCGTTCTCATCCCTTCGCATAAACATAAAAATAAAAATAAATATTCGTCATAAATATATCTTAATCAAGTGGTGGTCGATGGTAGTCTAAGTGGTGATCGATGATGGTTTGAAGTGGTGGTTGACGGGCCGAAGTGGTGGTCGGTGGTGGTCGTCAGTGACCGTAGTAGTGGTCATCGGTGACTGAAGTGGTGGTTTGTAATGATCGAAGTTGTAGTTGGTGGTGGTTCGATTGATGATTAGAGGTAGTCATAGTGGTGGTTGGTGGTGGTCAAAATGGTGGTTAGCAGTGGCCAGAGTGGTGGTTGGTGGTGACCGAGTGGTGGTTGTTCGTGGCCAGAGTGGTGGTCAATGGGGGTTGACGTAGTGGTGACTGGTGTTGGTCAGATTGATTATTAGAAGTGGCAAGCAGTGGTTAGAGTGATGGTTGGTGGTGGTCGAGGTGCTGGTTGACAATGGCTGAAGTGATCGAAGTGGTAGTTTTGTGGTTGGTGGTGGTCGGCATGGTAGTTGGATTAGAACCATTGGTCATGTTAGCCATAAAACAAAAACAAAAAATTGGAAAACCTATTTTTTGATTTTAAGTTTTGATGAAAAATTGTTTTGAAATTAAGAAAAAAACCAACAACCCCATTTTACTTGAACATGTTTTGATTTAGAAATTGATTTTCAAAACAAAAAACTCACTACCACTCAAACCCCAAACAGGCCCTTAGATTTAAAAATACTACTGTTTGGACAATATTATATTTCATTGGTATTTTGACAAATTGTTAAACTTTTATATACGTTTATGTACAGAAACCGTCCATCCTTTGTCGATTCTTTTTTTGTTACTATGTCATTGGTGTATAGTTTCCACCTTGTCAGTGACTAATCTATGTCAGGAAACCTGACTAGCAACGAGTACTCGGCTTTGCCGGGCTGTGTAGTTCTACCAAACACTTCTTTCAATTTATTTTCTCATACAAAACGAAGCATGTAAAAAAACCATCATCTAGATTCTAACTTTGTATCCGTTTCTATTCTTTGAAACCAAACGGCGCCTTACCGTTTCAACTTCATTATATAGGAAAATAAGTTGACTTCAGGGTCCAACCGGAATGGATTCTCTCATGTCACATTTTCATCCAGTAAATTCCTAACCATTCAAAAAAGGGGTGATACTTCAAAGTATAGAAAAAGGCAGAGGGTGAAATTTAATGGTGCAGATTAAGACTGGAGAGAAATCCAGTAAGGGAAAACGCTTCATGGGCCATCCCAGCAATTCAGCTTTGGATACAGTGAAAAAATCAAATTATCCCAACAGAATAACTTAAACTTGTATCAAAAACCTTACTTGTTAGAATAGTGCAACAAAGACCAATAAACCAATTCAGACAATAATGGGATTCCACATTGCAAGTACTTATACTTGGGACATTCAGAAGACTGACAATGTAAATTAAATTACTACACCTATCAAAAAGGTCAAACAAGGTTTTAAAACAGAAATACATCAAACGGGGCAAAAAGGGTAGAACCATTGCATAACACTTACCTCAGAAGCCAACTTTTCTCTAATATGATGATGGAAGAAAAAAATCTTATCACAGTAGTTCAGCAACATTTGAAGGCAGCTCCTCAATTAACACATTGTAGAACTTCTGAATGTCAAACAGCATTCTTTCATCATCCTTTGTGACAAAGTTGATGGCAACACCTTTCCTACCAAACCTTCCACTACGACCAATACGATGGAGATAGTTCTCAGGCTGTGTAGGAAGATCATAATTTATAACTAAAGACACTTGCTGCACATCAATACCACGAGCCAAAAGATCAGTTGTTATTAAAACACGAGAAGATCCAGAACGGAATTCACGCATAATAATGTCCCTAGTATTCTGGTCCATGTCTCCATGGGTTGCTGAGACTGTGTGGTCACGGCTTCGCATCTTGTCAGTGAGCCAATCAACCTTTCTTCTAGTGTTCACAAAAATGACACTTTGAGTGATTGCCAATGTCTCATAAAGATCACATAGTGTGTCAAGCTTCCACTCCTCTCTCTCCACATTGACATGAAACTGCTTTATACCCTCCAAGGTGAGCTCATCACGCTTCACAAGGATCCTCACAGGTTTGTTCATAAACTTCCTAGTGATTTCAAGTGCCTCAGGAGGCATTGTGGCAGAGAAAACTCCCACTTGAATCTTAGATGGCAACAGCTGGAATATATCATAGATCTGATGATAAAATGGAAGTTAGAATACATTCGCATCAATAATCTTAAGACTGTAACTCAATAGGCCAATAAAAAATATATTTCCAAGGTGGGTATTGTATATCATATACTAGCTCTAAAATCAATATTTAATGGTGAAAACGGATAAAAGGATGAGTGAAATAAAAAGCACCTGGTCTTTAAAACCGCGGGAAAGCATTTCATCAGCCTCATCCAATACAAACATCCTGATGCTATCTGGACGAAGTGACTGTCTGCGCAGCATATCAAACACACGACCAGGAGTGCCAACAACAACATGAACACCGCTCGATAGGATGCGTTGGTCTTCACGAACGCTGGTACCTCCGACGCAGGCATGTACTTTCACACCTAGATAATCTCCAAGGGCTCGCATAACCTTCTCAATCTGCTGGGCAAGCTCACGGGTTGGTGCTAAGACCAAAGCTTGGCATTCTGTCAAGCTATAGTCAAGTTGCTGCAGAATTCCAGAGCAGAAAGTTGCAGTCTTTCCAGTTCCAGACTGAGCCTGTTGTATAACATCAAGCCCCTTGCAGAATGGAACTATTCCCCTTTGCTGAATAGCTGATGGCTTCTCAAAACCTAAAATAGAAATTAAATTAGTTAAAGGATTTGGCCATATATCAATATCAGCAGCAGTACGGTGAAAACAATTGTTTGCACAGAGATGCAGCAGGATGGTGAAAACAAATGTTTGCAGAGAAAACACCATAACAACATGACCCAAGTTTTATGCTGCCACCATATATTTGGCATATAAAAAGCCAGTAGGATTTCAAGGTCCCAAAATTCAGAACACTTAAATGATTTAAATTTGAATTGCCATCACATATAATTAAAAATTCAAATCTCTACCATATGCATAAATGCCTCTAAGGAGATTCTCTTGCAAGCCCATAGCATCAAAACTATCATAAACTTCATCATAAGATGTGAAGAATTCCTGTCCTTCAGATGTGAGCCTGTAGGTTACCAAAATGAAACAAATAATAATATTAGAATAATAGAATCGCGTAGCAAGTATGTATCCAAAATTAGACAGAAACATAAGCAGTAACAGTAAATAAATGCCAACAAAACAGAATTATATTGTATACACTTCATTCATCTTGGTATCAAATTGACGAGCATCAAATTGAGAACCCTCTGGTGCAGCTCCTGCCATGACTGCAAGATGAAACAAAAAAATATTACCGCACAATTACTAAAGCATGTTTGTTGCAGCATTCTCTCAATTGGCCAATCCAAGTAAGAATATTTGCAGCTCAAATGTTGCCTCATAAATGAAGCTACCATGTTTGCAGTTGAACATATCATTCCCTCATAGCAGTGGTATAGGCAACACTTTGTATCTTTAGCCATAAGAAAAATCAATTTATTGTGCATCGTAGTAACCAAATAATTTTAAAAAAAAAAGTAATCAAACTCCATATAACGTTTTCAAGAATTTGTAATTATAGTTCCCAAAATGCACTCTTTAATAATAATGCCCAACATCAATCACTTAACTCTAAATCACTTTTAATAAAATCAAAGTTTGCAAAATCTAATCCAAGTGTCTAAAAACACAGAGAGGATTAGCAAAGAGTAAAACAAGAGACAAACTACTATCACAATAGAACACCATTGAAACACAAGATTAAAGTAAAATCGAGGACACGTTTCCGAAAAAATATACAGCCAAATATGAAAATATTAAGCATCTAGAACTAGACCTGGGAAACAAAGAGGAACAAATAAATCAAAATCACCTTACGGTATAGGCAGCCAATAGAAAACACAAACGATATTAAACTAGCTTCGAAAACGATTCAAGAGCAAACAAAATAACCGAAAATCCAAGAACCAGAGCAGCATGAATAGATCCAATACGACTATGTTCAATAACAAGTAAATCGATTGAAACACAATAAGATTACGAAACCCATTGTGAAAAAAATCATCGTTTGGAAAAAAACGAGAGAAAGCAGCATCGAATCGAAAAAGATGTGAGAAAGAGAGACCTTAGATAGATGAAATTCGGTTGATCGGAGAGAAAAAAGCGACGGCGAAGAGAGTGATGAGATCGTTATAGATGGCGGTTAGGGTTTCCCGAACTCCTCAGATCTTAAGCCGCGGAGTCGAGGAAAGAGAGAAGGCAAAGGACGTTTTTTTTTTGTTAAAGCGATTGAAAGCATCTTTAGTGGGGTAGTGGGGTGTGTTAAACCCGTAAACTTTGTGGGCCAAAATTGTCACTTAAGATATAAGCAATTCGATTCAAGTGTTTTACTTCAGTGGAGGTTGTTTTTAGAAAAACTATATGTACAGTCCTGTTTGTCTATATTTTTTAACTTATTTTTTGTAATTGTGAGAGAGAAAGAATAATAAAAAAGCATAAAAAAGATAGAGAAATAATGATAAAAAATTTAGTTTCTGTCAAGAAAAAATTTCACCCAAACTAAACTTAGTTACCCCTTATGCCACGTAGAACTGCTCCAAAGGCAATCAACTATAAGGCACGACAACTAAATATAGTTTACTTATTAGTCACCATGCGCTAAAGAAGCTTTGAGTAGTCTAGTGATCGAGAACTGTGAGAACAACTAACATCGTAGCAACCCACGCTCATTCATGTTTGCCTTCGGGAGTGTTCGTGTATTTACTAATTTACCCTGGCCCCGTACTCCACTCAACTTTGCACTCAGGCATAGGTTAAACCGCCATAAGATTTGAGGATGTAGGGTTGGGCTTCGGCCCAAAACCTGAAGATTATAAAATGATGGGAGTTGCTATTAGCACACCCTTCCCATCATTAGTGACACCTAAGACTGCTCATGGTTTATTTATATCCGTAACCAATCCAAAACCACACGCAAACTATTTATCAAGGTAATCAAAACCGGACCGGACATTGAACCGGAAGAGGTAGCGGTTCAGGAGTTCTTGGGTTCAACCGGTTGAATCGGGGGTTGAACCGGAATTAATTAAATACATTATTTAATATATTTTTTACAATATATAAAGGATAAAAAACAAAAAAAAATCATAGCATGACATAATAAAATTATAATATTCAACAATCATAGATAGTTAGATACTAGTATAATGTAAATACTCTCGTAGTCATATTAGTGTACACATTTATTTTTTAGTTATTTATTTATTTTATCAATTTAATTATAAAAATGTATAAAAAATATCCCATATACCAAAATTCAACATCATTTATCATTTTTTTTCCAAAATCAACATGATATACCATTTTTTAAGAAAAATAAAAAAAAAACCGGTTTTCTGTCCGGTTCCCGGCTTTTGGTCCGGTTCCCAGTTTTTGTCCGGTTTTCCGGTTCAATTCCCGGATCTTCAGCAATCCGGTTTTGGGGTTCAACTGGACCGGATAGGGATCCGGTTCCCGGTTCAACCGGTCGAACCGCCCGGTTTTGACAACCTTGCTATTTATGATGACTGGATTTTGAAACCAACCTACATAACCAGTTTCAGCTTCACAATATCGGTTACAACCATAACTTTTATATATATATATATATATATATATATATATATATATATATATATATATATATATATATATATATATAATCGGTTTTAGATTTTTTGTTCAATTTTGGGTTTGTAACCAGTTTTGGATATGAGTTTTTAACTATAAAAACTAGTTTTACACCTTTCAAAACTAGTTTTGGCCCGTAAATTCTAATTTTTGACTTAAAATCTAGATTTGGTCTTAAAACTCAATTTCAAAATTTAAAAATCAATTTTGTAAATATATATATATATATATATATATATATATATATATATTATAGATATAAATCCAGATTTATAAAGTAAAAGTTATTTATTTTGTCCCCAAATATCTCCCAAGCCTCAAAGTCAAAAAAATTTTGCAAACGAATTGAAAATTTCACTATCATGTCTAGTGCAGCGAAAGAGAAAGATAGTGTGGAAGGTGTATTCATGTTGAATTCCATTTTCGCTCAAACACAAACCCACACTTCCAATTATTTGTTTTGCTCCCAAAATTTCATCACAATGGATACCACCACCCACTACATTTTTAAGGTTAACTTTGATACTTCTAGTACAATATATGGTAAATGGGGTATCAGAGTTTCTATCACAGTTCATTTTGGCTTATTATATGTAGCTGTAGCTTGGTCTATCAATGCCCTCTAGACCCTTTAATTGCTGAAGCCATTGGTGTGTAATGGGCCTTAAAATTTGCTCAATAAAAGTGGTTCTTTAATATTCAAGTTGAATCAGACTATAGAGACTCACTCTTATTTTGATAAAACTTATATGACTTTACTGCCTTATCTAAGTTATTTTAATCATTTCAGTTATTACATGTTAGAAGAGAGGGCAATGTTGTAGCTCACAATTTAGCTAAATTTACCCTCACAAACTCTGATACTATTTGGCTTGAAGAAAACCCTCCTTGTATTGCTTTTGCTTTGGCCTCCAATTCAGGAGGGTCCTAATGAAATCATTTCCACGTCAAAAAAAGTATAACCTAATAAAATTTACAATCCATTCGCTTCATCAATTCCAATGTAGTTTCTTCCTTTTAGTAATCGAGTTGGGGAATCAAATAATTAAATGAAGAGGGGTCAAAAGGAAAGCTACGGTGGAGGCAGATGTAGCTATGGAGGAGGGAGAGTGGGAAGAGCAACAAATTTGGAACTAGAACGGGAAGACCGAAAGAAAGAACGTGAGAGCAATGAGATGAGTTGTTGGTGGCTTTGGGTTTTTTTAACAACTGAATCAGTTTCCATTGCTAAGTGGGCTAAGCCCAAACCGCAAATCGACATAACATTACATGATGGTGGGTTACAATAACCCACCATCATTTGGAGGGGCTTGGGGTTTAAGGTGAGTTCTTTGGAAGGGCTTGGCTTAGTTCTCAAAATTGATTCCAGTTATAATTTGTTGGATATCCAAAACCAAACTTAAAAAATATAATGGATTTGGTTGTATCCAAGTCCAAACATTTGGTTATTTTTAAAAAGGTTTTGGACACGGATTTAAATATATGTATAAAATCTGATTTTTTTAGCATCCCTAGTGACACCTTTACATAATTCTCTCTCGACAAAAATAACTTTATTTTATGTTATTTTTACAAATTATTTGTTCTCTTCTTTCAAAACACGCATCTACTCTTTTCAACCCCCACTCTTTGAATGTGCTTTGATTTTTTAGTATTTACAAATTGCTTTTTTTATCATCTTTAACTTTTACTCTGAGGCACAAAAGCAATATTTTCTAGCATGAATCCCAAGAAGTGCATTTATCTTGTCAGGATTCTATTCCCCTGATAGTTAGCATGAATCCCAAGAATATCCCTGAATGCACTCCAAAAGCTACATTTTTTGGGGTTGAGTTTGAGATCACTCTTCCTGAGTAGCTTAAAGTCCGATCATGACTGACGATGTAGTCCATCTCAATCAAAGACTTAACCACCATGTCGTCCACATAGACTTCTATTATCTATCCTATGATGTCACCAAACACCATGTACATTATCGTTGATAAGTCGCCCCTGCGCTTTTGTGTCCAAATGGAATTACATTATAGCAAAAATTCGACCGGTCTATCATAAATACTGTTTTTTCTTCGTCTTTGGGTCTCAACCGAATTTGATTATTAAACCTTACCTTAGTGGTCCCAGGTGGACTGAGCTTGAGGTCAGGTCGTCTGTATTCTGGTAAGGTCGGGAGCAGAGCACGAAGTCAGGTTGTGCCTGCAAAGACACTTCAACGCTCAAGTTAGGGTGCAGATGATGGGAAAAAGTGTACCTGTCAGTGGGGGTTGACCCGTATTTATAGAGAAAGGCGTCGCGGGCCAGTCGTTGGATGAGGCTGATCGATCCCAACCGTTGGAATGGGCCTACGACGATTTCGAGCGCTCCCCAGAACGAAGCTCAGCTATTTGGCCCATTATCGGGATTGGGCCTGATGACCCAGTCAAGAACAGTTATACTACTCTGGTCTCATTTATAAGCAAAAAACTTTTTTTAGGTTCATCTATATCTAGTCTGTAACACCCTGAACTTTGGAGTCACAAAGTCTAGGCTGTTAACCATTTTAATACAATCAGAGTTCTAATCCGCTAATGGAATTGAATAAACATAGTCCCGAGTGGTATAAATACCTAAAAGGATAACTTAAATGACATAACTGAAACAGTTTACATGATGTCATTCCTTAAACATAGCTCAAATTCAAAGAACGAATTAGACTTAATACATTAACCTGGGGTTTACATGATCAAATACTAGGGCATCTAAAGCTATAATACATAACCCTTAGCTTAGGGAATTAACAATAAACTTAGATCTCAAAGGATCCCTTTAACTCGGTAGCCAAAACAACTGCTAATTTTTCTTCGCCTCGCTTGATCTTAACTTGTCAATCTGAAAACATAACAAAATAAAGGGTGAGATTACAAATCTCAGTGAGTTCTTTCGCGACTCCTCACCGTACCTCTCGTCGTCTTTTTCTTAATCTTCTCACTTGTCATAGTGTAGCGTAATCCATAAGTAGTTGAACAACGTCAACCACAGCGGAGAACCCAATCCAGATAATCAATCTGGGCCTTAAACCCAACCCGGATAATCAATTTGGGCCTTGAACTCAGGAGACATGACCTCCCATTCCAAGTACGCTACTTAACCTCTTTGGATCGTCATCCTCATAGTGTTTTGTTAATATCCTTAATTAAGTTCTCACTCGATAGTTTGTACGATAAAACGCCGTTCATTTCAATCAAATTTTGCATAATCATAACCTCGATAGTTTCCATCAATTATAGTTCAATGAAGTCCAGTTAGGGTTAGGGTAACTTAGGTTAAATTAGGGAAAGGAATGTGAAGGAACTCGCGTCGAACCGAAAGCGAAATCGTAAGTTTTAGAAAAGGTGGCAGAATGGGGTGCACGGACCGGGCCCTAGGGCGCACGGACCAGGCCCCTTTCTCAGCATTACCAAAAACTCTGTTTTTCACTACCAACCGCTACTCCGTTCGAACCGATTTCTTTCCCAATCATTCCTTAACTCAACACACATCAATAACAGTACCAATAACGTTCCAAAACAACATTTCAATCATGTTAATACAATCAAGCATTCAATTGGAACCACATTAATTAATTTACATAGGGATGTAGAACTTTTTGTTAGCTTTCCAACGCATTCAAGAACACTAAAATCGGAGTTCCGGATCAAAAGTTATGAACGAAACAAGTTGGAAGGCTACCGAGAAATTTCTTCGGCCCGAGGGTGACAGTTTTGGACACGGGTACCCGTGTCATTTGGACACGGGTACCCGTGTCATTTGGACACGGACCGTGTCCTTGTTGCAGAATGCCCTGTTTTTCAGTTTTTAAACTTTCCATCAATTCCCTAGTGCTCAAACCTTTCCCTCTTTCATTCCCAACATTAAAACAGCCCTCATACATCATAACAAACATAAATAGAGGCAGTTCAACTTGTCAAACCACCAAACAAAATACAATTTCACCCTTCAAACATCTCATTCATCACGACACTTAAACATGTTTGTAGCCCAATTTATGACTCTTTAGACAACCCAATTAGTTCAAACATTTATGCAACTCCATATTCATGACATTAATTTCCCAAACACATCAACAAACATTATGAAAACCTAAAAGGAAAAGAACTCACTTTGTCAAGGAGATTGGACAATATTCAAGTAGAACACTTCAAAATACCAACCAATGCACCCAAAAATCTTCTTCTCACTCGAACCATCTCCCAACAACATCCGACCAGCAATTTCCTAGATCTTCTAACCCCAACAAACTGAACCAAACCCACATGCAAGCTCCAATGAAGCATCCTAGACCCTTGAAACTCACATGCAAAGGAAATGGAAGGCTACATTGTTGGTTCTAGATGGAATGTGATGAAATTTTCAGAACTTGGGGAACTCTAATCTCTCTCAAGAACTCAATAATGGTGATAATAGAAAGGAGAGGATTGAGTGTTTCTAAGAATTGAAGTAAAGGTGTACATTCATGGTGGAAATGTGAGGGTTAGGATTTGAAGAAGACCTTTCCCTTCTCTCCTTCAAACTCATGCTCTCCTCTCTCTCAACTCTTTCTTTCTTTTCAAAAATGACAAATGAATGGGAAAGAAGGTGGTCATTTAGCTTTTGTTCAGTTGGACATAATGGGTGTGGCTCCATTTCAAGTGGATTGGGCCTAATGAGTAAATTTGGATTTCAGCCCACTAATGACCCTAACTCAATAATTATTTCTCTACACTACCCAATTCTACTATCATACCCATTTTATTTATTTAAATTGGCACACAATCACACAAGCAATTCATTTATCCAAGCAATTTGAATCATCAATTAAAATTATTTGCTAACCAATACAATTAGAAACAATCAACTAAAATAATTGAAACAATTATTTTAGGGATGTTACATAGTCTATATTATAGACTAGATACATCAGTTATTCAATGAACCTGAAAAGTGAATTTTCGCTTATAAATGAGACCGGAGGGAGTATCTTGAGTAAGCATCCATGAAGCTTAGTAAGCAGAATTATGACGCTCCATCGACTAATCGATTAATGCTGGGGAGTTGGTAAGTGTAACACCCCATTTTCATTTAAATGCTTATTTAATTATTTGTGTGATTTATTTGATTGGATTTACTTGGTAGACTTAATTAAATAGAAATTAAGTGGTAAAAATAATAAAATAAAAATCTATTAGAATATGTGGGCTATGTGGAGGGTTAGTGGTTGGCGATTTTAAAGTGTAATAATAAGGCCCATGATTGAGTGTCACAATCCAATTAGAAAGCCCGTTAAACCAACTAAGTATATATGGTTAGGATTTAGGGTTTTGCTCATTTAGAGCAAAACCAAGTGTGAGAGCGAGATAAGGAGAGTGAGGGCGCGACTCCTAGAGGAAAAAGAAGAAAGAAAGGGCGCGACCGTGAGAGAGAAGAAGGGGAAGGAAGGGATCACGAGTAAGAGAAGAGATGCTGCTGTGTGTACGTGGTGCTTCGTGAAGGGGGTCTTCATCTTCTCCAAGTTGCTAAGGTAAGGGGAGTCTCGCATTATAAGGGTTTATATAATGGTTAGTATGTAGGAGGGTAGCTCTATGATGCTTAGGAGGTATTTGTTATTATGTTTGAATGAAATAGGATGTTTGAATGTGTTGTTAAAGTCGTTGGTTGTTAAATTCGTTTGATGATTGAGGATGTCTAATTGATTGATTTGGTGTGTAATGTTGTGTTTGTAAAATGTTGAGATGTAGTGCGTAACACTGTTTCGGTTTTCGTGAAACTGGGACTGTTCGGCCATTCCAAAAATTTCGTGTTTAATTGTTTGTGAAAATAGATTTCACGCCGGTCGTTTTGGTGTCGGTTTCGTTCGATTTGGATTTGTGTAGCTCTAGTTATAGGCTCTACAAGCTAGGTTAATAATCTGGGAGCATTCTGGACATAGGTTCTGTATTTTTAAAACTGGAAACCTTTCGTTTGTCCAAAAATTATGGGACATATTTTGTTAGGAAATAAACTTAATTCTGGTCATTTTGGCGCTGGTTTGGTTAAATTTGGATTTGTGTAGCTTAAGTTACGAGTCTCCAAAGTTAGGTCAAATTCTGGAAGTAATCTGTGAATAGGTTCGGTTTTTGCAAGTTTTGTGTTCTCAATTGAATTCCGTTTTGAATGATTCTCGTTTAGTTAGAAAATAGACTGAATTCTCTACAAAGTAGGCACCGGTTCCACCGAATTTCATTAAGAAATGAGAAAGAAAAATTGGTCGCAAGTTGCGTAAGGAATTCCGTCTAAGTCGTTGTTTTCCAAATGTTGCTGCTGCTGTTTTGTATAAAAATAAATGTTGCTGTCTTGCTGTTTTTAATTGTTATATGAGCTGCTGTTTTATAAAAATAAATGTTGCTGTCTTGCTGTTTTTAATTGTCATATGAGCTGCTGTTTTTATAAAAATAAATGTTGCTGCCTTGCTGTTTTTATTTAGTATATGAGCTGCTGTTTTATAGAAATAAATTTGTGCCGTTGTACCGAAAATGAGATGCTGTTTTTATGTTATAAATGGGCTGTTTTGTTGCTGCTTTTATAAATAAATTGTTGCTATTGTATCGTGTTTTGCTGCTGTTCATAACGCATAAAAGGTTGCTGTTTTCCATAAATAAAATGTGTTGTTTTGTTGCTGTTTTTGTAAATCGTGAGCTGCTGCTTTCACAAATTAAAGTGTTGTTTCCTTAAATTAAAAGATGCTGTTTCTTGAGTTTAAAGGTGTGGTTTTCTTCAATTTAAAGATGCTGTTTTCTTAAGTTCATAGGTGCTGTTTCTGGAATTTACAGGTGCCGTTTTCGTAAATTTAAAGGGGCTGTTTTCCTATTTTTTTCCTTAGTGCTGTTACTGTATTTTAAGAGGTTGCTGTCTCGATTTTATGTGCTGTTTGGTCCCTATGGACGTTGACTTAGTCCTTTATTGGCAAAGTGGTCGCGTAATTAAGTGAGATTGGTGTGGCTGATTGTGATGCCTTAGAGCAACTAAATTGAGATGTGTCTGTGGTGGTGAATATTATTTGATGAGCTGAATAATTTTTGATGAGCGGAATATTTATTGATGAGCTGAAATATTTATTGGCGAGAAATTACGAGGTAGCTGTGATGCTACAACACGAGATAGTTGTTAATGTGGTATAGTATTTGTTACGTGCTTTGTTGTGGTTATGTGACGAGGTAGCTGTGATGCTACAACACGTGGTATTTATATGAAATGATTTATAACGAGATATGGTGATATAGTATTTATTAATTGAATGCTTTGAGTTGGTGTAATTGGTGCATGAGTCATGAGTCGCATTGTCATATGCATTCTTACGAGGTAGCTGTGGTGCTACAACACGAGGTTTATTACGAGTTGCGCGCGTCGTGGCCTTTACGAGATCGGTATCGCATGCATATGCCCGGAGGGGTTGCATTTCATACATTCCTTCATGGTCCATGTGTACATAATTATTGTGGTTGGAGTTTTATGTCTGATAGAGATACGAATCTTGTGCTGTTGTGTGATATGGTAGTTATAGATATTGTCCTCTAATATATTGACTATTATATATGCCTTTATGCTGTTAGAAGACTCACCCTTTTCTGTTTGAATGTTACCTCTACGTGGGTAACGTGCAGGTAGACGCGTGTGAAGGACTTTTCTTCCTTCCTCTATCGAGTCGTGTCGTTTGCTCTGATACGTAGCGCCTAGGGGGAAACGAACGTTAATTTTTAGTTGTCTTATTATGACTGTTGCCTTTACTATTTGATGTTCCTTTGAAACCGTTTTATTGGAGACGTTTGAGATGACATTTTGAGAGGTTGTTTTATTTCTGCTACGTGATGATTGAACTTATAAAGTGCTACGTATTACCCTTCTGTTAAATGGCGATTTTGAACTTTTGGATTTGCGAAATGTCGAATGTGACGCCCCTTGCATGCTTAGTTTTTTTTTAAAAAATTCCGCACTCTGATGTTACTAAAATAAATGGGTAGAAAGGGGTGTTACAGTAAGGGTCTTTAGGGCACACCTTGTTCAGGTCCATGTATTGTCCATTCGCCTTCTTGACCAGCGCCAGGTTGGCCAGCCATGCCACTTGACTTCTCAGATGAACCAGACCTTTCATAGTTTGTTTGCCTCTAATATAAGTACTTTTCTTTTTATCTTCTCCAATCTTCTTTATCTCTGGGCCACCGGCCTAGAGTTCAGGTTAATGGCTAACCAATGGCATATGAAGTTTGGGTTGATCCCCTTCATATCTTCGGGGGAGCAAGCAAATATCGTTTTTATCCTTTAAGAACTTCAGTAATGCCCACTCAACGTCACCTGCTAAGCTGATCCTATCCTTATTTTATGGCTCAGGGTTTTGCCAATGATCACTTCTTTTACCTCTTCGTCCGATTAGGGGTGTTTATCCTCTTGTTTTGTGCAGAAATCACATGGATCGAAGTCTAGGAAGTTACAGTCATGGGAGGTCTGGCCAATGTTTTGGCTTTCCACTCTTTTTAAACTGACCTCGTAGCATCTTCTGGTGGCCTGCTGATCACATCTGACCACTCCGACCCTTTTGTCTATAGGTTACTTCGCACAAAGGTTAACATAGGACACAATGGCTTCAATTGCGTTGAGTGCGGGCCGGTCTATAATGATATTGTATAAGTACGTAGAGTCTACCACCATATATCTTAGGCAGGTAGTCTTAGCTGCGGATGCTTCTCCAAAGGTTTTTTTGGAGATCTAACAACCCTCGTACATGGATCCGTTCCTCAAAAAACTTGCAAGAATGGTTTGGAATTGTTGCAGCAGATTCATTATTATTCCCAACGCGACGAAACTTGACAGGAGGATTACATTTGTTGGGCTGCCACGGTCGATTAGGACATGATTGACCCGATGTCTTGCCATTCGGAGGAAGATTACAACCGCGCGGTGGGATGAGACTCCTCTCACGTCCTTGTGAGAAAAGGTGATGGTTGGGGCCCGCCTCACCGAGACTGCCCCAGCAAACCTTCCTCGGGCCAAGCTAGGAACTCTTGATCCCATAAATCCTCTTGAAATTATATTCAAACTTCCCTTGGTGGGTTTTGTGTTCGATGTTGACACCTTGGTTTCTTATAGGACGTTGTCACGTGTTGTGCTTCTCAGGCGATCAACCTCACCTTTTCTTAAGAGAAGTCTATCATTTTGGTTCCTTGACGACATGACTTCCCGCGTTGGTCCCTTTTACCACGTATTCTTTAGTTTTCCTCGTTGGATTAGGTCTTCTATCTGTTTTTCTAAACTGAAACAATCACCTGTGTGGCGGCCCATTGTTCTGTGTAACTTGCAATATGCGAACGCATCCTTCCCCATTTGACAACATTTGTGGCTCTGTTCGGGTGATGAGATTAAGCAGTGACGGATCCAGAAAATTTAAGAAGTGAGGGCAATATTTATATTCATTATCAATAATTCTAAATCTCTCTCTCTCTCTCTCTCTCTCTCTCTCTCTCTCTCTATATATATATATATATATATATATATATATATATATATATATATATAGAGCATACTTTATGAAATAATCTTCAAGCTGACTAGAGCATACTTTATGAAATAATCTTCAAGCTGACATAATGCCTTAAGCTCAATAGAAGTGGGTGAAAGTGATAGAGTGGGTTTGATTTTTACCTAGAGTGGTTGAAAAAAAGTAAATATATTACTATTATTATTAGGAATAATAGTACTTGTATATAGGTAGTATCTTATTTACTTAAATGCCCTCACCCTCTACTTAGTGCATTCAGCACTAAGATTAAGCCCCTTTGCTTCTATGCAAATTCTTGATGGACTGGCATTTAAGGGGGTGAAATGCATGTTTGCTGGATGTGGTAGTCAGCTGCGGGATCCCTGGCTACTGAAGGGCTTACTCAGGCGTTGACTACTTCATTCACCCTTCTCATCACGCTCGTGATCATCTTTGTTATCTCTTGCCCTCTTCAAGGTGATTTCCTCCTCGACATCGATGTGTTTTTCGACGCGAGTACAAATTTCGTCCAACGTGTTTCGCCTATTTATCAGTAGTGCTTCGCTGAAGGCTCTGGTGCGTAGGCCTTTGAGGAAGGCCGCGATGAAAAATTCTCACATGGCTCGTCGACTAAAGCAGTTGTTTTGTTAAACTGAGATAAAAAACTTTTGAGGGACTCACTCTGACCTTGACGAAGGTCGAATAAGTCGGTTAGAACCATTTGCTTTCCCTAGTTTGCCAAAAATTGGTCGATAAAAAAGTGGATAGGTATTCAAAGATGTTAATCGACCTTACTGGGAGGCCATAGAATCAATGCAATGCCACCTCTTTCAAGGTTGCGGAAAACATCTTACATTTGTTTGCTTGTTTCCTCCACTAATGAACACTTGAGTTTGGAAGGCGACAATGTGGTCATGGGGTCGTCGGAACCATCAAAGGCCTTTAGGGTGGGCTCTCTAAAACGTGGGGGGACTACTATACCCTGGATTTCTTGGATGGAAATTCGTTAGAGTGACCCGTGCTCCTCCAGGGGCCCAAGGGTTAGCCCAGAGATCTCTTAATTGCTCATGAAGCTCGCACTCACGGGCCTCCATGGTTTGTGTGTGGAGGAGCTGCTCTTGGTTTCTGCGTTACTACTGCTTGTTATGTTGCTCCAATACCCAGATATCCTCCTGCATTTGAAGCATTTCTGTTCCCGGTTCTTCTACATTGTTGTCTGTTGTGTGAGTTAAACGTTGTGTTCCCACCACGACTTAGGTAGAAGCATGTAGATCTTACCGTTGTGAAGCCGTCGGAAAAATAGTTACCAGAGGCCCTGTGGTGGGCGTCAATTTTCTCCAGTACAAAATTTAGATGGTGCCCCCTCTAAGGGGGTAACCTTGTTTAGGAGACACTCCCATAATGTATGAAAAGGACCCCTGTAACACCTCAATTTTAATATTTACAGGTGTAAAAATATGTGCATATATTAGTAACTTTGTGGATATTGTAATAGTATAATATTATTTAGGCTAAATTATAGCTTTGGTCCCCCTATTTTTAAAAATTCAGACATTTGGTCCCCCTATTTTAAAAGTCAGACATTTGGTCCCCCAATTTTAAAAAATCAAATACATTTAGTCCAAAGAGGGACCAAATGTCTTTGATTTTTTAAAATTGGGGGACCAAATGTCTTTGATTTTTTAAAATTGAGGGACCAAATGTCTTTGATTATTAGCCATAAAAAACTGAAAATTCCTCTTGGGACTAAATGTCTTTGATTTTTTAAAATTGGGGGACCAAATGTCTGCGTTTTAAAATAGGGGGACCAAATGTCTAAATTTTTGAAAATAGGGGGACCAAAACTATAATTTAGCCTATTATTTATTATTCTATTTTGAGACGCTAGCTACGATTTATTTTTATTGTTTTCAAATAATTATATATCTTGAAAAGTGTTGCGTTAAAAACACACTTAGAGCAAGTGTACTCTACCGCAGAAGTAGTATAAAAGATTATCGTGTCCACAGAGATTAATTAGCAAGTACCAAAGTAATCGAGATTATTTATTATTTAGACGAACAAATATTTGAATTGTAATGGAACAAATAAAAAAGAAATAAATAACAATAATTAAAATACTAGACTTAATAAATGAGGAGAGGCCTAGGATCACGGTTTCACTTGCAAGCTTCGATTCCCCCTATGTCTAATCCTACCTGAATTCCCTTATTTAGCCAGTGATATATATTATTACTAACAATTGCTCTAAAAATGACTTAAAAGTATCTCTAAAAAATGCAATAATTTGGAGTTTATCAACTCCCCCACACCTAACTTTTGCTTGTCCTCAAGTAAATTTCCTGGCTCAGTAAAATTTTCAGATAAGTAAAAGAGACAGCCAAATAAGGGACCCAAAATTAGAAGCACAATGACAGATAATAGACAACATAGCACATATGATGTGTCAAAAGGTTGCCCAATTAGAGGCTCATGTCCCTGAAGAATACATTTTTGTGAACAGAGGCACTCATTCACAATCTCTCTAAGTGTTTAGGGACTAGGGAAATATACACTCAAGGTTCCGCAAAATGCACATTACCATAAGCTTGTAATTTGACCAAATCTCCACTAAATAGTTCACATGCATGCAAAAGATGGGCTTTCATGGGTTGTAATGGGGCCAGGGTGAATTCATGCAGGGTAGGAAATAAGAAGGAACGGATAATCAAAGGGCTAAAAAAAACAAGAAATAAATAGTAACCTTTGAAACCAAATATGGAGCTCCTATCTATTTTACAATTTTTGTCCAAACTCCAAATTAATTTCACTTCCATTCTTCACTCTTCTTTTTCCTATTGAGTCGACTCTTTTTGATTTGCTTTTTGCTCTTGAGTAGTCTCTTTTTTTTTATTTGCCCTTTGGCTCTTTCATTCTTTTGATGTGCCTTTTCCTCCTTCTTGCTTTCCTTTTTTTTTTCATTTTTTTAGGAGGAAAGGGTAAGTACATGAAAACTCTTATTTTTTTTTTCATCCTGACAAGATAGACAACTAAAAGTATTGGACGAAATTGTAATTTTCAATGGTTGCTCCACATTTAATTCCAAATGGTTACCACAAACAAAAAAAAAAGAAAAATTATATCTGGGTACCAAAGAAGAAATATAACAAATAAGCTCAAAGGGGGCAACTAAGGGATAAATTCAACAAACAACTTTGAGGCCAGAAAAATACCTAAATTCCCCAAATCTTTTTACATGATGCAAATCAATTTTCGCCTTGAAATGGTCAAAAGACAAATTCTAGAATGTAGCAAATTGGGAAACACACTCATAGAAAGAAAAGGGGTAAAAGTTTATGATTTAATATCAATCCCCTTATGAAGGCTCAAATCTCACATTTAGAGGCTAGTTCACAAAAAGTACTCAACAGGCACAAATGCTAATTATCAGCTTCCTAAGGACATCCTCACAGTTACAATTAAGCACAAGTCTGTCAAATGAATCAATTATGGGGTCCCAAAAAGGCATAATCTCTATTTTTTTTTTCAATTTGAGCATAATTCATGCAAAACAAGCCAGAAAAAATGCTATCAACATATTTAGTGGGTATGTGCATTAATAGAGACCAAGTGACAAAATATACTCTCCTCCCCCACACTAGCATGAAGCATGGTCCTCAATGCGAAATGATCAAATAGAAACAAAAGGAAATAAATGAAAGAGAGAGAGAGAGTAAGAGTGACTTTCTTGAGAGAGCTTGCAATCTGAGCTTATTCCTAAAAACAAAACAAAAATAAAAGTAAAATAAAAATAAATGAAAAGAAAACACAGGTTGCCTCCTGCGAAGCGCTTGTTTAACGTCATGAGCCTGACGATAGTTGATGCTCAATCAGGGGGCTCTCCAAGAGCAAATTTTACATCTAACGCTGTGCACCTTCTTCGTTTTCTAACAATGTGGTTGACATTGTTCTTTCTTTTTCCACGTGGTGGACGAACTTCAAAGGATGGTGAAATTTTTATCTTATCTCCATCCACCACTATGCTAGGATCCTGCAAAATAAGATTTTTTTCCAAAAGGTCCTGCATCTTTAATTCACAAAAAATGTTAGTTTCAACCACATCATCAAAATAAGGAGAAGTTAAACAAGAGAAATTTTCATTGGAATTTAAAGCTTTAATAACATCATCTTCTTTACCACTCCTTAAAGTTACCTTTCCCCAGTGAGCCTCAATCACAGCATCACCAATGGTTAAAACAATTTGCCCAAAAATTTGGGCTTTCTCCTCTTTCTTCAAATCAAGAACCAATGGATCTTTCTCATTCTCCTCACAACCGCTCTCATTAATAGGATCTTTTGTTTCAATATAACTCCCTTCAGTAGGAGCTACTATTTTGATTTGACTCCCTTCAGTAAGAGTCTCCTCATCTTTCTTGAGAGCTTCTTCCTCCAAATTATATTCCATGGAGACAACTTCATCTCTCGTAGGAATACTTTCTTTGTATTGCTCAGCTTTTTGGGTCGACTTAGTTTGTGAAGGAGTTTCTTGGGCCTCTTGAGATAACAAAGCAATGAGACTTGAGATTTGACCATTCAGGCTTCCAAATTCATTGTTCATGGCTCTAATTTGGCTCTCCAAGCTTTCAAAATTTTCATGTGTCTGCTGCATAAATTTGGCCAAGACCTCATTGACATCCGACTTTTCCTCTTCTTGCCTTTGCACTTGTAGTGACTCATAATTATCCCAGTGGGAGGAATAAGGAGGTGGCTCATAGTCATCCCAATAGTCTGAATAAGGTTCATAAGGAGGAGGAGGAATTTGAATCTGGCATTGAGACATATACCAATATGACTTCTCTAAATTTCTTTGTGCCTCTGCCTCTCTAATGTAGTCTCCAAGAGTTTTAACCACGATTTAAACTTTTCTCTGCAAAACAAGGTAGCTTGCAGTGGTCTCTTGGGAAAGTATTAGTAACTTTTTTTTTTATATTTTTTTTTGATAAAATAAAGAAAAATTAAAAATTAAAGCAAAAAAAAAAGTCTAAAGCAATAAAAATCTTTTTCGTTTAATATTGCTAAATTAATCCCCGACAACGGCGCCAAAAACTTGTTGCGTTAAAAACACACTTAGAGCAAGTGTACTCTACCGCAGAAGTAGTATAAAAGATTATCGTGTCCACAGGGATTAATTAGCAAGTACCAAAGTAATCGAGATTATTTATTATTTAGACGAACAAATATTTGAATTGTAATGGAACAAATAAAAAAGAAATAAATAACAATAATTAAAATACTAGACTTAATAAATGAGGAGAGGCCTAGGATCACGGTTTCACTTGCAAGCTTCGATTCCCCCTATGTCTAATCCTACCTGAATTCCCTTATTTTACTTAATTACCAATCCCTTTACTAAAACTATTAATCCGTTTGGTCATTCGCGATTAATATTCTTTTTCCTAAATTAACTCTCGTTTGGTCATGCAAGAATTTAAATTCAGGAAAAGCATAAAGAGCAAAAAGGTTGAACGATTGGAAGACTAAATTATGGTTTGGTCATGCCCTAATTATAGCCCCAATTATCCTATAGGTCCACCAACTAATTGCAGTACGGTCGCTGATCAACTAATTGATTATAAACATGCAAAGGGTAGCTAATCCTAATCATGTGATAAAAACAATAGGACAATATTAATTAAAATAAAAACAGGAATTCAAACCAGAAATTAGAACATAAAAAGGTCTCTAATCATGCAAGATCCACCTAAGACCCTAGAAGAGGATTTAACTATCCATAGTGTTTGAGAACAATAAAATAAAATTAGGAGTCATAAATTACAGAGATAAAAATAACCCGAAATAGAGAAATTTCTGATCCTGAAATTTTAGTCACCTTTTTCTGCTCCAGAGCTCTCTCACAGTGTCGAAAACGGTACCCAAAAACCTCTCCTATGCGTTGCCGGCGGTACTGTTGTGCCGCGGCTTCTGTTCCTGATTCTGTGTGTATGTAGCGTGTGTGTTGTGCGGCTGGTTCCTCTCCTTTTTTAAATCTCAATATCAATATCCAAGATCTCTTTTTAATTGTGTGCGGCTCCTTCCTTTCTTCTTCACGTTCCTCCTTTTATATTGTTAATTCCTTCTTTGCTAATTTTGGCCCAACTTCATGCCCATACTTGGGCTTTCTCTCTTTTCCAAATATGCTACATGGCCTTTTCTCCAATTCATAGACATAAGCCTTTTTCTTTTATCAATTGCAAGCCCATATATATATATTATATTGATTTTTATGTGGTATTAAGTTGGACTTTCATGCTTTTGATCTTTTTATTTCTTTCTGCAAAATAAAGAGGAAATTAAGTTAGTGATATATATTATTACTAACAACTGCTCTAAAAATGACTTAAAAGTATCTCTAAAAAATGCAATAATTTGGAGTTTATCAAAAAGATTATAGCATATATTTTGAAAAGAATTTGTACAAATATTTTTTTTGATTTTTTTTATATTTTTTTTGAATGAAATTTATAAGTTGACTGAAAAAATAACCAAATTTATAACCTTATAATTTCATCTATTAATTCATATTATGTTTTTGAGTTTATTTTTTATCATTCTTTATATATATATATATAATAAACAAATTTATGTTCAAATAATAAGTGTTTCAGTAATATGTCTAATATAATTTTAAGTTACAACCCATTTTTTGTAATTATACACCTAAAAGCAATTTTGATACAACACATCCAAACAAAATTAAATGATAAAATCACTTTTTCTACAAATGTATCCAAACATAAATCACGTTACATTCAACTCACTTTTCACTAAAATCAAATCTGCAAAATCAATTCTAACAAAATCAATTCTCGTCACCACAGAACCAAACATACACTAAAACTTTCTGCTTGCTCCACCCGTGTTTTTCTTGTATGCACCCCCTCCTAGCTTTCCTTTCATTTATTTTAAAATTAAAACTTACTATTTGGGTGCGTTTGATTTGCTAAAAAGCAGAGGATTGGACTAAACAACTTCAGTTGTACTTGTTTGATTTGGAAAAACTGTTCATGGTACTGAACAACAGTGGGGGCAGGGGACTGGACAAAATGTCAAATTCATGTCCCTCACAAAACCATAGTACAACATTCTATCCAAGAGTACAACTTTCTGTCCACTCAAAAATTACAGAAATACCATTTTTATTTCCTACTCAATAATTTTTCTCTCTCTTCTCTATTATCTATCCTCTTTTCCCCTCTCTCTTCCTTTCACATCTCCTTCTCCTCTCTCCTCTCTCTCTCTCTCTCTCTCTCTCTCTCTCTAAATCATTCTCTCTCTGCTATCTTCTCATATCATGATTCCTCTCTCCCTCTCCCTCTCTGTGTCTCTCTCTTCGTCTCCTACCTCTCTCCTATCTCATTTTTCTCTCTCCTTTCTCTATCACTCCCTCTACCTCCCATCTCTTATATATATATATATATCCCTCGCTCCCTTTCCCTCTCTTTCATATTATTTTCACAATAATTTTCTAGTTATTTTATAATATATGTTATATAAAATCATTATAAATTGCATAATGAGAATTATAGTAATTTTTTTTTTACTTGTGTTGTCCAGTGTTCACCAAACAATGTACCAGACAACAAGATGTCCAGTACTCTACTGTACTTACCTGTTTGCGAATTAAACGGATCCTTCATCATCTTCCTGTAAGAGATTTTAACAGAATTCGATTTAAACATGCTAACATCAACAACACATTTAAATCATTATAGCAGAAGCATTAAAAACCACACTAACCTCCAGCAATTGCAATGTCAAATTCGTACTTCCCACCCAACAGATAGCACCTCAGATTCGTACTTCACACCAACGAAAGAACTCTGTTCTTCTTTCCAAACCCTCACTCACTCAAAACTCGATGGTGTAATTTTTCTGAATAGAGAAATAGGTTCGGTGACCAAAACAGATAGTAGAAGTGGTATTTATAAAGCTCTGTTCATCACAGAGTTCAGCAACTTCCAACTACAGGATATGGGCTTAGTTTTTGGAATTAACAGTTACTGTGAGATCATGGGTTGAGTGGGAGAAGAAAATGGACTTAGTTCAAAGTTAGTTTATTTCCCCAAAAATAGGAGCAAAAACAAAAGCATGTTTCCATTCCCTAAAATTAGGAAAACGTGAGACAAAACTAACATTCTCCCACTTGGTCCATTTAACCCATCATAATCATAACGAGAAACTTGATATATGAATCATGGTGATAGGTCCTCTAAAAACGAGTATTATCTCCATGTATTACTATATGTCAAGCATCTCAAAACAAGTCCCTAACTTAATGAACAAACCATATGTGTATTCAAGGTTTCCTCAAATTAAATAAATGTGTATACAAACATATGAGAAAAAATCAAACTAAATAAGAGTTTCATCAAAAGCAATAAATGTACGTAAAATGAAAATCACATCATAGAACCAAGTCCCATGCGCACTACATGATCCTTAAAATTCTTTGGTGGCATGCCTTTAGTCAAAGGATTAGCAATCATCAACTTTGTGCTAATGTGTTCAATAACCACTTTATTTTCCTTAACACGTTCCCTATGAATAGGTATTTAATGTCGATATGCTTGCTTCGACTTCCACTTTTGTTATTCTTAGCCATAAATACCGCAGCAGAGTTATCACAGTACATCTTCAGTGGCCTAAAAATAGAGTCAACAACTCTAAGCCCAGATATAAAACTCTTCAACCACACACCATGCGAGGTAGCCTCAAAACAAGAAACAAACTCAGCCTCCATAGTGGAAGTAGCAGTCAATGACTGCTTTGCACTCCTCCAAGAAACAGCTCCACCAGCTAGCATAAAAATATAACCCCGATGTTGATTTTCGGGTGTCTATGCAACCGGCATAGTCTGAATCAGAGTAGCCAATTACTTCCAAGTTGTCTGCCTGTTTATACATGAGCATGAAGTCTTTTGTACGTTGAAGATATCTCATCATTTTCTTTGCAGCTTTCCTGTGGTCAATACCTGGATTACTTTGATATCTTCCTAAAACTTCAACAGCATATGTGTTGCGTGAAAACGTAGATAGTGCAAGTATACACTGTCAACAAGTAATATAGAGTAAGTGAGATCGTTCCCACGAGGAATTATGCTAAATAACGAGAGTTTAATTTGACTAACAATTTAGTGAGGAAAGTAAATGACACACAAGTTTTGGGCAGCATAAACAGTAGTAAAAAGTAAAGGGTAATGGAAATCAGTGATGAGAACAAGTCAAGATGCATTTACTTCAGTAGCTTCATTAAAATGTGATTAAGGGTACGTTCAATGCTACAACATTAGGTGCTGCAGCAATAAGACGTTATTCTCTCGAATACTTCACACTAGGTTTCCTTGCAAGAGTTTATCTCTAAACCCTAAAGAAGTACCTCCTAGGCTGCTTGAGCACCGGCAGTATTCACCTTATGGGCTATGCCCTCCTATCTCTAGGGTTAAGCAAGGAACATCAAGATCTCTCATTAACGTTCACTACCCATATTACCTTGTGAGGTAAATTTACAAACCATCTCTGAATTTATAAATGCTATTTAGAATAGGCGGACCATTCCTACTCTAAAATGGAAATATTTTCACACACAAGATAAAATGCATAACATTGAACATACTTCATTAATCACATAGTAAATTAGCTACATCAGATCCAGCATCTCAACTATGAGTATTTAGCTCATATTGAGCTTGCAAAACATGGAAAATAACTTAAACAAAATAGTAGAAGTCATATTACAAATTTCAAGGTAAGAAATGATACTACAAAGAGAGAACAGTAGGAGAGCTCCAAGGATGACAATGGAGGACTGATCCAGCCCGTCCAAGTAGAATCCACCGAGAAAAATGTAACTCCAGTGATGCTGCAGCAACTGTCTCAGCAATGGAAGTGTTTGGTAGTGATGGGTGAGCTTTTGCACGCAGGAGGAGCTATCTCTAAACTTCCCCTGACGGCCCAGCATACTAATGAAGAAAGGGAAACGTCCTTATATAGTGTTTCCTTGCTCACAACCCTGAAATGATGTCCTTTTTGGGAAAATGCTGCCTAGGTTAAAGGGCAATTGTGGGAAACCCACATTAGGTCATATCTTTCCGTGCCATACAGCTCTGACACCTGTCCTTGCCTTGATTTTCGTGTTTTCCGCACTCCCTTGCAGCTTTCTCTCTCATCTTCCGCATTTCCACTATTGCGCACGCACCTGTTACTGCGGCACTGACACTAAACATGATTAAATGCACAAAGGGCATCAAAATGCCCAATTAAAACCCAATCGTTCCTGCACCAATATTTCTAACCAAAACACTTATTTACACACTAATTAACACAACAAGTTTATTAAATCTCCTAAAATCAAGCTTAGAAAGCAAGTAATAACCATCATAAAAGATGGTTATCACACCCCTAAACTTGAACCGTTGCTTGTCCTCAAGCAATGACACTTGACACAGGCAAGCACAACTGTTAATAAGCAATCACAACCAATGAATCAATTCAAATATGAAGCATAAAGAAGAATCAAGCTGAGCATCAACTTTCAGACAATCACTCAATTGCAACCCTTCTGAATAATGAGTTCCCTAACTTATTCACTACAACAAAAAGAGGTTTACGCAACGGCCAAAAACCGTGGCCAGAAGTGAAAAAAACGTGGCCTAAACCTGAGGCCACGGTTTTGGAGGCGTGGGGTAGGTGGTCGTTGCCTATTCGTTTAGGCGACGGTTTTTTAACATTAGGCCACGAATTATGGAAACCGTGGCCAGAGCTATAAAATAGGCGACGGTTTATCAGTCTGGTTTCCGGCCACGGTTTTCTATTTGCCACGCATAAATAAGTGTGGCCTAAACGTTTAAACCACGGTTTAAAAACTGTTGCCTTTTTGTTTTTTATTTTTTTTTATAAGCAAACTATTGCCTTGTTGCTATTAGTTAAATAACTTTTTTACTACTTTTATTTAATTGTTATCAATTATTTGATAGGGTTACTCGTGATTAGAAACTAAGAAGAATTAAAACTAAACTTAATTATTTAAAGCACCGGACATAAAAAGGATAAGATAAGATAGTAACACTAACAAAAAATAGACATCAATTTTTTAAATTTATAGTAATATGCATTAAACAACATTCATCATCTACATGTCAATTGTCACTAATACTCAAAATATAGACACATAAACTAAATCCAAAAAATATAAACAAAATAGTCTACAACCATGTTTGTAGCACATCTACATGTTCATTAATTAAAATAAAATCCACAAAATAATCTACAACCATATTAATTTGTAGCACATTGCTTTTCCACTTGTATCACATCACTCTTCAAAACCTTCAAGATCATCTTCAAGATCTTCTTCAAAATCATTTCCAACCTATAACCATAAAACATTACAAAAATTATCTATATATCCATGACATTCAAGGACATTACAAACATTGTAAAACACCTTCACAAGATCATATACCTTTTCAATAGGAGGAGCATTAGCTGATGTAGAAGAACGTGGTGCCAAATTGTGTGTTGCTTCACTACTGTCATTTTCAAAAGTACGCTGCATTAAGTTGTTTACATCCTCTTCACTTAAATTTGGATTTTGTTGCATCAACACACATTTTAAAAGAGCATCATATGTTTGCATCTTCTTTTCCAAGACTGTAATTTTACTAGAATATTGCTTTTTTACAGAAGCAATTTCTTCATTTTTCTTCATTATTGATGGCGTCATAGTTCTTCCATAACAACGCGTTCTACCATGCCTTTCTTTGCCAAGCAATAATTGGAATGCTTTTTTTGCATCTTCACTTGAATTTTCAACTGATTCTTGAAGAGTATCCTAATACAAAAGAATTACAACATTTATTGGTTTCAGCAAAACAGCAGGTTCACTATACTGATACTGAAACACCAAACTGATACTGAAACACCAAACAGCAGGTTCACTATACTGATACTGATACTAAAACAAACAGCAAAACAGCAAACAGGCTTCCAGGAAAACAGCAAACAAGGCTTCCAGCAAAACAGATACTGAAACACTACAGGTTCACTAAACAGATACTGAAACACCTATTCATGCTTCCAGCAAAACAGATAGTGAAACACTACAGGTTCACTATACTGAAACAGATACTGAAACACCTATTCATGCTTCCAGCAAAACAGATACTGAAACACTACAGGTTTCAGGTTTGATATCCTAATGTGGCTAATGTGGCTGATCTGACTAATGTGGCTGACTAATGTGGCTGATCCTAACTATAATACTCAAATTATGCAATAAATTGTTTGATATCCCTAGTACTTGTATTTCAGGTTTTTTCCATTTTGTAATTTGAGGGCAGGCAAAGGATAGGTTCATATGAATAGCAGTCACAAACTACACAAAATACAAAGCTGGAGTCATGGTCACAAAATACACAAACAGAGTCATGGTCACAACAATCCTAAGCAATTTAATCTGAATTCTAGTATAATATATGCATTCAGAGATTCAGAATACAAAACATCTTAAGACCAAAATCAAGTTAGAAACTCAATTGCATTTCGTGTTTCATCTTAAGACCAAACTGATACTGAAACACCAAACAGCAGGTTCACTATACTGATACTGAAACACCAAACTGATACTGAAACACCAAACAGCAGGTTCACTATACTGATACTGATACTAAAACAAACAGCAAAACAGCAAACAGGCTTCCAGGAAAACAGCAAACAAGGCTTCCAGCAAAACAGATACTGAAACACTACAGGTTCACTAAACAGATACTGAAACACCTATTCATGCTTCCAGCAAAACAGATACTGAAACACTACAGGTTCACTATACTGAAACAGATACTGAAACACCTATTCATGCTTCCAGCAAAACAGATACTGAAACACTACAGGTTTCAGGTTTGATATCCTAATGTGGCTAATGTGGCTGATCTGACTAATGTGGCTGACTAATGTGGCTGATCCTAACTATAATACTCAAATTATGCAATAAATTGTTTGATATCCTAGTACTTGTATTTCAGGTTTTTTCCATTTTGTAATTTGAGGGCAGGCAAAGGATAGGTTCATATGAATAGCAGTCACAAACTACACAAAATACAAAGCTGGAGTCATGGTCACAAAATACACAAACAGAGTCATGGTCACAACAATCCTAAGCAATTTAATCTGAATTCTAGTATAATATATGCATTCAGAGATTCAGAATACAAAACATCTTAAGACCAAAATCAAGTTAGAACCTGCTAACAGTTAAATGAACACAGCAACAGCGTTCGCCGAACCTGCTAACAGACATTAACCATTTTAATGTCAATCACCAGAATCGAACTTGCTATAGGGTTTATATGCATAACTATATGAAGAAGTTAGGGTTTATAGCAAAAAAATTGGCTTAATCAAAGTTGGGATAAATCAACACAGAAGTTGTGAAGAAGAAGAAGGGTCAGAAATTAAAAACCTGAGAAAGGGAAACCAGCTGCGATTTGTTTCGTTTCTGCAAGAGGTTGAATCGAAGGAAGGAAGGAAGAGTCGATTTGAAGAAGAAGGAAAGAGAATCAGTTGCGATGAAGATCAGAGTGAGAAGGGAAGAGATGAAGATCAGTTGCAAGATGAAGAAGCCGATTGCAAGATGAAGAAGTTCATGAAGATGAGAGTGAGAGTTGCCATTTTGATCGAGAGTGAGAGTTGTGTTTCGAGAGGTTAGGTTTGAGGAAGAGCCGATTTGAAGAAGAAGTTCTTTTTGTTGGATTTGTGCGTGTCGTTTGATTTTCACTTAGCGGTTTTTTTTAGTCAATAGCGCGTAATTTTTGTTTTCTTTCTGTTGGGTAATAGTCCACGGTTGTAAAAGGTTTTGGGCCTAAATTTTGGACACATTTAGTCCACGGTTTTATAACTGTGGTCTCTAAATAAAAACTGTATATATAGTCCACGGTTTTAAGCATTTTAGAATAAATTTTTTAAGTCAACAGGCGGACAAATGTGGCCTTAGGTATCCACACTTGTTTAACCGTGACCTATACAGTTTTAAACCGTAGCCTATTAGCAAGTTAATGAAACCGTGGCCTAATATCTATTTCAGTGGCCACATTTGTAAACGCGTGGCCTATTCCTTGTTCAGGCCACGGTTTTTTAGCCGTGGCAAAGATTGCCGTGGCCTAAAGTCAAAAATGTTGTAGTGATTCCTGCTCAAAAGTGTGTGTGTGACACTTAACTTAGTTCAGAACAGAGCAAGGTTCAAGATTTCACTTAGCTAAGGCTTAGAGAGGCTTTCTTTTGGGAATGCTAAAGATTTTTCAAAAAGAAAGGCAGACTAACAATTCATGCTCAGAAAGGGGGGGTTGAGCTTGATTAAGGGCTCTGATGCAGCAATCCAGAACTTTTAAGGCAGTGCACTTATTCAATCCTAACATTAACATTGCTGCAGCATCAGTTGCTGCAGCATTACAGACTCAGAATTGTACTTTGTTCAGACTTTTGACTTGATTTTGTACTACAATGCCTTTATTTTCATTTCTCTTCTGAATAGCATTTTTCTTTTTCTTTTTTTTTCTCTTCTTTTTTTTTTTTGCATAATAGGCAATTGCAGCACATTACATATTTAGAGATTTTGATGCTTTGCATCCTCATTCAGATTCATATTTACATGTCCTAAAACTATGTGCACATAACTCAGCATTGCTGCAGCAGGGGTTGCTGCAGCACTGTATTCCTTCATGCTTTGCCTTAATATATCTCAGAGAACCCCCAAACTTAGTTTCTTATGCTGCCCTAAGTTTTTAGTAGAAATTTAGCAATTCCCTAGGTCTACCAACGCTAGCCTAGTTTCAGATCATCTTTAATTCACTAAGTTCCTACCTAAGTTCAAGTTTAAGTGTAGGAGCAGAAACAGAATAGTTCACTCACTAAACAGGGGTGTAATCACTCATTTCTCACCATTTCATCACTAAGTTTTTGCTTAACTCTACTTCTATTTTTTTTAAATTCACTAATTTGATTGCAAATAACAGAGTACAAGACCTATGTATAGCTCCCCCCCCACACTTAGAACTGTGCAGTGTCCTCACTGCATAAAGACAAAGGGGCAAGCTACAGAACAGCAAAAACAGAAGCAACTACTAACAACACAACTGTTGAGTGCTAACACAGGCAAGGCTCTCAACAGGTTTGTTCAAACACTAGAAACAGAAACACGCAACTAAAAACAGAGACAGAAATGAAAACTAAAAACATAAAGCATAAACCAGAATCAGCAACAACAGTTGCTGCAGCAGTAGAAGCAGTGCTGCAGCATCACCTGCAGTCACACCCTCAAACTTTCAATTGCCAGAACTATTTTCCTGCAAAACAAACACAAGAACAAACAACAACACTGGTTTATTAGATTAAAAACCCTGGGCTGCCTCCCAGTAGCGCTTGGTTTAAGAGTCCTCAACCAGACTAGCCTCTAATAATGGAGGTTTTGTAATTCTGTGGTGACTTTGTCCCTCACCACATGTGCTCCACGGTACTGTTTCACCCTCTTACCATCAATTCTGCATGTGGAGCCAATCAGCTCTCTTCTTTGAATTTTCTCAGATGCTGCAGCAATAGGTGCTGCAACATTCACTTGCTCAGCAGATGCTGTTGCATTAAATCTCAGAATCTGATTCTCTTCATCTTGTGGTTCTGGCTGAGGTGGTGGTTCTGGCTGAGGTGGGAGCTGGGTGGGTTCTAGTTGCTGGGGTTCAACATTCCCATGAGTTTCTTTAACAACAACATCATCATGTAACATACTTACTTCCACAAGGTCTTCTTTTTCTGATTCATCAAGAGCTTTAACCAAATGGTCACTTTGCTTATGGAAGTGCTTTTGAAATACAGAGTCAAGAGATACAACAAAGGAACATTCCTCGGTTCCTTTATCAGAAAACTTGAGGGCATTCATCACATTGAACTTGATCTCTTGGTCATTAACTCTCATAGTCAATTCCCCTTTTTGCACATCAATTAGAGTCTTCCCAGTAGCCAAGAAAGGTCTTCCAAGAATTATAGGCACCTCCTTATCTGCATCAAAATCTAAAATCACAAAGTCAGCAGGAAATACAAATTTATCAACCTTTATCAGAACATCTTCAATGATTCCCTCAGGATAGGCAATAGATCTATCTGCAAGTTGAAGAGTGACAGTGGTAGGCCTAGCAATTCCAATACCAAGCTGTGTAAATATGGATTTGGGCATCAAATTGATGCTTGCCCCCAAATCACACAGTGCACGACCAGAATAGGATCCACCAATAGAACATGGTATGGTGAAACGGCCAGGGTCCTCCAATTTTCTTGGGAGCTTGCTCTGCATGATCATGCTACACTCTTCTGTCATTGCCACTGTCTCAAACTCTCCCAGTCTCCTCCTCTTGGTGAGCACTTCCTTCAGGAACTTTGCATAATTGGGAATTTGTTTAAGTGCTTCCACCAAAGGGACATTGATGTGTAGTTGTTTCAGCACCTCTAAGAATTTACCAAATTGTTTGTTCTCCTGAGCCTTCTTCAACCTTTGAGGAAAGGGATGAGGAGGGTACTCTTGAACAAACTTAGGTGATGGCACAGGTGTTGCACCAGATGCTGCAGCATCAACTGCTGTCGCATCTGTTTTACTCTTTTTTTCATTTTTTTCAGAATCTTTTTCTTTTCTTTTGTCACCACCACCTGTAGTAAGTGATGGCCCATTCAAATCCTTCCCACTCCTCAGAGATATAGCCTTGCATGTCTCCTTCCCTTTAGAAGATGAAGCTTCAGTGGTGGATAGCAAAGATCCACTCTGTCTTTGGGTTAGAGCAGTAGCTATCTGACAAATTTGGTTCTCCAAGTTCTTGATTGCAGCCCCTTGAATCTGATATTGAGTCTTTGTTTCATTCATGAAAGCTTTCAACATAGCCTCCATTGAGTTATCAGATGTAGGAGCAGATTGCTTTGCTTGAGCAGGGAATCCTGGTGGCACAATAGGTGCTGGAGTAGTTGCTGCAGCAGGTGCTGCTGTAGCATTGTTGCTCCATCTGAAATTTGGATGATCTCGCCACCCAGGATTGTAGGTATTTGAATATGGATTATTACCCTTGTTGTACCCAACATAGTTGACTGAGATAGGATTCACAGGACACTCCTCATAAAGATGACCTCCTCCACAATAAACACAACTTGGAAAGGAACCGCATGGAGCTGGTTCAATTGCTGCTACAGTTGCTTCAGTTGCTGCAGCATGTGTTGCTGTAGCATTAGGTGGACTCATGTTTTTGATCATATTAGATAGTGCAGCCACTTGAGCAGACAAGGCAGTAATCTCACTCACTTCATGTATACCAGCCACCTTCTTTTGAGCACTTGACCTAGCAGTAGGCCATTGATAGCTATTTGCAGTAATATCCTCAATAAGATTATATGCATCATTGTAAGATCCTTTGAGTAGAACTCCTCCAGATGAAGCATCAAGCATGAGCCTTGTTTGGGGTTCCAATCCATTGTAGAAGGTTTCCATTTGAATGATGACAGGAATACCATGGTGTGGGCACTTTCTCAACAGGTTTTGTACCTTTCCCATGCTTCAAACAAGGTTTCAAATTCAGTTTGCTTGAAAGAGGTAATTTCATTTCTCATCCTGGCATTCTTTATTGGGGGAGATACTTTGTCATAAATTTTTCAGCCATCTCATTCCAGGTAGTGATAGAGTTAGGCTCTAGTGAGTTAAGCCAGGCCTTTGCTCTATCCTTCAAGGAATAAGGAAACAATTTCAGTTTGAAAGCATCATCTGAAACACCAGGGAGAATGAAATTACTGCAAACCTCAACAAATTGTTTCAAATGCAGATGTGGGTCTTCAAGGGGACCACCACCAAACTGCCCAATTGTTTGAAGCATTTGGAACATCATAGGTTTGAACTCAAAATGAGTTGTAGCAATTTCTGGCCTCACTATGCCTGTTTGCATAGTTTGAGGGTCAAAAATTGCATAATCTCTCATGGGTCTGTCCCTGTCATTTGCCATTCCTATGACATTCATATCAATGATCTGTCTTCTGTACCCTCCATCACCATCACCTTGAATTGTGGGAGGTGGTGAAGTCATATCACCATCAACACTAGGTGGAGGAGTAGCCATAGCAGCAGCTCGCCCTAATTCAATAAGTCCTGGAGTGCCGTGAACTCTTCTCAAATTTCTAAAATGTCTTTCTATCTCTGGGTGCAACTGGAATTCTGGAGTATTGCGTCTATGCCTGTGCATATGCTGTAGCAACAGATTTAGCAGCAACTAATGCTGGAGCAACAGAAACAACACAAAAAGAATTACTAACAAAAGGCACTAAGTTGCTAACTAATTAAACAATTAATTTAACTATAATTCCCCGGCAACGGCGCCAAAAACTTGTTGCGTGAAAACGTAGATAGTGCAAGTATACACTGTCAACAAGTAATATAGAGTAAGTGAGATCGTTCCCACTAGGAATTATGCTAAATAACGAGAGTTTAATTTGACTAACAATTTAGTGAGGAAAGTAAATGACACACAAGTTTTGGGCAACATAAACAGTAGTAAAAAGTAAAGGGTAATGGAAATCAGTGATGAGAACAAGTCAAGATGCATTTACTTCAGTAGCTTCATTAAAATGTGATTAAGGGTACGTTCAATGCTACAGCATTAGGTGCTGCAGCAATAAGACGTTATTCTCTCGAATACTTCACACTAGGTTTCCTTGCAAGAGTTTATCTCTAAACCCTAAAGAAGTACCTCCTAGGCTGCTTGAGCACCGGCAGTATTCACCTTATGGGCTATGCCCTCCTATCTCTAGGGTTAAGCAAGGAACATCAAGATCTCTCGTTAACGTTCACTACCCATATTACCTTGTGAGGTAAATTTACAAACCATCTCTGAATTTATAAATGCTATTTAGAATAGGCGGACCATTCCTACTCTAAAATGGAAATATTTTCACACACAAGATAAAATGCATAACATTGAACATACTTCATTAATCACATAGTAAATTAGCTACATCAGATCCAGCATCTCAACTATGAGTATTTAGCTCATATTGAGCTTGCAAAACATGGAAAATAACTTAAACAAAATAGTAGAAGTCATATTACAAATTTCAAGGTAAGAAATGATACTACAAAGAGAGAACAGTAGGAGAGCTCCAAGGATGACAATGGAGGACTGATCCAGCCCGTCCAAGTAGAATCCACCGAGAAAAATGTAACTCCAGTGATGCTGCAGCAACTGTCTCAGCAATGGAAGTGTTTGGTAGTGATGGGTGAGCTTTTGCACGCAGGAGGAGCTATCTCTAAACTTCCCCTGACGGCCCAGCATACTAATGAAGAAAGGGAAACGTCCTTATATAGTGTTTCCTTGCTCACAACCCTAAAATGATGTCCTTTTTGGGAAAATGCTGCCTAGGTTAAAGGGCAATTGTGGGAAACCCACATTAGGTCATATCTTTCCGTGCCATACAGCTCTGACACCTGTCCTTGCCTTGATTTTCGTGTTTTCCGCACTCCCTTGCAGCTTTCTCTCTCATCTTCCGCATTTCCACTATTGCGCACGCACCTGTTGCTGCGGCACTGACACTAAACATGATTAAATGCACAAAGGGCATCAAAATGCCCAATTAAAACCCAATCATTCTTGCACCAATATTTCTAACCAAAACACTTATTTACACACTAATTAACACAACAAGTTTATTAAATCTCCTAAAATCAAGCTTAGAAAGCAAGTAATAACCATCATAAACGATGGTTATCAATATGCAATGTCAGGCCTGGTGCAAACCTGAGCATACATAAGACTTCCAACAGCTGAAGCATAAGGAATATTTATCATCTGTTCCCTTTCAAAATCATTTTTCGGGCATTGACTCAAATCGAGTTTATCACCCTTCACAATGGGAGCTACACTTGGTGAACAATCTTTCATATTAAATCTCTCTAGAACTTTGTTGATATAGGCTTCTTGAGACAAACCCAAAATGCCTCTATTTCTATCTCTGTGGATCTTAATGCCAATAGCATAAGATGCCTCTCCCATATCCTTCATATCAAACTTCTTTTAGAGACATTGTTTCACCTCATATAACATACCCTTATCATTTGTTGCAAGCAAAATATAATTCACATATAGCACAAGGAAACAAATATGGCTCCCGCTAACCTTCTGGTATATACAATGATCTGTGACGTTCTCTTCAAAACCAAATGAAGTGATTACCTCATGAAACTTCAAATACCATTGGTGGGAGACTTGTTTCAATCCTTAGATGGATTTATTAAGCGTGCAGACAAAGTTCTCACCATCACTAGAGGAGAATCCTTCAGGCTGTTTCATGTAAACCTCTTCCTCTAGATTGCCAATGAGGAAAGCCGTTTTCACATCCATTTGATGTAACTCAGTCAAACTGAGATACTAATGCCATAATTACACGAAGAGAATCTTTTTTAGATACAGGAGAAAATGTCTCGGTGTAGTCGATTCCTTCTCTTTGAGTGAATCCTATGGCAACAAGTCTTGCCTTATGTCTCTCAATGTTGCCTTCTGAGTCTCTCTTTGTTTTGAAGACCCATTTACATCCAAGGGCTTCTACACCACTGGGCAACTTGACAAGATCCCAGACTTGGTTTGATGCCATAGAATTGATTTCTTCTTTCATAGCATTGTGCCACAAATTTGATTCTTTAGAATTCAAGGCCAGTGAAAACGTTTCAGGATCATTTGCAGCTCCTATGTTATAATCTGATTATTGTAGATACACTACAAAATCATCAGTAAATGTTGACCTTCTGACTCTTGTAGATCTTCTTAATGTTGCTTCATTTTCTTCTTGAGGAACTTGTTGTCCAACCGGTTCATCAACAGTTGTTCAACATTATCTTGATGTTCTTCATTAACAACTTGATCTACATGATCATTTTCAACAACTTGTGGAACTTCAGTAGTTGGCGGTTTAACACCTCTTTGTACTTGAGGGGTGTGAGTGACAATCAACCTATCACTTGGTTCAGAGGGTTGAGCCTCATAGTGATCCTTTTCATGAACTGTGTCTTGAAACTGATCACTCCCACTAATCAAGTCACTTTCAAGAAATTTGGCATTTCTTGATTCCACAATCCTAGTGCTATGTGATGGACAATAGAATCAATACCCTTTGGACTTTTCAGCATATCCAATGAAATACCCACTAGCTTCTTTTCTTGTGGGTTATAAATTATCACTTCAGACGGACATCCCCAAACATGTATATGTTGCAAACTTGGTTTCCAACCTTTGAACAACTCAAAAGGCGTCTTTGAGGCAGCCTTGGTTGGCACTCGGTTCAATATATACACAGCCGTCTTTAGTGTTTCAGTCCACAAGAATTGAGGAAGTTTTGTGTTACTTGATAACTCATATTTATATGAGTTATTTATGCTCCTATCACTTAAATCAACACAAGTTCTCAAGTAATATTCCTGCTTTATTAAGTAAATATCATCTATTTAGAGGAAAGAAGGGTTAGGATCTAATTTGTTAATTATCATTTGGCACATTTGGTGCCTTTGTGAGTATTTTAATGCCTCTGTTTAGTGTTACAGCGTCAAGCGCTATAGCGCTTGCTAGCAGTGGGCCAGCTGAGGATCAAAAGTAAAAAGTTGGATTTTGGCGCCTCCTGCTTTATGTCTTGTCAGCGTATCTGTTCCCTGTGCTTAGGACTGTGCGGACGCTTTTTAGTGGCTAGTGTGGACACTTGTCCACTTGTTGTTGTTAGATTGATTTTAGTTGGTGAGATATGTCGAAGTCACCTTTTTGGGAAAGCTATTTTATGGAAAGAAAGAGAAATATATCATCATCTTCTCCACCCCACTCAAGACATTTGAACAAAGGGAGAGTTTTGGGGAGAAAAACTTGACACCATTTTCATCCATTAAACCTCCACTTCAAGATTTTGTTTTTCAAGTGAAGATCATCATTCCGAACGCTGTGAAGCTGTGCTATAGCCTCAGCAAGCCGTTCATGCATAGGAAGCCACATTTTGTATCTTTTGCAACCGTGTCTCTTCTTTTCATTTTCGGTAATATGAACATCTTAGTTTGTATTGTGTTGATGATGCTTATCATGAGCTAAACACTTAGTAGTTGGATTGCTTTAAGTTTTGTAATGACTCTTTAGTATTGTTAATATAACATTATGATGTTTGCGTTTCAATCATTGTTCGTTAATGCTTTCAAATTTATTTTGGGAATGGCCAACTGAAATGAGTAGATTCGTAGGTACAGAAATGGTCTACGAATAGAACTCAAGGATTGATATGAACGAAAGGTTGTTTAAATACATTTAATCAATTTTTGCTTAACTCTATACATAGGGGAACAATAGTTCATAAGGTGAATGATGTGGGTTCTTTATTATACAGGGGTGGCCTTATTTAGAACTTAGAAATAAGAGTCTTGTAACAAAACCCTGGTGTTAGTGACTAAAAAGCACAACATCATATGCTACAGCCCTGGTGTTAGTGACTAAAAAGCACAACATCATATGCTACAGCGCTTAACGCTATAGCGTCTGATGTTATAGCGCATCACTACTGAGAAATCATTATAGCAGAAGCATTAAAAACCACACTAACCTCCAACCATTGCAATGTCAGATTCGTACTTCACACCCAACAGAGAGCACCTCAGATTCGCACTTCACACCAACGAAAGAACTTTGTTCTTCTTTCCAAACACTCACTCACTTAAAACTTGATGGTGTAATTTTTCTGAATAAAGAAGTAGGTTCGGTGAGCAAAACAGAGAGTAGAAGTGGTATTTATAGAGCTCTGTCCATCACAGAGTTCAGCAACTTCCAACTACAGAATAGGGGCTTAATTTTCGGAATTAACAATTACTGTGAGATCATATGTTGAGTGGGAGAACAAAATGGACCTAATTCAGAGTTAGTTTCTTTCCCCAAAAATAGGAGCAAAAACAGAGCATGTTTCCACTCCCTAAAATTAGGAAATGTGAGACAAAACTAACACTTCCTCGTAAAAGAAAAAGACAGCGCCGCACAAGTGTAGGCTTCACCGTGAAAACTTTTCTCCTCTCGTTCTCCTTTGTTTGGTCACCAAATACTCTCGAATTTCGTCACCCAACTTGAAATCGACCACTTAATCCATTTCTAGCGTCTATTTTATCGAATATAGCCATGTTCATCGCATACCAAAGCTTCATGAGGACTGTAATTGCTGGTTTCTGGCCACCACGTTCTTCAGGAAGCACTAACCTCTTTTTCATTTTGGTAAAGTTGACGTCCGACCCCTCGTAAATTGTTGTCTGGGTGAGACGTTTTTCGGTCACTCTTTTTTTGTTGTTTTAATTTCGTTTCAGTTTTAATAAGTTTAAAATATTATTTATAACTGGTTCTATGTTCTTTTCAGCTGTTTCTCGCTTCCTGAGTGATCCGTGAATTTTCTGTGTACTCGTTTGGTGCTAACGGTAACAAATTGCGTCTAAGGTAAGAATTTGTAATATTAGAACTTACAAGAGATATTTTGTCGGAAATAATTTTTCATATATATATATATATATATATATATATATATATATATATATGTATATGTATATGTATATGTAAGTTTTACAAAAACATGATATATTAGATGTATCTAAGCTTTATTACACTAGTATATTTATATCCCTTATGTTAGAGATAAAATCCATATCTTTATGTATCTAAGCTTTACCGAAGTTTAATATATTTATTATAAATATTTATATTTGATGTATATAATTTATATATATATATATATATTTATATTTAGTGAGAGAGAGAGAGTATATTATGAAAGGACTTTTATAATGAGAGGGTGAGAGGAACCAATCATGACCATAGATCAAATCATGAGTGGTGGAGATTTAAGCAAAAAGTCAATGTGATAACAACCCACCTTTTAATCACAACCACTCATTTATTGTTATACGATCCAGATTTACTCCTCTCATCTCTCACAATAAACTCTCCTCTCACCTTATACATCCCCATGCATATATATATATATATATATATATATATATATATATATATATATATACATACACACACATATATTTGTATTTTGTTATAAGCTTGTGATTTTCTTATATTAAAAAGACTTACAGAAGTTCTTGAATTTCACCTTGAGCTATGATTTAGAATAATTTCATATTTTAACCTTTCAAACTTTATTCTAGTATATTACTTTTTAAATTAAATTTAGCAATACAAAAGGGTAATAATTGATTAAGTACTTATTACATTTTATGAGGTAAATATTTATTCTTTTGATGTTATTTTGTTGTGGATTACGTGGCGAGTTTAAGAGTACTTGTCATGATATTTGATGGAAGAAACGATCATTATGCTTGGAGAAGGAAGCGGCGCGAATAATAGAGGAATCGACAAAAGGTGAGTGTCCCTTTGTTTGGGGGTACCCGCGACCACGAATGGTCTCTATGTGTTATGTTCAACTGTTGTATGAGCTATGTTGTAGTTGTGAACTGTGGTTTGAGTTCCAATGAAATGAATGTAAAAGATAAGTTGTATTTTATGATAAGCTGACTATGTGCATGTCTTGATGATGTTGTGATTAAATGTAAGTGTAATTGATTGATGTGCTGGTTAGTGTTCCGTGACCATATAATTTATGTGGATATATGTCAGGAAAATAATCTAATGATACCTTAATGAATTGTACTTATGATAAATGTTGCGGTTGTTCTCGTTGTTGTTGTTGTTCTCGTTGTTGTTGTGGTCGTTCTCGTTGTTGTCGTTCTCGTTGTTGTCGTTCTCGTTGTTGTTGTTGTGGTTGTTGTTGTTGTTGTTGTTGTTGTTGTTGTTGTTGTTGTTGTTGTTGTTGTTGTTGTTGTTGTTGTTGTTGTTGTTGTTGTTGTTGTTGTTGTTGTTGTTGTTGTCGTTGTTGTTGTCGTTGTTGTCGTTGTTGTTGTTGTCGTTGTTGTTGTTGTTGTTGT
>CM076851.1:56120226-56301965 GCA_039519185.1 Astragalus membranaceus
CGGTAAAGCGAACACAAAAATTATCCCTTTCTTTTTCAGCCGCCATTAATTAACAATTAATAGGAACCGTACGAACAGCCCGAAGCAAAAAACCGACGAGTACCAAACGAACAACACAATGGCAACCAATAGAAACGAACAATGCAGCACACAAATTCGAACGAATGAAGAAAACCTCACAAGTCAGCAAACCACTAATAAGCTGCGAACAACGAACGGAAAAAAATCAAGCAACAGCAGCAGAGTTTTACGAACGGCGACAGCAGCCGAGGGTGCGAACCAAGCCAAGCCACGAATATCGAGCAGAGATCGAAACGAAGACGCGAGCAAGGGACGTGACCGGAATCACGAACAGAACCCAAACACGAACGGTGGGAAGAGGCCGCGCACGGTGGGAACAAAAAACGAAGCGTGAACCGTGGGTTCACAATAGATCTCGCGCACGGAGAAGATGAACAGGAACCGGGCAGAAGCGCGAACAAGAACCAAGAGGAACCCAACCAAGAATCAACCGCGGGTGAGCAAGACGCAAGAGAATAGAGTAACTAAGACGACACAGGTTTGAGTAAACTGGTTGATACCATGTCAAAACAGGACACACGATATTGTTTACGCTGTTCGACCAAACTTTGCCTACGTCTGCGACTACAGAGTAGCTGTAGTTCCGTTTTATTGATTGTGTCTCCCTTCTTGAGTACAAACACTAAAGCGTTTAAATAGGATTTTCTCTGAGAAAACTTAACGGGCCTGGGCCAAATACATATAAATAAATCTACAAATCTACTATTTACAACTTCTTTATTTCCTTGTTCACAAACCCATCTCACAACAAGTCCAAAGCTTTATACTAATGCCCAACCAAATAGAGGTAATTGGCACGAAATAATTACACCCGCAACTTTTATGAGAATGCAACATATCCCAAACCAATATACTTTAGGAGTGCAACATTTTGCTCTCTACTCCTTTTAATTCCAAGACCTCCACTTTTCTTTGGTTGTGTTACAATATTCCAATAAACCATATGCATTCCTTGTTCCGTGTTATCCTTCCTTTTGAATCTTCTTACAGTTTTGTTGGAAATTCAAGTGAGTGGTTAGTCCCACGTCGATTATGAATGAGCTAAATGAATGATATTGAAGAGAGGATATTTATATACTTAACGCCTTAAGGTTTTGGGTGGATATGTGGCATCTAAGTCTCTTGGTGGTCCGGTTCATTGGTTAGTTCGTTGTTGCTCCCAGTGCTCCCCCAGACTCCCCAACAAGTGGTATAAGAGCCATGGTTCGGCTTGGTGGGGGAGAGGGTAGTGGATCCTGGATTGGATCAAGTATAGTGATGTGGGTGACTCACACTTGGGGGGAGATGCTGGAAATTCAAGTGAATGGTTAGTCCCACATTGGCTATGAATGAGCTATATGAAGGATATATAAAAAAGAAGACCCATATACTATGAACTGGACCCTGCGAGGGGCGATTAGTTCCTTTGATTAGATGAGTACGTCACTTTGCTGATGTTGGCTCTTTGGCTGAGGTGCGAGAGGCGTTGTAGCCGGCCTCAAGTTGTGGTTGGTTGCGTTCGGAGCTCCCGCGGGGTGTACCTACAATGGCACTCCAACGCCCAAGTCAGTGGGGTGAATTTCGAGCAGAGTAAAGATATGTTTTTGCGCGTACCTTTTAGCTGAGGTCAGACCCCTATATATATATAGCGTCAGAGGCTCTGCGGGCGACCGTCGGATCGCATATGGCTTAATCTCCGCCGTTGATCTGTGAATCTAGGTTGTGTAGCGCTACTTCACTATTGGGCCGCTCGAGGCCGGCCCAGTTACTTCAGTGGGCTGCGGCCCAGTCCAGAACAGTTGCCTCCCAGGCCGAAGCAGTCCTTATGAACGGGTTCAGGCCTGAGAGCGGTGACCCCCCAGAGGGGCGATTTGCATTCATCTGATCGCCTACGATGAGGCGACTTGAGCTTATACCCGTTCGGCGGAACCCTTCGTCTCCTTGGATGACATGGTGTTTTGGCTTTATCTGATCGCCTTCTCTGAGGCGACTTGAGCTTGTTCCTGTTCGACAGGATCCTTCGTGTCCTTGGATGACGTGGCAATCAGATTCTGACTGATATGACGTTACGTCTTTCGAGGACAATGATGACGTGTAATGATGCAATGGCTCATTTATCGAGGCGTGCTTTTGTAGGGGGAGGCGACGGGTCGCGTCCCTTCAACATCCTGCCTGTTCCTGTTATATATATGAGGTCGACCTTCATTTTTCCGGCGAGCGATCTAGTTTCCGGCGGGTGATCTAGTTTCAACCCGTCCTCGCTTTTCTGGGCGGTCTCTCCAAATCACTTTCAGGTATTTACCTTACTTCCCTTTTTAATTCCAATTCTACTTTAACCGAGGAGGGGGTGTCAGGCTCAGGGTCGACCTTGTCACCCCTTCCGTTAATCATCTTTCAGGGGGTCCTGACTTTTATGCCCCCTCCTCGTAGGGCGATTTTATTCTGGCGCGGACAAAGCAAACCGCTCGTATTTCAGGTGAGCCTCCTGTTCATTTGGCCGAGCAGGTAACTCGCTCGGGCACATGTGAAGCGATGAGTGGTTTCTCATCCGAAGACAGTTCTTACCCTTCTCTCATGAATATATCGAGATCGTCGGGGGACCCTCCCTCGGTGGATATGTCCGATCAAAGCTCTTTGCCAGCAGATTCTCCTCCTTTTCCTTCCACTGGTCAGTCGATCTCCCCAGCATCCGGGAACGACGTCACTCCGACTAACAACGTAACCGCTCAAGATCAGAGCGTTGACCAAACGAACGAGATACCAGTCGAGCCCGTTGTCACAGCTGCTGATAACTCTATTTTATATAGAGTTATTCATACAATCAAGCTTGAGTTATTGCTTATTTTCAAGAACATTTATATATATTTATAGCTTATTTATCAAGGAACAGCATTCTAAATATTCAAATGGATAAAGGGCAATGATCTAGGCAAAATGCACACATCTTGTTAGGTTTGATGTTTTTGTTCAGTGCAGCTACTGCAGGAGTGGGAACACTGCCAACATCAGGAGTGGAAACACTAGGAGTGGAAACACTGCCAACACCTGCTAAAATTCTGCAGTTTATACCAAAACATCCAAAGACCATTTCAATGCTTCCACACTTTATTTGTGACGTCATGCCTAGTCACCTGGAGCTGAGCCACTTGCCGAAGTCGGCGATACACATAAAAATCAAGTTGCAAGACTCAAACTTATCTAAAAGACATGTGGCATTTCTCCAATGGACCTCATCTTTTGTTATGCATGCAAGCGACCAAACCTGTGCAGCTTGCTTGATTGGTTGTCAACAAATTAACCATGTTCGGTCTCCTCAGCTGATCTTTCACGCCAAAGGAAACCCCTTGCAAGAGGAAAGCTTTCAAGCCTATAAATATATATCATATCTTCACAAGAAAAGAAGCCTATCTTCTATCATCTTTCACATCTTTAAATCCTTTATCTTTTCGCTTAGTTTAGGTTTAGTTTATTTTCATTTCAAGTTTCTAAAGAGAGGAAGGTGAGGAAGTGCTTGACAACCATTCCCTTCACTTCTACATTGAAGAAATTCGTGTAAGAAATCTTTATTGTACTTCAACTTGGGAACTTAATGCAAAAGATCTTCTATTCAAGTAATCTCTACTCTTTTAAGTTCTTTTGCTTTATTATTCATTTACTTATGTTCTTTGCACATTCTTTGCTTTATAACATGAGTAACATGAGCTAAATTCCCTTAAGTTGAGATGTTCTAACCTTGTAATGAACTTCTAAATATGTTATTATGGTTTATGTAGTGTAAACACTTTAAACTCTTGCATAACACTTCTTTCAACTTATTCTGGAATTGATCACTTTAGAATAGGTAAAACTTGTAGCAGCAGACATGGGCTGGATTTATGAACTCAAGAGTTAATAGGGACAAGTATTTAATAAAGGAAACTTTGTTAAACACATGCTAAAACCTAGACATAGGATAGCATAGTCCTTAGGATAATAAAATTACAAGAGTGAACCTATTTAGCAACTTGGATCATTGTTAGGAGGCAAGGGAGGAATTGACAAACCTTTCTTTACTGTAAAAAACAAAGATCATAAGAGCTTGTAATGAAACTCTGAAGAGAAGTGCTGAAAGGCACAAACTGATGCACCTACATCCAGTGTTCCCACACTACATACTCCATTAAAACACTTAGAAGTAAAGTACTTGGTGAAAACATCTCAACTACTTTTTCCAGCTGATTTCTCACACATTTTATTGCTTATTATTATTTTACTTACTTTGAAAACTCCAAACCAAAAATACTGAATAGTGTAGACACACTAAGTGTACACTTTGAACTACAAAAATTTACGATACATAATCCCTGTGGGTTCGACCTTTCTTATCACTTTATTACTTGTGTGACTATGTATACTTGCATATAATAAACCACACCAAGTTTTTGGCGCCGTTGCCGGGGATTATAGTAAAATTTTGTTGTTTAGATTGTTAATTTAGTGTTTTATTAGTACTACTGGTATTCTGTTTTCTGTGCAGAAACACTTAGTGCAGAAACACTCAGTGTGGAAACACTAGTTTATGCCCAGAGGATAGACCACCAGAATTTGATTGTGATCCAGAAATTGAGAGAAGATTTAGGAGATTGCTAAGACAACAAAGACAAAGACAACAAGACTGCAGAACAATGTCTCACCACAGTGAAGATGCCTCAGTAAGAGGAGGACTTAATTCACATCAACAAACTGAAGGTGGACCAGATCACAGACAACAATTCATTTAAATGGGACCAATAGGTATGATTAATGATAGAGATAGACCTATGAGAGACTATGCTCAATATGACCAGGAGCACATACAAACTAGTATTGCTAGACCTCAAATTGATGCTGTTCATTTTGAATTTAAACCTATGATGTTTCAAATGTTGCAAACAATTGGTCAATTTGGTGGATCTCCACATGAAGATCCCCATGAACATTTAAAGCAATTCATAGAAGTTTGTAGTAACTTTATCATTCCTGGCATTAGTGAGGATGCATTTAGGCTTAAGTTATTTCCATACTCTTTGAAAGATAGGGCAAAATCATGGCTAAATTCTATGGAGCCAAATTCAATTCATACATGGAATGAATTAGCTGAAAAATTCTTAAGCAAATATTTTCCTCCTATTAAAAATGCTAGGATGAGACATGATATTACATCTTTTAAGCAAAAAGAATTTGAATCATTGTTTGAAGCATGGGAAAGATGGAAAGAACTTTTAAGAAAATGTCCACATCATGGTTTACCTGTCATTATACAAATGGAAACTTTTTACAATGGTCTAGAACCACAAACCAGAGATGCATCAGCTGGTGGTGTTCTTTTGAATATGTCTTATAATGAAGCATGTGATCTTATTGACAAAATTGCTACAAATGGTTCAAGTTGGCCTACTGAGAGGGTAAGTGCTAAAAAGAGAACCTCTGGAGTACATGAGATTAATGATATATCAGCCCTATCTGCTCAAGTAGCCACTTTAACCAATCTGATCAAACAGTGCACTAGTACACCGACATCTAGTGTAGCAACACCTAAAGAAAACACTGCAGCAGCTATAGAACAAGCCCCTCCAGGAACTACAAGTTGTGTGTATTGTGGAGGAGGCCATCTATATGAAGAATGTCCTAGCAACCCTGTCTCTGTCAATTATGTAGGTTACAATAAAAATAACAACCCTTACTCTCATACCTACAATCCAGGATGGAAGAACCACCCAAATTTTAGGTGGAACAATTCTAATGCACCTGCACCAAGTACTCCTCCTGGATTCCTACCTCAAAGCCAACAAAGATCAAACCCACCTGCCAGTGCTAATTCTCTAGAAGAATTGCTTAGATCATTCATTAGTGAAACTAGAACTGCTAGGCAAGCTCATGATATATCAATTAAGAACCTAGAAAACCAAGTAGGGCAATTAGCAACTGCTTTGCAGCAAAGACCAGTAGGTACTTTGCCATCAAACACAGAAGCTTCACCCTCACAAAGGCAAGGTAAGGAGCAGGTCAAAGCCATATCTTTGAGAAGTGGCAAGGATCTAACAGAACCATATGAGCTTGAAGGTACAGAAAAGGGAGAAAAAAATAAAAATGAAAAAAATTCTCAAGATGCAGAAACACCTGGTGTTCCTACATCTCCTACTCCAAGGTTAGTACCAGAATACCCTCCTCCTCCTTTTCCTCAAAGATTGAAAAAAATACACGAGGAGAAGCAATTCAGTAAATTTTTAGATGTTTTAAAACAATTGCATATCAATGTTCCCTTGATAGAGGCACTTCAACAAATGCCAAACTATGCCAAATTCATGAAAGATGTGCTTTCTAAAAGAAGAAGATTAGGGGAATTTGAAACTGTTGTTATGTCAAAAGAATGTAGTCTGATTTTACAAAACAAAATTCCAAGGAAGCTAAAGGATCCAGGTAGCTTTACAATCCCTTTTTCAATAGGTAAGTACTATACAGGAAGAGCATTATGTGATTTAGGTGCAAGCATCAATTTGATGCCCAAATCTATCTTCACAAGGCTAGGGATTGGAAATGCAAAACCTACCACATTGACACTATCTTTGGCAGATAGATCAATTGCATATCCAGAAGGAATTATTGAGGATATATTGGTGCAAGTTGACAAATTTGTGTTTCCTGCAGATTTTGTTATACTTGATTTCATTGCAGATGAAGAAGTGCCAGTCATACTTGGAAGACCATTCTTGGCAACAGGGAAAACACTGATAGATGTGCAAAGAGGAGAGCTAACCATGAGAGTGAATGATCAAGAAGTAAAATTTAATGTCTTGAATTCTTTGAAGTATCCTGTAGAGGAGAGTGAAGAGTGTTCATCAATCTCACTTGATCATTTGGTAGAGAAGCAGTTCCACAAGCAGTATGATCACCTTGCCAATGCACTAGCACCTGATGTTTCTGCATTGCCTGCTGAGGAATTTATTGAAGAAAGCATATTGCCTAAGGAACAAGCTACACCTAAGGTATGGGCTAGAACTTATGAATCTCTTAATTTAGAAAATCCCAACCTTAAAGAAAATGTACCTTCTATTGAACAACCTCCTAAGCTATAATTAAAAGAACTACCTAAGCATTTAAAATATGTTTTTCTAGGTGAGGATAAAACTCTTCCTGTAATCATAGCTTCTGATCTATCTTTAGAACAAGAACTTGATTTAATTAACACAAAAAAGAAAACACTAACAATGAGTAACGAGTACACCAGCTTTCCTATTCCATTCATGGTGAAATTTTGCTAGAACCTTTCTCCACGGTTAATTCTTCAAATGTTTTTTTAGTTGGATATCCGGAACGAGTAATCCTTATTGCTTCAAGTACGCCCTACAACGGTAATGATGTGAATACCATTAGGGGAAATTTTCTCACATTCACTGAATAGTCATACATTTCAGAGAAAATAGGAAAAGTTAAACTCACCCCATGTCTTATCTGGTTTAAGACATTGAAATTCTCAAATATTCCAGGCTGCAAAACTAGTGAAGACATAGCACATAAAGTAAATCAAAATTAGAATATCACCATGGTGTTTAAGAATCTAAGGCACTTAATTATCTCATTCCACCACCGGCAAAACCCAAACGTGTCCTAGTTCATGCAATGAGTGTCTTTGCAATAGAGGACAAAGGAGGAAATCTCTTCTATACTTTACAATTTACAATAACAATAATGTAAATCTAGGCAGCTACAAAAACATCTATCAATGAAAACAATCTTAAGAAATCTACAACAAAGTTTAGAATGATCTCTAAGTTATCTGGATGAAACAAAGTTCAAACAAGAGAAACAAAGTTCAAACAATCTTAACAAAGTTCAATAGATATCTCAATAGGCATTTATCATCTTTGCATCTGGTGGATAAGAATATAATGAATTAAAAAAGGAAAGATTTTGGAACTAAAAAAGTATTCCTACCAAGTCCTCAAATGGAATCAAAGATTAGGGCTCCATGGGTAGCGTACGGAGGTTGGGTTTTGGTTCATGAGGGAGAGATCGTTAAAACCAGAGATTGCAGAATGAGAGAGAGGTTCGTGAGGGTTTGGGTTTGGGTTTCTGGTTCATGAAGGAGAGCTCGTTGAAATATCACTTCGATTGCAAGATTTGGGGGTTCTGGTTCGAATGGGTTTTGGGTTCCTGTGAGAAGAAAGAAGGAAGAGTTGTGAGAAGAAGAGGGTTTCTATGAGAAAGCTACGAGAAGGAGAGGGTTTTTGTGAGAAGAAGAGAACGAATGGCTGTTCGTGAAGGATGAGAGAGTGAACGACGACGTACAGTAAGAAGGAACGCAACGAGAAAACCTAGCTAATTAAGTTTTATAATGACCATTAATAGCGTTTTCTCCACAACGCCCTCCTGATCCTCTAGCGCCTTTTAGCCATGAGTAGCGCCTTTTAAAAAACGCTACTGATTCAGTTCCGTGTTTTGGGTATTAGGAGCGCTTTTTAAAAAGCGTGACTTATTCAGTTCCATTTTTTTTTGACATAAGGAGCGTTTTTAAGAAAGCGCTACTCATTCTACTCCGTGTTTTTCGTATAAAGAGCGCTTTTTAAGTAAGCGCTACTCATTCTTTTCCTTTTTTTCACCTATAGTAGGGCTTTTTTTAAAAATGCTACTTAAGTTATCACATAAGTAGCGTTTTTTTAAAGGCGCTACTAAAGGGGGCGCTCTTTTTTTAAACTTCTGTTGTAGTGCAAGTCGGAAACACGTACCGACATTCAAGTAGAATTCGTCAGTAATTACCGATAGCTTTACCCGTCGGTAGCACATCGGTAATTAGCATAGGAATGTGTCCATCACTAATTACCGATGGGAAATTCCGCCGTTACACATAGCAGGTGACAAGATTACCGACGAGCAAATAAGTCAGTAATCACCGGTGGAGGTAACTTTTTTTAAAAAATAAATTCAACCTGCTTATATTTTGTTTATATTTATAGATAACGAAAAACAAAATAAATTAAACCATTTGATACAAAAATTCTAGAAAAATTTATTTGAAATTCAAAATGACATAATCAACCAAATAAAATGTAATCTACAAAGTGTTATAAACGTCAAATAAAGCACAAAAAATTCTAATTTGGCCCATCATCATCATTGGAGCGAGATCGCATCCCAACGCCATCATCAGAGCACTCAGACGACTGCTCTAACAGGGGAAGTCTCTGGTGCTGCTTCCGATACAGCCTCAACATCTTCGCTTGGTCACACTGCATCTTGGCTCTATCCTGCTCCAGGTGATAGATCTTCTCTTCCTGAGTCTGCACACGTGTCCTCAACACCGTTACCTCAGCTCCGCTCTGTGCAGGAGGTGGTTGACCAGTAGAAGCTTCATTGGTGACGACGTGATCAACCCCACTCTGTATAAAGGGAGAAATGGGCCATGTACCATACATGTGACCCTTATACTTCCCTCCTACCATCTTCTTCCATTTTTGCATAGCTAGGGCAGTTAGTTCCTTCTCCTCCTTTGAGGTAGGTGCAGGTTTCAAAGGGTCATGGCTCCGTGGGTCGCCTGAGTCATCAGTTGATGGAACTCCTCCTATTTTGCATTAATCAAACGACATACAAATTAGTGTTAATTTTAACAAAACAATACAATATATAATACAAATCATGATCGAATATTTACTGAGTCCGCCTCGAGCACTCATCAACGTAATCACGGGTTCCCATCGTGACATGTGTGCACCTGTGCAACTCATGTTTAGGGAGTGTGTGCCCTAATTTCTTAGCCTGTAAAAATGAAAAACACATGTTCAAGGGCTTAATTATAACTAATCACCCTAACTAAAATAATACATTGATTTGTAAAAAAATTTACCATTCTAGGAGCATCCTGAGCTTGATTAACCGAGCCATAGCAGTGAAGCGAGCCACCCTTCTCTGATGCTTTGTTCTTCTTAGCTTGATCTGACCGCTTTACAAAATCTACCATAGCCTAGTGTCTCTTGAGGGAATCCCAAACACTATCACCTACCCAAAAAGGCCTCTCATTTTTAATGTGCGCGTCCCTAAGCATTCACACAAATATCTTCCTAATCTCCTTCTCTTCATCACCCTTCGACGCCACTTTTTCCTGTATTAGTCAAATACAAATTATGTATTAGTGATTAATGAGATTTCTCATCCTCTTCAAAAACTTTTGTGAAGAATCTGAACTGAATAATGAGATTTCTCATCCTCTTCAAAAACCTTTTCTCATATTTTTTGTTTTTTATGCATTTCGACATTTTCATCTTATTCATCTTCTTCGATTTTTTTGTCAAATACTTGTTTAATTTACTCCTTTAATAGTTTTATTGTGGTGGGGCAGGTTGTTCTTTATTGTTTCACTTATTGAAATTGCTAAAATGTTTTGTTTAACTTGGGTTGGATACTCTTCTATTCCACTTTTTAGAAAAGGTCAAAATTGAAGGTTAGAACGTTATAGAGAATATACACATTTTAAAGATGTCTATAGAAAACCAGTGTCATTGTTTATCAGGGTGTTGTGCTGTCTGCTTACTAACTATTAGCCTTCCAAACCAGTGTCATTTTCTTAGGTGTATGCTACATTGACTATAACAATACATATTTATGAGCAGGTGTATGCTACATTGACCCAAGCCAATTATGTGGAAAAGTTTTGAATTTCTCTTTTGCAGCTCTTGTTTTTTAGTATAGCTTTGTTATTTGAATTAAATAACATATTTTTGAGTTCTAGTTGATATAAGATAATAGTTACTCCCATTTGGCTACTTTAATTCTAAGTTGATTTAATTTTATTTTTGCAGCATTTTCCTGAATATCGGTTCCAATCATACTCTGATGATTATCTTATTGAGCTCAAGGAAGAGTGGTGTAATGACTCAACGAGTAGTGAAATGACTCTTTGCCGAGCTAATTTTTGGAGGATTGGAGTAATGACTAGTGTTAATAATTAATGTTCTATTTATATGTTATCTTAGTATCAATGTAATTTTTGTTATGTAAGGTCATTGTGTCCCATTTACTTGAACTTTATTCAAGGTCAAAGTTGTAATTTTCTTAGTCTTGACTTGCCTTAAGCCTTGGGCTAACTTCATTAATAAAAGCCCTATTTAATATTTTTTTGAATATATGTATTTTTAAAATTTATTTTTGTAGTAATGGTGTAAATAATTTTGATAGTAAAGGTGTTCAATTGAGGGAATACATGAATTGAATATGCTGAAAACGTTTTTTTTTTTTAAATGAGAATCAGTAGCACTTCTTTAAAATATGCCGATTCTCATTTTAAAAAAGCGCTACTGATTCTCAACCATTAGTAGCTCTTTATCCAAAAAGTTCCAATCATTCCTAACCATAGTAGCGCTTTTATTGCGATACTATTGGGGAGTGGCAACAGTAGCAGCTGGATAAGTAGCGCTCGAAAGCGCTACTGATTGCTTTTTCTGATATAGTGTTACCTTAAATACATCAAAAAATTCCTTCCTAGAATCGACATCCATATCCCTTCACCTAGACCAGAATTTGCGACACCTTTTTTGTATCACATAGGTGATAGCCTTCGAAGCAGTCTTCGAAGGAAGCAACCTGCATAATAAAAAATATGTCAAATAATCAAACAAATATATAAGTTGTAGCATAATTAATTTTAGGCTAAAATGCACATTTAGTCCTTTAAGTTTTTATTTCATCCGCTTTGGTCCTTCAAGTTTTTTTCTCAGTTTGGTCCCTCAGTTTCAAAATCGTTACACCTAAGTCCTTTTCGTCCATCTAACTTAACGGTTGATGACGTGTTAATTATGTGGTGATGTGACACCTGTTGACGTGGAATATATATAATAACAAGTCATTTTTTTCTTTCAAAAAAGAATATTATGACGTGACAATTATTTTAAGTCGTTTCATTTTGGCCCTCTAAGTTTAAATTTAGTTTCAAATAGGTCCCCTAAGTTTTTATTAGTTTCAAAAAGGTCCCCTAAGTTTTTATTTAGTTTCAAATAGGCCCTCTAAGTTTGGTTAAAGTTTCTTTGTAGTTAATTAAATGATTGATCAGTTTTTTGTGTTGTTTACCTTTAAGTTTGTCTTTTAGGTTGTGTTTTGATGTAATCCTAATTATGTAATCTCATTTACGTAATTCAAATGATGTTTTATTGCCTTTTTAAATTCTTTGGTTGATTTCACTTAATAACACAACATAAAATACCAAATTGAAACTAGACGACATACTTAGAGGACGACCACAGCATAATATTTTTGTGAGAGAAAAAAAAAGTAAAAATTTAAAATAAAATATGACACGTCATTATATATTCCACATCATCAGGCGTCGCATCACCACATAACTAACACGTCATCAACTGTTAAGTCATATGGACGAAAAGGACTTATTTGTAAGGACTTTGAAACTTGAGGGACCAAAGCTGAGAAAAAAACTCAAAGGACCAAAGTGGAACAAATAAATAACTTAAAGCACTAAAAGTGAATTTTAGCCTTAATTTTAAATAAAAAAAGTCAAAGAATACTTAAGTAGCACCACCTGAATAGATGACGGGAGACCATCCTCCATGACAATCTCCTACTTCTCATCAGAACAATCCGGATGTACTCCCTCGTCGTGGACTAGCCAAGGATCATCGTGCTGATGAATTGCGGTGTCCTTGGACGGGGGACGTCGTAACCTAGGTGTGGGCATCATAGTGATCCCAGGTGTTGAGTAGAACTCGATGTCTCCCCAGGTGGAGTAGACGTGGTTGTGGACCTAGGCATCCCCGCAAACCCATCTGACGTAGTCACCGTCACCTGGCAGCGATGCCTCCTAAAGCGAGTGGCTCAACGACTATGCTCTTCCCCTTATCACCTCTCAGTAGTCAGGGGCAGTGAGTGAGAACCTCCTGTATCCATATTTATGAAAAATGAAATTGGATATTTATTGATTTAATTAAATTAAAAACAACAAGAACAACAATATAATAACTTACTAATAAGAGTATCTAAAAGTCAAACTACAAACATACGCGACTAATATACGTCCTCAAATCTTATCTATTCTTCATCTTTTTAGTATCTTCTAAAGAATCTTCGCCTTCATCCTCTTCATCAGGGATTCGATTGTCTTGTAATTAGAATTCGTTCAACTTCAGTTACCTCATTTACGCCCAACATTTCATCCCCTTGATAAGGATCCTCTTCCGCCGCATCAGTGGCTTAAATAAGACCTCGTTGTTTTTTTTAATTGCACCACTCCATCCTTTTTTGTCTCCCCGAGTTTATTGATATGGACCATAAAACACCTGTCTCACATTTTCCGGCATGGAAAACGGATCAAAGGCTTTATACCTTCAATCCATTTGAATGTCCACTGTATTACTTTTTGGATTCAATTTTGCTCCTCTTACAATTATACAAAACAATTCTCTTTTTATAGTCTAAACTAGTGTACTGAATTTCATATATGTGTTGGATCACACTGTACAAGTCATCATCACCTCTTTTTGTGAGCCTTTTTACATATATCTCAGTGTTAATTGTTTGTTTTCCCTCACCCCATGATTGAGTGTCAAATATGTAACTGTTAACGAAGTACATATGCCACTCATTAACAGAAGAATGAGGTTTGTTGGCTAAGTTCTCCAAGTGTAGAATTAGGGGAGTTGGTGTTGCTTCATAAACCTAAGTAAGTTGATATGGAAAAAATTAATCATGTCTCATATCTACTTTAAACATTTGAGGTTAAAACATAAATTTCATTTACTTACTCTAGCCTTAAACCACGATGGAAAACTTTCATGTATACGAGCAGAAGATTCTTCAGCGCTTATACCCTCACATAATAAGAATGCCCTGAAAATAAACTATTCAATATATGGACTTCTATCTAAAGGTGTATATATTGAAAACTGAATTGAAAAATGCTTACTCAATATATGGTTTAACTACAGTGCAATTGATCAAGACATGAACTTGTGTTGAATCATACTCTTTGTCCATTAACCAGTGGATCGACTCTTTCCATAGTGGCGACCTGATTTGTTAAATACAGATAAAGTAAGCGAGTGTCTTTCTTCTTCAACCTCTTTCTTCCACGGTGTAAGTAAGATGCACAGATCGATCCTTCGACTCTGGCTTTATTTTTCACCGATCATTTAGAATCACCCATAAATATATAATTAGATATGAATGAAGAAACCTTGATCAGACAAATAGTGATACTAAAGATACACATTAAATAAAATGTTGAAATAGATAATTACCTCTCAAATGGACCGGGTGATGCTACATGGAATCAAAGAAACCGGGAGTTAGTATTCTCTCCAACTTACATATATATAATGAATGGTATATTCTGCTCCATCTTAATAAGATTATCCTTTCCCAATATTGAAGAGCACAAATTCTTAAAAAATTGACTCACTTTAGTAAGTGGTTCCAAAACACAGTTTGTAAATAAACTAAAAGCAATTTGAAGTAAACACTCCATGAATACACGGAAATCATTACTTTTCATCGCATACATCTTCCCAGTGTTCACATTTGCACATCTTGCAATATTAGAAAAATAACCATCTGGCATCTTGATCAATTTTTTCAACGATTAGCAAATAGATTTCATTTCTTCGGGGTGTTAGAGAGTAATTGGCTTGGGGTTTTCTTTCCATTAGCCATTGGCTTCAAATTCAAATTGGGTCGATTTTTGCTACAGTAAAGAGCATAATCGATTCTAGCGTTATTATTGTCTTTGAATTTATCTTTCACATTCATCACGGTGTTAAATATGTTGTCAAAGAAATTCTTCTTAATGTTCATAACAATGAGATTGTGTCTTAATAAATTATCTTTCCAATATGGAAGATTCCAAAGTATACTTCTTTTTTGTCCAGTTATGCCAACTTCCATAACCTTCCAATGGGGGAAGCATACCTACATTTTTGGCTTGTGGCAAATCCACAACTTTGCTCCAGATTTCACCCGATGCCAACAAAGGCGGTGGTCCATCTATTTCCACTACCCCTTTTTTGAAGGCTTTCATGTTCTTTCTAAATACATAATATGACGGTAAGAATCTACGATGCGAATCAAACCAATAACTCTTTCCCCCGTATTTCAGCGTAAACACCTTTCTATGTTCCATGTAGTGGGGGCATGCCAATTTACCGTGAGTCCCCCACCCAGCCAACATACTATAAGCAGGGATGTCATTTATTGTCCACATCATTGCTGCTATCATCATAAAATTCAGCTTCTGTGTTGTATCATATGTCAAAACACCTTCTCACAATCTCTTGAGATCTTCAATCAGAGGTTCCAAATAAAATGCATCAGATTAAAGTGTTTCCATGCCTCACGGTCATATATGGGTGGCGTAAAATGTCTGAGGTACTTCTATTCTCATAATGCCACATTATTTTCCATGCAATTTCAGTCGATGTAAACATTCTCTTCAATCTTGGAACGATTGGCAAAAAGAACGTTAACTTTACAGAGATGAGTTTATAATAACGTTTTCCAGCTTTGTGAACATGATACCTCGGCTTTCCACAAAATTTTCATTCAACTAGTGCACCATCGTTTCTACCAAATTCGTTGTCGTAGTACAACATGTGCCCATCCAGAAAACAATCAATCTTCTTAGATTCCAGTCCCAGCTTCGACACTAACATCTTAGCGTCATAATAACTTTTTGAAAAATTATCCTTCATTGGTGTCTCTTCCAACATTAACTCAGTGGGATAATCTAAACCTAATTCAGAAATATTACTCACGAACTTGAGAGCTAAAAGCTTCACACACATCAATATTTTGACTGTGGCGAGCCTTCAAACACCGGTTTGTTTGTCTCTGTTAACAAATTATAAAATCTTCGTGCTTCTTCATTCGGAAGTTCATCAACATTGTCATATTGACGCTCATCAAATGGCACATTCACCCTGACAGCATCACAAATCATGTTTTTATCGACTTAAATTCTTCATTAGATGCAACACCAACACCAGAACTGCTTGAAGCCTCTACGTCAAAACTTGGAAGTTCTTCCCCGTGATCAACCCAAATCCAGTAATTAGGCCTAAACCCTGAATTATACAAATGATACTTGACTTCATCTTCGGTCCTAATAGATACACTGTTGCAAACAATGCATGGACATCTAATCCCCGGTTCAAGTCCAAACATAAAATGTTGCTTCGTTACCATAATAAACTCTTCAACCCCAATTAAAAAATATTTTTTCAAACTTGCTCTTCCCAAATATAACCTATCGTATATGCAACTACGATTCAATTGATTAAAATTGATCTACACACATTTAAAAACGCATTAGATTCACATAACATTCCCAATAACATATCAAGTTAGTAGCATCAATATGATCTCAGTGGAGGTGATTTCGAGCCAAATGTGGGGCTCAAGGACATCACAAAACCCTTTTCCATCCAAATAATGAAGGAAATTATTTCTGATTGCCAACCCTACCATAGTTAGTATCGTCTCGCAATAATCTCACAAAACCTCACCCTTTTTCATTAATAACAAACAATTTAACAACATAATAGCAACTGATTAGGGTGAGTGTCAATTCCCCACCCTTTTCCAGAACCAACAACAAAATAACAACACAAACAAATTCAACCATATCAAGTCAATCTCAATTTCAATTTCTAACAACAAACATCTCTAACATTGTTTCGATTCCATTTTTTGTTTCTTTAAACACTATATCTAACAATATCAAAAACCTAATTTCAACACTAAGTCTATCAAATTTTAAACTAAATATCAAAAACAAAAAAACGAAATATCAACAACACAACCTAATTCTATCGATATCAACACTAAATCAAACCTAATTTCAACACTAAGTCTATCATATCAAAAACCTAAACTAAACATCAACAACAAAATATCAAAAGCTTAATTTCATCAATTAGTTTACCAATACCAACACTAAATCTATTTCAACAATATCAATACTAAATTTATCTCAATAACGTCTCAATAAAAGCAAAAAGTCGGAAAACATACACCTCTTACTGTAGAAGCAGTGACACGGTGGTGGAGGTCTGGTGGTGGTGCTACAGCACACTGACAAGGGACAGTGGTGCTCTGGTGGTCCAGCGCGGTGGTGAGAGAGAGAGACAATGGGTGTTGAAGAGAGAGAGACGGTCGGCGCTTGAGAGAGAGAGAGAGAGAGAGAGAGAGAGACTCTGGAACTACAAAAAAATTGCCCATTAGCGACGAAAATTAGCGAGGGACTAATGTTCCCTCGCAAAAACTGGAATTAGCGACGGAATTTGCGAGGGAATAGGGGCTGTCGTATTTTTGAGAATTAGCGACGGAATTTTGAAGATTAGCGACAGAAATTTTGAAAATTAGCGACAGAATGTCAGTCCCTCGCTAATTCCCTCGCTAATTTTTGACAGTTTTCAGATGATGAGACTCAGTGCAGGTATTTACCGACGGAATTTCAGTCTCTCGCTAATTTTTGACAGTTTTCAGATGATGGGACTCAGTGCAGGGGTTGGTAAATGTGCAGCAATTAGCGACGGACAGTTCCGTCGCTAATTCCCTCGCAAATTTTTTTACTTTTTTCTCTTAAATCCGTTTACACCCTCACTCTTCTTTCTCACTCACAACACCCTCACTCTTCTTTTCTCCTCTTCACCCTTCCTCTTCCCTTCCTCTTCCTCCACTCTCCACCACCACACAACCACCACCACCACCATCACCACCACCATCACTACCATACAACCAACCTACGGCCTACTCTCCCCTTCCTCTTCCTCTACTCTCTCTCTCTCACCTACAAACCCTAACCCACCACCACCACCACCACCACCACCGGAGCTACTCTCCCCTTTCCCTCTTCTTCTTCTCTCTACCTTCTTCCACCACCCCACCACCACACAACCACCACCACCACAACCACCAGAGCTCCTCATCCTCTTCCTCTCTCTCTCTCTCTCTTATGATTTTCCCTTTCCCTCTTATTCTCTCCACCTTCTTCCACCACACCACCACCACACAACCACCACCGCCACCACCCACGAAACCACCACCATGAACTCCTCTCTCCACCTACGAATTCCTCTTCTCTCACCTATACGAATTTCTTTCCACCTTCCACCACCACCACCACCACCACAACCTCCACAACCACAAAATTAATAATATAATATAATATTCATTAATAATATAATAATTTTTTAACAGTATTAATAATAAATATATATAAAAAAACAAGCCATTCAGCACTGGACACGTGTCAGTTTTTTTTGAAAAACTACAGTCATTAGCGAGGGAAAATTCCCTCGCTAATTAGCGAGAGATTCAATTCTCTCGCTAATCCCATTAGCGAGAAGGGATTTAGTGACGGAACTGGTCCCTCGCTAATTCCCTCGCAAATGACCATTAGCGACGGATTTTGGTCATTTTGCGAGGGAAATTTCCGTCGCTAATAACCAATTTTTTTGTAGTGTGGCAATGGTTTAGATAGCAGCGACACAGTGGTGGTGACCGGAACTTTGGTCGCAGCGGAGGGAGAAGAGAGGAATGACAGGGAAGAACATAATGAGGGATCTATTCGAAAATTTGGGGGTTAATTAAAAGTTACCCACAGGAAAATCCGTCAATAATTAAGTCTGTCAAAAACTCACTTTATTACTGATGGCCAAATCTGTCGGTAATGCTCTCGGTATGAATTTTTCATTTTCGTCATTGACTACCGACGACCAAACCCGCCGGTCACACTCTCAATAGGTATTTGGATTTCCCTCACTCATTACCGACAGCCATGTTCGTCGGTAATTCTTAAATTTTAAATTCTTCCCGAATTTATCAAGAATAAACAATAAGATAATTTTTAGCAACACAAACTTCTCAACAAAATTTCTATATAAGAAATATAAAAGAATAACATGAAAAAAACTATATGAGAAGAATAAGATAACATGATCAGGAGTCCAAATATAATGAGAAGAAGAAGCATTCTTGCAATATAGTCTTCAAGCAAACAAAATCATCACTCATGTAGAATTTAATGCTAATAACGTGTTATAAATGAACCAAAAATAGAGTAGGAATAAATGCAAGACAAAGTATAAGAGAATAGATAGAAGAAGAAAATGAGAGAAAAACAGAGTCGTGTATTATACTCTTTAAGGTGTAAGTTTTACATTGCCATATGGGCCTTATTTATAGTATACAAATCTTAAAACTTACAAGTACAAAGTTTTTCTTTGAAGCAATAAGGAGCGGAAAAACGACTTTACTCATGGAAGTTATAAAGTATACCAAAAAATGAAAGGACTTGTACAGATGGACACCCACCAAATATTCATGGCATACCAAGTTTTGATATACCATTTAGTCATTTATGTCATATATTGTATTTATTATTAAATGAAATGAAAATTTCATTAAATATATTTAATGTTGGGTTAAATATGTTTTTTGTCCCTATAAAATTTGGGTTTTTTGGTTTTAGTCTTTCAAAAACTTTTCACCTGCTTTTGGTCCCTATAAAAATATGATTTTTTTGGTTTTAGTCTCTTATGATTTATAATAGTGTTTCATTACTTTTAATAGCACTTATAAAAGGTCAAAAAAACGCTATTAAAAGTCATGAACCGTTATTAAACGTCATTAGCGACTAAAACCAAAAAAACCCAAACTTTATAGGGACCACAAGTAGGTGAAATTTTTTAAGGACTAAAAACAAAAAACCCAAATTTGATAGAGACCACAAACATATTTAACACTTTAACGTTTTCGACTTAAATGAATAATTAATATTGTCATTAATATGTATCATTAAAACTTGAAACAGTTCCGGAATTCATTCTCTCTATTGACATTATAATCAAGTGAAATATCAACCATTAATTGAAAAGTAAGAGAGATATTGACTCTAACAGACTAAAAAAAAGTAGAAACAATAATGAATTGTATAGATTTGACACTTGATATTTGTAAGAGAGATATAGACTTTTACACATATGAATTAAAATATTGTGTATTACATTTAATATTTGTAGTTGACCCATGCTTTCCTATTTTGTACTGGTTCCACTTTATAAGTCAATTCAACCATAAATATTACCGAACACTTTAATTTTAATCTGCTAGTTATCCGGTATCAGTTCATCCGTTATAAGCTATTTTGTCCGCTATTCGCTAGTTTATCTGTTATCCACTTATTTTTTACCAAACACAGCCATAATACATAAAATATTAAAACATTAAAATATCTCCACATAAAATTGTCTTCAGGAGACAATAAATAGGTTCATCTTGGCCACTCACCTACACAAATATCAATCTAAATCGAAAACCAATTGGAGAAAAAACTAAAGGAAAGTTGATAAAGAATTATTGTCTTATGGCGAACCGTAAACCAAACTCTTTGATTTTGTTTGCCATCCTGGTTTTAGTTTCTGCAGGTAATATAACCTCTTCACACCATTTTTTTCGAGTTTAACTACATATGTTTAAAGAATTAATCTCATTATTTGTTTTTTTTTCTTTCTATTTTGTGGAGCACAGTGCAATTAACTGTAGTAGGAGGTGTTTGCTCAGCAGTTGTGGGAAGCTGTGATAAAGCAAATTGTCAATCCCATTGTCAATTCTTTAATTCTATACTATTGAAGTGGTCATGTTCTTTCAAGAACCTATGCGTCTGTTGGTTCGATGACCATGGGCCTCCCCCTCGTTCAGGCTTAGCTTCTTGCGACATTCCCTTAGGATTATGTGATAAATCATGTGACGTGTCTTGTTGCAATTCTAAATGTCGTCGCATATACCCCAATAGTGGTACTGGTCGTTGTATTGATGCCTTTCATATGTCGGTGTGCCTTTGTGCCTACCAAGGGAATTGAGTTACTCCTTAATTGAAATAAATATAATAAATATATTTGTTACTATTTCAAAAGTATTCATTTGGTTTTATTTAACTTCTTAATCTATCATGAATCCAGATTGAAATTACGCAATGAACTCTTGCCACAACAAGAAAACGTGGAATGATGTAAAGAGAATATTACTCTTGTTTGATAAAAATTAATGGATAGCGAATAAGCTAAGAAATAGTAGATAAACTAGGTTATGGTGGATTAGCGAGTAATTCTTAGGTGGTCGGTGGTCACAATTATTTAGTCACAGTATTTGGTCAGACACACAAAACAGAAATAAATGCACTTGGGGAAACACACAACTATTATTTTATTAGTGCATTTATTTCTATTTTGTGTGTGTGACCAAATGATGTGACTAAATATTTGTGACCACCTAAGAATTACTCATGGATTAGCTGATAGCAGATAACCAAGTAGTGTGAGTTTAAAGTGTTTTGTAAAATTAATGGTTAAACCAACTAATAAATTACACTAGGGGTCATTTAAGTTATTTAATTGTAACAAGTTAGCTCTTTTAGTTTTTTCGTACCACTTTGGTCCTTTAAGTTATTTAATTGTAACAAATTAGGGAATTTCAGATCTGAGAAATGTAAATTATTCGGCTTTTAAAAGTTACAATTATATGATTTAAAGGACCAAGTTGTTACAATTAAATAACTTAAAGGATCTAAGTGGTATGAAAAAAACTTAAAGGACCAACTTGTTACAATTAAATAACTTAAATGACGTAAGTGGTACGAAAAAAACTTAAAGGACCAACTTGTTACAACTAAATAACTTAAAGGACCCCTAGTGTAATTTAGCCTAAACATTAATTGTTACGTTTTATCTATTGGGAAGTCTGGGTACTAGGGATGGCAAAAAATTGTACCCATGGATATCCGCTGATAAAATTTGTGACGGGTACGAGGCAAATAGCTTAACGGGTACCCGCAGGTAAAACAAACAGATATTTCAATTACCCGTTAGTCAATAGACACGGAGGCGGATATAATGGTATCCATACTCACACGAATATCCATTTCCATTAGTAAATTACTAAAATTACTAAAATAACCCATTACTTGATGCATTGGAATTTTGTAATATTTGATGAAAGACTATTATTGTATTTAATTTGTTTGTTATTGGAGACTATGATCATGTTAGAATAAGAGTAACAATTTGTTCCCAACCGGACAAACCGGTATATATATGAGCTCGGCCTCCTTCTGCCCGACCGAGGAAAGGAAGACTCTCCCATCAGTCTGACCGATCAGACACCACTTTCTTGCTTTTATCTGCTCGACTTTTCTCACATTATATCAATTAGCGAGATCATAGGGGAAATCTGGGATTTCCCTCTTATCTTCCTACAACGGACGGATCGGCCATAAAGTGTAATAATAGCAATTATCGCCATTGTACTATAAATACAGCCAATATACAGATCCAGAATCCACTTTTCTCCATTGTTACTTGTTTCATATTGTTTTCTTATAAATCATACTATATTGTAATAATCTTGTGTTCGGTTCGTTTCCCTCACCGGAAACAGATCAGAACATTGGTGCCCACCGTGGGGCCTAGGTAAAAAACACTTCCCCCGCCTCACAAAATCAAAGCTTTTCGGAGGTCCAATATTGGTAACCACCCGAAATGGCACCTTCGGTGGCAGTCTCGATGAAACCAATGGCCACACCAACAACATCGATCCAAGGGTATAGGAGTTGATGGCAGTAGTTCAACTATTTCAAACCTAGAACGCAGAGAAGCAACGGTGAAATGAAGAACAGTTACTTTGCTCCCAAGCCCTAGAGGCAAGAGAGACACAACAGCAGGAACAATTGACGGATATGAGGAGATTCACCCAGGTGCTGGAGGCCATTAGAACCCCGTTGCGAGCTTTACAGCCATTCACGGCGGAGTTTCAGGCGGTGGAAATACTACTTAGATTGAGAGAGCCAGCGATCGGAAGCTACAACAGAACAAGGGATCCCCAAAGTCACATGAGCGCTTTCCAAACCCAAATGTTCATCAGCGGTGAAAATGACGCCATCTGCTGTAAAATGTTTGCTAAGACATTAGCAGAAGTAGCCCCGAAGTGGTTTAAGAGTCTCCCAACGCGATCAGTGACGGGGTTCGAAGATCTGGCCTGTAGGTCCGTACAACAGTTTTAAGCCAACAAAAAGAAGGAGGTAGAGCAGGGAGACTTGTTTGACATACGTCAGGGACCAAGACCGAGTTTCTCAAGAGTTATCTCGATCGGTTTAATAAGGCCACTGTATTGGTGAATGAGTCGGACGAGAAATTCTTCGTGGCTGCCTTCATGAAGGGCATGCGGAGTGGAAGCTTCAATGAAGCGCAGACGGTGTGCAAGCCCTGCACAATGGACGAGGTGCGGATCAGGACAGACAAACACATAGAGTCTGAAGAATCAAACGCTGGAAAGAGAGAAAAGGAAACTGGAAAGCATGGATACGCCGAACAGACAGGGCCACAATGCCCTCGGTCAAAACCAAGGCGGGACAGAGGCAATCGAAGCATAAACCGCTCAACTAGGCCCATGGCGGACGAAGACTACATCCCTTTGAACACAAAGTTGTCAACCATTTTGGATGACTCACTACACGATGGCACAAAAAAAGGCATGCTCCCTTCGTGGGAATGATGGGTAGAAACTCTTATTCTTATTGCAGGTATCATAGGACACACGGCCACACGATCGATGACTGTTGGACGCTGAAACAGCAGATCGAGCAGCTCATTCAGAGGGGGAACGTCAAGAAGTTTGTGAAGGAGACCGAACGAGAAGCTGTAGAAGGTAAGCAATGAAAAGGCAACCCGGACCGTAAGTAGGACAAGGGTAAGGGGAAGAACCAAAGAGACACTCGGGATGAGACCGATCATGAAAAGGATGATAAAGGTTTAATAGGATATATTGCTGGGGGACTCTCAGGAGAAGGAGTGATCCAGTCATCCTGAAGAAGGTACGTTAAATCTTTTATGTCAATAAATAATGCTGAAGAACTTGCAGTTCCAGAGTACCCAGGGATAACTTTTGATATCCAAGACTTTGATGGGGTCCGACCTCACGCTGACAACTCGATATTGATCTCTGTCACCACTAGTTCCTTCAAGATCGCTAGGATTCTAGTGGATGGAGGAAGTTCATCGAATGTGATATATTGGAAATGTTTCGAGGAGCTCCAGTTCAGAACAGGTATGCTGAAGGACTACCCCGGTACCCTGGTAGAATTTTCTGGCAAACAAGTAGCAGTTCATGGCTATTTGAACCTTCGTACCAGCTTTGGAGAGAAAGGTTGTGCTAAGACCCTGACACTCCAGCACATGGGGATTGAGGCGTCGTCCTCCTACAACATCATCATGGGGAGGTCGTCTCTCAACGCTCTGCTGGCAGTGGTCTCCTATCCAAACTTATGCATCAAGCACCCCATACTGAACGAAAGGGTTAGAGTAGTCAAAGGAGACCAGGATGTGGCAAGAAAATGTTACACCGAGAGCGACAAGGTAAAGCTGATCCAAAAAGCTACTGTCAAGGCAGCAGCAAAGATAACCAAGCCTGCTACTAAGCGACAAAAAGAAAACAAGGAATATGAAGCACTGGTTGCCGAGCGCAATGACTCGAAGAAGCCAGGATGAAACAAGGGTCGAGCCAGATAGTACATGGTGTGTGAAAATATGTGCAAGTATACACAGTCACAAACAAGTAATATAGTGATGAGAAAGGTCGAATCCACAGGGATTGGTTAAACTTTTGTATGTTTAGAAAGCATATAAATTAGTGCTACTACACTACTCATAATTTTTGGGGTTTTAATGTCAAGTGAAAGCAGAATTCAAATATGCAAAAGAATATGAAGGAAATCAGTTGAGAATGATAGTTGAGATGTCTTCACTAAATAATTCACTTTTGAGAGTTTTGTGCTTTTATGTGGTGCAGATGCACCAAGGTGCAGATGCATTGAGTGCATCTGCATGTGTATGTGCCTTTCAGCTACTTTCTTCAGAGTTTCGTTACAAGCTTCCTATGTCTAGGCGTGCTAAATAAGTTCACTCCTGCCTTTGAAGTACCCACTATTTCACCCTAAGGACTATGTTATCCTATGTCTAGGACTTAACGTGGTTTTAACAAAGTTTTCTTTATTACACAAGTTAACAAAGCCTTCATTAAAACACTCACCCTTATTAGTCTTGATTTCTAGTTATAAACCATGTCTGTGAATATAACTCTATTTATTCTAAGCGATCAACCACACAATAAGATGGATATAGTATAACACAAGACCCAAAATACATGCAACACTTAAAGACACAATAACTTACTCAAAAGCTCATTATAAAGTTAGAACATCTCAACCAAAAAAGGTTTAGCTCATAATATGCATTGCAAGGCAAAGATAGATGAAATAAAACATATTAATATAAATGAAAGTACAAGAGACATCAATAGGGTAGAGATTACACTGATTGAAGTACTCTTGCATAAATTTGCCCAGCAGTGCAGAAGCACTGACTTCCTGGTGTAGTTGCACCTAACTAAGTTGATGAAGAAGTGAAGGAAGAAGTCGTCGGTTCCTTCCTTACCTTCTTGCCAACTAACTACTACTAAAAACTATAAGGAATGAAACTACTAAATTACAAGTGAAGTGTATGATCTATATATTATGATGTGATGATTTCTTCAAGTGAGAAGTGGAAGCCTTTATATAGCCTTGGAGGTTTCCTTCAAGTGAGGGTTTGCTTGGAGATCAAACTGACCAAAGGTGGCTTAACCATGGTTACTTTTCAGAGCTTTGATTGAGAAGATTGAGTCCAAAGGGGAGGTCCAGTTGTGGAAAGCCATGTGTTCTAGATGCGTAGCCTTTCATGATGATTTTCCATTGTGGGCGCCTCCTCTTGCATGTTGGCATGTGCCTCTATGTGACTTATGACTAACCATGATGTCATAGAAAAGTTTATGCATTGGTATGAATTGAGGTGCTTCCAAGGTGGGGTTAAATCTGCCTTCAGTGCAGGATGGTGCAGATGCACCTAAGTGCAGTTGCACTGCTGTAAGTGTAGTTTAGTGCAGATGCATTGCTGTTTCCCTGGTGTATTTGCACCTAACTGCAAGTGCACTGAACAAACATCTCAAACATACCAATATATATATAAAATGCTTAAATCATTACATAATCCTCTTTGAAACATAGAATGTTGTTATCTTACTCATACTACTATATTTAACAGATATTATACTTGGTTTCAAGCAATTAGTTATGTTTATATGCATAAATAACTCTATATAAAATGGAGTTATCAGTACACCAATCCAGCCCTACCCAAAATCCAAAAATAAAATAATTGTACTCTTGTGTGCGGCGATATAAGCTCTGATTGTACTCAATTTCAACAAAATTAACGTCCCGACAGGTAAGAACCGAGCAACGTCTCGACGTTACCCTTGGGCACCAAAGACTTAAAGTCCCGACAAGCAATGGGCTGAACTGACGAGTTCATGCCCCACCCTTGGGCGAACCTTAGGGGAAAAAAGCAAGGCTGGCAAGCTTTATGCACCATAAGGAATATTCTAAGACAAAAGGGAAAACAATTCTTCGCAATAGAGTCGGGCAGAATTGTTGCTCTAAGAGGCTACAAACCAAAGTCTTGACAAGTGTGAATACTGGCGAAAGCTGGTATACACCCTTGGGCACTAACTCGAAGTGAATACACTCGCAATTGACTAAGTTCTGACAAGTGAAGACTGGCGAAAGCCGACATGCACCCTTGGCCACCCGGCCATTCAGCGAAAAATAAAAAAAGTGAAGAACGCAAAAATGAAGTAGTTCCAAATATCCAAACAAAATCCAAACGCCGTAATAAGCGTCGAAGCAAGAGAAACCGAACAGTACTTAATGTTCAAAAGCAACACAAATTTCAAATGGCACGCAGGCCAACCCAATACAAAGGAGAATAACAAAAAATAAAGAAGAAACCTAAGGAGTAACCTCAGAGTCAGGGGTGTCCATCACAACCTCCTAATGATCGGCCTCTAAACTCGGATGCTCCAGCTCCGGCACCTGAACCTCGAAAGGATCTTTGGGCTTGATCTGAAATTCTTGTTGGCCGACATCTAAATTGAGGGGAGACCTTTGGTTATGTTGATCTTCTTCCCTAGGCGGATCAACCAACTGACCTTCCATAACTATCTTGTCCAAATCCACCTCGAAAAGATCAATACCAGGATGTAGCACTTGAATCTGAGCGAGAGTAGTGTTGAAACCAGTGTCGAAAGACTCAACACTTTCCCGCTTCACCTCCTCCAAGGCAACACGAAGAGTCATCACCCGCTCGGAGCCTCGAACAAGGGCATCCTAGGCCTTCTTCAGGTTCTCTTTAGCAATTTTTAGGTCACTCCGAGCAATCTCCAGGTCATTCTCCAAAGTCTCAATCTTTGCGAAAGCCTCCTTCACCTCCTTCCCAAGCCTGCCCAATTTTCTCTCCATCAGCTTCTTATGAGCATCATACTTCTTTGCATCTTCTTCCAGCTCTCTCCGCCTCTCTTGACAAGCCTTCTACTCCTCCTTGGCTCGGTTCGAATCACCCTCACATTTTCGTAGCCCTCCACGGCCTTCCTAAAGGAACCCTCAGCAAGATGAGCCAGCAGGGAACCCCACATACTATAGGTTTTGATAGCCGCCATTGTTGGACCAAAACCCATGGTAGTCGTTTTCTCAGAATCGGTAGGGGAAGGATTCCATCCAACACCTTATTCTAGGGATACCGAGATTCCCAAGTGGTCTTGACAGGTCCGTTGGCGGTAGCTGTCGTCTAGAACTTCAAATGCTTAAGCCAGGAAGAGTCGTCCGACAAGTCACCTGCCTCATTCTGGGTTTCGGCAGAAGGGCGAGGGGCGTCTGCTCCCTTTTGATGATTGAATGAGGGTACGAGAAGGTGAAGATGTTTTGGAGGGCAGAGTGTCGTACGGTATATCAATTGTCATCATTACCGAAGGAGAAGCATTGGCTGACAGGGCAACATCAGAGTAGCCCCGCTTCTTTTTCTGCTTAACTTGGATGAGCCTCCTCTCTTCAACGCTCATTGGAGACACACCTAAAGATTCTGCAAAAGAAAACAAGGCCTCAGAAAAGAATAAAGAAGACAAACAAGTCAAGATAATCACAAGGGGAAGAAGAAAGTTACTTAAGTATTTGATTAATACCACCTCCAAGTCAACACTACTGAGCAGATGGATCGCTTTGCTCGGTGCACCCACCCAAAGGCGCTCAATATCCGCTCGTTCGGACGCATGCAGATCCCGTTTGTCTATCAACTGGTCCTTACGAGGTTAGCGAGTCGAGTGGAGGGGAAATCGCTCCCGACCACACTCATCGACCAACAAAGTGGAACAGGATGACCCGACCTCCATTAAAAAAAATCTCTCCTTAAAATGATTGTAGCTACTCTTGTAGCTGGTCATGAAGGGATGACGGGGAATATTGCATGTTAAGAGTCCCACATCGAATGTGATATGGCCTGAAAATGAGTATATAAGTGGGAGGCATCCCTTACCTTATAAGCCGGTTTTGTAGAGTTGAGTTAGGTCCAACCCAAATTTTACGATGGTATCAAAGCCTATCCTAGATCCATCTACCTTATATACTAATTAACTAATGGACCTTACTATCTAATGGCCTTACTATCTAATGGGCCTTACTAACCAACTAATGGGCTTACTACCTATATTTTAATAGCCTCCCGCAAGCTGGACGGTGTTCACAACACTTCCAGCTTAGGATAAGCAATACAAAGATACTATAAAAAATAAGGAAAATAAAGAACAAACCAAATTGGTAGCAGTTGAGGTGCATAGCTCCTAGAAGTCTTCGACTAACTTTGGGCCCCTTCAATCTTCTTCCAGCGTCTCCACAACATTTACTCCAAAAGAATCAACAAACCCCACTCTTGGGCATAACCATCCAATTGCCAAAGAAGTCAACAAATGCTTAACCATCGAGCAGAAACCACAACTCAACATTTAACCACTCGGAAGAAGCAACAATCCAACGCTTAACCATCAAGAAAAAGCCACAACTCAAGGCTTAATCACTTGAAGGAAGAAAAATGCTTAACCACCATAGGGCAGAAGTAAACATCAACAAGGCCATACGGCCAAAGGCTTAACCACCGAGTAGAAACTATACCTCAAAGTTTAACCACATGGCAGAAGCGCAAACAATCTAATGCTTAACCATTTATAGCAGAAGCATCATGCTTAACCACCATAAACATAAGAAACTAAAAAAACAAGCCAATAAGGCTAATGAAATTAACATTCAAATTCAGAATAAATAATTCCAAATATTTGCAACAACAGCAAGGGCGGTTAGACCACAAATGTAATGAGCCACCAAGCAGATTTTGTAGGGTTGAGTTAGGTAAAACCCAAATTCTAAGATGGTATCAGAGTCAGTTTAAGATCCGCTGGGCCATTCAGGTCACGCTCCAGTTGTCTAGTCCTGGGCATGACGAGGGTGTGTTAAGAGTCCCACATCGGATGTGATATGGCCTGAAAATGAGTATATAAGTGGGAGGCATCCCTCCACAAGCTGGTTTTGTAGGGTTGAGTTAGGTGCAACCCAAATTCTAAGACGGTATCAAAGCCTATCCTAGATCCATCTACCTTATATACTTATTAACTAATGGACCTTACTATCTAATGGCCTTACTATCTAATGGGCCTTACTAACCAACTAATGAGCTTACTACCTATATTTTAACAGCCTCCGGCAAGTTGGTCGAGCGATGGCAGCCCTAGTATCTATTGGGGTGACACGGGAAATCTTGAATTTCTAAGTCTTTTCTCCTTGGTAGTAATCTCCAAACGGGCTCTCTTTATTCGGCTTTCACCCATCCAAATGGAAGAAGAAATAGAAGTGTGAAGGGGAAAAAGAAAGAATGGTAACCTGTACCCGTGCACAGATATATATATATATATATATATATATGCTTCTAAAAAATTCAAATGAAAGGACCAGACTAGCCCGCCACACCTCCATCCAACAGCGACAGAAGAGGAACGTAAATTAACGGCAAAGATCAACCCGCATTTCATATCCCGCCACCAGATGGACACACGTGGAAGGCTAAGGGGAGCAGTTATGTCATGACTGCCTAGGGAACCGGCGTGATGACTACAAATTGAAACTCGGGCCGCATCAATCAAATCAAATGTCAATTCAGAAGTCCAAGACGGCTGAACGGTCAAACGACAAAAACAAGAATGTCGTGTAACCAAACGGTGAACACAAAGGAAACCAAAATACCATTTTATTACTGGAAGAAGACAATGGACCGCACTACAAAAAAATGGAAAATAGTGACCGAAATATCAGTCGCTAACTAGGAAAAATCGGTCACTAAACGATTTTGTGACTGAATTAGCGACCATAAAAAATCAGTTGCTAAATCAATGGTCGCTAACCATTAGGGACCGATTTGGTGACCGCTTCTTTAGTGACCGTTTTAGTGACTGTAATTGTGACCGATTTGGCGACTGCTAATAGATACTGATTTTGTGGTGACCGATAGTTGCGACTGATTTAGTGACCGGTTTAGTGACGGATTTAGTGATTGATTTAGTGACCAAATTAGTTACTGATTTAGTGACTAAGTTAGTGACTGATTTAGCGACAGTTTTGGTGACTGATTTGCAGCTAGTTTAATGACTGTTTTAGTGACTGATTTAGCGACCAGATTTTTGCAACTGATTTTGTGAATATTTTGTGACTATTTGATGACTTATTTAATTTGTAACATGTCAATGGTTAAGAATATTTTTTTATACTTGCTGGATTCATGCTAATTTCTGCACATTAAAAACATAATGTATTTGGTAAAAAAACATAATAGTATTTTTAGATTAAAACCTACATAACATAGCAATTAGTTTCTAAGACATAAAGACATAAAATGTTTAACTCTCTTCGTCACTTTGTCCCTCTGAATCAGACTCTTCATCATCTCTGTCTCCATCATCTTCGTCATACAGCTCTTCATTAGTTGGAGGTTGTTGATACTTCATCATTTTCATCAATTTTTTTATCATCTTGTTATTTTGCTCACAAGTGTTCTTGGTATTTTTCATTTCAACTCGAAGTTCATGTCTTTCGGTTCTCACCTCTTCCAACTGATTTCTGAGTTCATTTAGCTCCTGCCTTTGCACCCACTCAGATGATGAAGAACTTGAACCGTAATAGTAAGGTCTCAGCACTTCGGTCGAATGTAGTCCATAGCCATACACCGTTCCTTTATTTACTCCAACTACAACACGCCATACATCCATCTGACTTGGTGGTTTAGTTCCTTGCAAGGATGCAGCTTGGGTCTGTTCTTCCCATTCGCGTGTAAAGATCTCCTGTTGATATGGATATAAGACCAATTAATATTCAGGACACTCAAATAAATTAAAACCAACATAAAAGACAAAATAGAAACAAAAATTGATAGGTCATTACATTCGTATGTTCTGATCGTCTATCCGCCCAAGTGTTATCCTTACGATGTTGGTGTGTGCGACGAAACAAATCTATAGGCTCTGGAGGGGTTCCTTTCAACTTCGTCTAAGAACATAAAGAAGATACAAATTAAAAACATGTTAGCATCAAGAATTAGAACACGAACTTTCAACATGAATTTACCCTTGTGATGGCTCGCGTTCGTAGTGCCTCTGGTGAAAGTTACAGGATGCCATTGTTAGGGTTCTATGAAGGAGATATGGTTTTTAGTTGAAAGGGCTTTTGGTTTTCTGAACGTGGGAAGCTAATATTTTTTTTGGTCAAAGCTAATATTTTTTTTAGAAGGCGGAAAAATTTGGGGGGAAAAAGTTTTAGAGAAGGGGGGAAAATTTTGGCCCGAAACTTTCTATGTTTGTTGATAGAAAAATTTTAACCAAAATATTCAGCAACTGAAAAAACAGTCACTAATAGCGACTAAAATATCGGTCACTAGCGTTAGCGACCATAAAAGCGGTCGAAAAAGATAAAATTATTTAATACATCCAACTTGGTCTCTAAGTCGGTCTCAATAGTGACTGAATATATTCGGTCTCCAATTCGGTCACTAAATTTCGTTTTTCTCGTAGTGCCGGGAAAGGATGACAAGATCCACTCCCCAAAAGACAAAGTGGCTCATCGCAATGAAGCAGAACGCATCGAGTTCTCTAGGCATTCCTGGTAGCAAAAGAAGAATCAGCAGAACATAAGTCCACAACTCTCAAAAATTAAAAACCCCCTCCTCGAGTTCTCCAGCACTCTTGGTACGCACCAAAACACTGACAATAATGCTCAGAGAACTTGAGGATAGAAGCCTGATCTCGACATAAAAATGATGAAACATGGTAAAGAAACGAGAAGAGAAGCAACAAAGGCAACAATGGCACATGAAGAACAACTCAACACAACCCTTTTATATAGCCCAGGGAAAGGTCGGTTATGAGGCCAGACATTTATTGGGCACAAAAAATGACAGTCAAGTCAAAGGGGGAAACCAAAAAGATAAGGTCAAAGTCAACGATCAAGCGGTTAGGTGTTGTGTGAAAACGTGTGCAAGTATAAACAGTCCAACAAGTAGTAAAGTGATAAATTGAGATCGTTCCCACGAGGATTGAAGTCTAATATATGCCTAATTTAGCTAACAAATTAGTGAGGTAAAATAAAATGACACAAGTTTTTGTAACCATCCTATATAACCTTCCCTCTAATGTTTGAGTCTAGAATTGAACATTAGAACCTATCCCCCTTCAATAAGATCCTTTCTCTGAATTTTTCTGTCATGCCAAGCTTTGGTCTTGGCTTTGTACAATTATGCACTCTCATAAGAAAAATGTCTCATTTCTTCCAATTCATTCAATTGTAGAAGTCTAGCTGCTCATGCCTTCTCATAATCAAAGTTGAGCTTTTTGATGGCTCAAAATGATCTATGCTCAAGCTCCAATGGCAAGTGGTAAGTTTTGCCATAAACAATTATGTAAGGAGACATTCCCAATGGAGTCTTGAATGCAGTTCTATAAGCTCATAAAGCATCATCCAAATGATTAGCCCAATCCTTCCTTGTAAGCCCCACCATCTTCTCAAGAACCCTTTTTACCTCTCTGTTAGACAACTCAACTTAGCCACTTGTTTGTGGGTGGTAAGCTGTGGCAATCTTGTGCTTCACTCCATACTTGGCCAGGAGGTTCTCAATTAACTTGTTTCAAAAATGAGAGCCTTCATCACTAATAATGGCCCTAGGAGTCCCAAATCTGGTGAAGATGTTTCTTTGCAAGAACTTGCTGACAGACTTAGCATCATTGTTAGGCAAAGCAACAGCTTCAACCCATTTAGACACATAGTTCACAGCTTCAAGTATGTACAAACTGCCAAAAGAATGGGGAAAAGGTCCCATGAAATCCATTCCCCAAACATCAAAGAGTTCAACCTCCAAAATGTTGGTTAAAGGAATTTCATGTTTACTTGAGATATTCCCTGTCCTTTGACAACTGTCACACCTTTTAACCATCTCACGTGCATCTTTGAATAAAGTGGGTCAATTGTATCCAGATTGCATCACTTTAGTTGTTGTTCTCATCCTTCCAAAGTGACCCCCATATGGTGCTGGATGGCATTGTTGCAGCACCATGTGCTGTTCTTCATCAGGCACATATTTTCTCAATAGTTGGTCAGGACACTTTTTGTATAGAAAACATTCATCCCAGAAATATTGTTTGACTAGATGAAAGAAGCTTTTCTTTTGTGGGATAACATATCACAAGGAACTACCTTGCTGACCAAGAAGTTCACAATGTCTGCATACCAAGGTGCTGCAGCATCAGTTGCTGCAGTATCAATTGCGAGCAATTGTTCATCATCAACGCACTCATTGATTTCTCCACTTTGATTACCTGCACTTTCACCTTCCAATCTAGACAAATGGTTAGCAACTTGGTTCTCCACCCCTCTTTATCTCTAATTTCAAGATCAATTTCTTGGAGGAGGAGAACCCATCTTATCAACCTAGGTTTTGCATCTTTCTTTGAGATCAGATACTTGATGGCAGAGTGATAAGTGAAAACAATAACTTTAGTGCCAACTAAGTATCATCTGAATTTGTCAAATGCAAAAACCACAGCTAATAATTCTTTCTCACTGGTGGTATAATTCAATTGTGCATCAATAAGTGTTTTACTAGCATAGTAAATACAATGGAAAACTTTATCATACATTTGGCCACGGACAGCTCCTATGGAAAAGTCACCAGCATCACACATCAATTCAAATGGCTTGCTCCAATCTGGGGTTACAATCACTGGTGTTGAAACCAGTGCCTTCTTAAGTTTGTTGAATGCTTCCACACAAGGTTCATCAAAAACAAAAGAAGTGTCATGCTATAGCAATTGACACAAGGGCTTTGAGATTTTAGAAAAGTCCTTAATGAACTTTCTGTAGAAGCCTGCATGACCCAGGAAGCTTCTTACACTTTTCACATTTGTAGGAGGAGGCATCTTCTCAATCACTTCAACCTTGGCTCTGTCAACTTCAATTCCCTTATTTGAAATTATGTGACCTAAGACAATCCCTTCTTGTACCATGAAATGACAATGCTCCCAATTCCATACCAGATTAGTCTCCTCACACCTGTCTAAGATTTCCTCCAAGTTACTGAGACACTATTGGAATGATTCCCCAAACACTGAGAAATCATCCATAAACACTTCCATAGACTTCTCAATGAACTCAGAAAATTGACATCATGCATCTTTGGAATGTGGCTGGTGCATTACATAGACCAAATGGAATCCTCCTAAAGGCAAAGGTACCATAAAGGCATGTGAAAGTAGTTTTTTGTTGATCTTCAGGCATAATGGCTATTTGATTATAACTAGAGTAACCATCCAAGAAACAATAAAACTCTTTACCAGCCAATCTGTCTAGCATTTGGTCAGTGAAAGGTATGGGAAAATGATCCTTCTTTGTAGCCTTGTTAAGTTTTCTGTAATCCATACAGATTCTCCAACCAGTGACAGTTCTTGTAGGAATTAGCTCATTTTTCTCATTAGCTACCACTGTTACGCTTCCTTTCTTAGGAACACATTGCACAAGGCTTACCCATGCACTATTTGAAATAGGGTACACAATGCCAGCATCTAGCCACTTAATGATTTCCTTCTTGACAACCTCCTTCATGATGGGATTCAACCTCATTTGCCCTTCAATACTGTTATTTGAATTTTCATCTAGAATGATTCTGTGCATGCAAATGGTAGGACTAATCCCCTTTATATCAGACATTTTCCACCCAATAGCCTTCTTATGCCCCTTTAGGGTAGTAACGAGATCATGCTCTTGACTTTTGGTGAGGTCAGAAGCTATGAACACAAGCAATGTATCATTTTCCCCTAAGTAGGCATATTTCAAATGCTTGGGCAGCTCTTTAAGTTCAAGTGAAGGAGGCTTTTCAATTGATGGAATGTTCTTTTTAAGGCATGAATCTTCCATCTCCAAAGACTCATATTTTCTTGCCCAAATTTCCTTGACAGAAACTTTATCATTTAACACACCTTCTTCCACAAGCTCTTCTTTCTCAGTTTCTGCAAGATCCTTGACCAGATGGTCAATTTGCTTGTGGAAGTGTTTCTGAACTACAAAATTAAGAGAAGCCACATATGAACACTCCTCAGTCCCTTGGTTAGGAAACTTGAGAGCATTCATCACATTGAGTTTGATCTCTTGGTCATTGACCCTCATGGTCAATTCTCCTTTCTGCACATCAAAAAGAGTCTTCCCTGTAGCTAAGAATGTTCTTCCAAGAATGATAGGTACCTCTTTATCTACATCAAAATCCAGAATAACAAAATCTGTAGGAAAAACAAACTTGTCAACTTTAATAAGCACATCCTCTATTATCCCTTCAGGATAGGAAATAGACCTATCAGCTAACTGAAGGGTAACAATGATGGGCCTAGCAATTCCAATACCAAGCTGTGTAAGTATAGATTTTGGCATCAAATTGATGCTTTCACCCAAATCACATAGAGCACCGGCAGTATAGGACTCCCTAATGGAACAAGGGATAGTTAGACTGCTAGGGTCCTTTAACTTTCTTGGAAGCTTGTTTTGCATGATCATACTGGACTCTTCTGTCATTGCTACAGTTTCAAACCCCCCCAATCTTCTCCTCTTGGTCATCACATCTTTCATAAACTTTGAATAATTGGGCATTTGTTGAAGTGCTTCAACTAAAGGGACATTGATGTGAAGTTGTTTAAGCACCTCTAAAAATTTGACAAATTGCTTGTCTTGCTGAGCCTTATTTAACCTTTGAGGAAAGGGTGGAGGTGGCACAGCTTGATCAAGCCTAAGTGATGGTATTGGTGCAGCATCAAATGCTATAGCATCAACTGTGACAACATCTGTTGTATTCTTTTTTTCATTTTTTTCTTTTTCTGTTCTTTTTGTACCACCACCTGTATCAAGTGATGGCCCTGCCAAATCCTTCCCACTCCTCAAAGATATATCCTTGCAAGTCTCTTTCCCCTTAGAAGTTGATGCTTCAGTAGTGGAAGGCAATGATCCACTAGGTCTCTAGGTAAGAGCAGTAGCTATCTGACCAATTTGATTCTCCAAGTTCTTAATGGCAGTCCCTTGAGTCTGGTACTGAGTTTTTGTTTCATTCATGAAAGCCTTAAGCATTGCTTCCATGGAATTATCAACTGCTGATGCTGGCTTGGGTTAAGCAGGAAATCCTGGTGGTGTTGCTGGAGCTGCAGCAGGTGCTGCATTGTTGCTCCATTTAAAATTTGGATGGTTCTTCCACCCAGGATTGTAGGTATTTGAATAAGGGTTATTGTTTCTATTGTATCCAACATAGTTGACTGAGATAGGGTTGGCTGGACATTCTTTATATAGGTGAACTCCTTCACAGTAGACACAACTGGTGGAACCTGCTGGGGCTTGCTCAACTACTGCAACTTTAGCTTCTATTGCTGCAGAAACAGGTGCTGCAGCATTGTGTGTGCTTAAGTTTTTGATCATATTGGTAAGGGATGCCACTTGAGTAGATAAAGCAGTGACTTCACTCACTTCATGCATCCCAGCCACTTTTTTCTGAGCACTCTCTCTGACTGTAGGCCATTGGTAGCTATTTGCAGCAATAGTTTCAATGAGATTATCGGTATCAGTATAAGAACCATTTAACAAGACTCCTCCAGATGATGCATCAAGCATGAGCCTGGTCAGAGGTTCCAGCCCATTGTAAAAAGTTTCCATTTGAACAACAACAGTCAATCCATTGTGAGGGCATTTCCAAAGCAACTCTTTAAATCTTTCCCATGCTTCAAACAATGTTTCAAATTCAGTTTGTCTAAAAGAGGTAATTTCAGTCTTCAATCTGGCATTTTTTATAGGTGAAAAGTATTTAGTCATTAAATTTTCTGCCATTTCAATCCAAGTAGTGATAGAGTTAGGTTCCAAGGAATTTAACCAAACCTTAGCTCTATCCTTCAAGGAATATGGGAAAAGTTTAAGTTTAAAAGCATCATTTTCAGGCTGTCCCCCAGGCGGACCTTCAGGTCCATCACCATGTTGAGAACCATGTAAAGAGGCCAGTAGCTCTGCCTAATTCAATAAGTCCTGGATTACTATTTATCCTTCGCAACCTTCTGAACAGTCTTTCTATCTCTGGATCCAACTGAAATTCTGGTGTAGAACACCTGCGCATATGCTATAGCACCTACTGCTGTAGCAACAGATGCTGTGGCAACAGAAACAGCACACCAAAATTAGAAAACAAAAATCACTAACTTGCTAACTAATTAAATAGTCTATTAAATTATTCAATCCCTGGCAACGACACCAAAACCTTGTTGTGTAAAAACGTGTGCAAGTATATACAGTCCAACAAGTACTAAAGTGATAAATAGAGATCGTTCCCACGAGGAATGAAGTCTAATATATGCCTATGTCTAGGTTTTAAGCAAGGAGTAGTAAAGTGTCCTTTAATACCCACAATCCATATTATCTTTTGAGATCTATTCATAAACCTTTTCAGAATTTATAAATGCTACTTAAAATTAGTAGGCCTTTCCTAATTTAAGATGGAAATATTAACTCGCAAAAGATAAAATGCTAAAACATCAAATACACTTCATTAAATATACTAAAACTTCATTACATAGATATTAGCATTCCAACTAAGAGTGATTAGCTCATAATGAGCGAACAACACAAGAAATACAACACAAACATAAATTCTAAAGTCATAACTAAGAAATACGAGATAGAAATTATACTAAGATGAAGAAACCGAAGGTAGGATCCAAGAACAAGGCTTGGAGATACGAAACAACTCCCAAAATTAGCAAATCTTCAAGTATGTTAGCTCCTGTAATTGCTGTAGCAATACTCTCAGCAATGGTGTTTCCACTTTGGTGATTTAAGGTAGCCAGGGTATAAAAATTGAGGAAAGCTATTTTTAAACTTTCTCCTTCTGACCTAGCGTAGTAACTGAAGAGGAAAGGCTGCCTTAAATAGTCCTAGGGTACATGATCCAAGAAAACCCTAATTTGGAGGCGCCCCTTCAAATTTTGCTATTAAACCCATACTGGACACTTGACACTGAATTTCAAAAAAAATAAGTACCTAATTTACATGAAGATAAGCTTGTCCTTATAAATAAAGTATTGAGAAGTTTATCTGAACTAGCCCTAATACTCGTGCGATGCACGGGGTCGGCTAAATTTGGTTTGTGTAAAATATAGTTTTTTTTATAATTTGGACAATTGTTGGCTACCAACATAGTGTCTTGGCGCTTTCAACGAAAGACTGATATCACCTCATACTTTGGAGCAAATTTCGCACTGGCCAACACTGAGTTTGTCCACTGCGGGAAATCGAACTCGGGAGCATCGGGTCAACCCTGTGTCCCAAGGTAGCCTATGCCACTAGGTCAATGGTGTTGGTTTGTAAAATATATAATCTAATAACTTTTACGGGATTTGATTCTCTCCATTGACGTTATAGTCAAGTGAAATCTCAACCATTAATTAAAAAGTAAGAGAGAAAAACTTTATCACATTAAAAAAAAAGGAGAAAGAGTAATGAATTGTTTAAATTTGACACTTGACACTCTTAAATGAAATCATCAATGGAGAGAATCTATTCACAACTTTTACACATATTAAATAAGATATTGTGTATTACATTTAATATTTGTAGTTGACCCATACTTTTCTATTTTGTACTCCCTCCATTCCACTTTATAAGTCGGTTCAACCATTAATTTTTCCAAACACTTTAAATTTAATCCACTATCTGCTATTAGTTCATCTGGTATAAGTTATTTTATCTGTTATCCGCTAGTTTATCCGTTATCCAATTATTTTTTACCAGAAAGAGTCATCATACATAAAATATTAAAAAACTAAAATCTTTCCACATAAAATTGTCTTCACGAGACCATAAATAGGTTCATCTTGGACACTCACCTACACTAATATCAATCTAAATCGAAAACCAATTGGAGAAAAAACTAAAGGAAAGTTGATAAAGAATTATTGTCTTATGGCGAACCGTAAATCAAACTCTTTCATTTTCTTTGCCATCCTGGTTTTAGTTTCTGCAGGTAATATAACCTCTTCACACCATTTTTTTCTAGTTTAACTACATATGTTTAAAGAATTAATCTCATTATTTGTTTTTTTTCTTTCTATTTTGTGGAGCACAGTTCAATTAACTGTAGTAGGAGGTGTTTGCTCAGCAGTTGTGGGAAGATGTGATAAAGCAAATTGTCAATCCCATTGTCAATCGTTTGATTCTGTAGTATTGAAGTGGTCATGTTCATTCATGAACCTATGTGTCTGTTGGTTCGATGATCATGCGCCTCCCCCTGGTTCAGGAGTAGCTTCTTGCAGCATTCCCATAGGATTATGTGATAAATCATGTGATTTATCTTGTTGCAATTCTAAGTGTAGTCGCATATACCCCAGTCGTGGTACTGGTCGTTGTATCGATGCCTTTAATATGTCGTTGTGCCTTTGTGCCTACCCAGGGAATTGAAATACTTCTTAGTTGAAATAATAAATTTAATAAATATATTTGTTACTATTTCAAATGTCTCATTTGATTTTATTCATCTTCTTAATCTATCATGCCTTCAAATTGAAGTTACGCAATGAACTCTAGCTTGTGACAATAAGAAAAAGTGGAATGATGTAAAGAGAATAGTAAGACTCTTGTTTGATAAAAAGTAAGGGATAATAAATAAGTTATTGAATAGAAGATAAGTTGGGCTATGGTGAAATAGCTTATAGTTGATGGCAGATAAGCAAACAGTGTGAATTTAAAATATTTCGTAAAATTAATAGTTAAACCAACTTATAAATAAAAAGTGAAATAAATGAGCATTTTTAATTGTTGCTTGAAAATGAGAGAGAGATTCTTCATATAATGCGGAATAATTAAGAAGGAATTTAATTAAAATAACAGGTAAAAAAAAGAGAAAACTTTAATGTAGCATATAGAAAATTCCCATGAGCACTTGGAAGAAATGGTTTGTGTCTCTTTCAACTTAACCAAGGTCTTAGGTTCGAATCCATCATTGGACATACAACAGTGTTAAATTTCTTGAGGGAAAGATTTGTCGCCCATTGTGGTCCTACCTGAGAGATTAGTCTCTGCAGTTGCGCGCAAAGGATACCTGCAGGTTTATACAAAAGAAAAAGTAGCATATAGAAAATGCTGTAAGCTAGTATTTGAGAAACACTTTTATTTTTCTTCTTGAACTTAGCCGCTATAGGCTATATTTTAAATGCTACTTGTTAGGTTTTATTATTGGGAAGTGTGGGGACTATGGATGGCAAAAAAATCCGTAGATAAAATATGTGACTGGCACGAGGCAGGTAGCTTAAGGGGTACCGACGGGTGAAATAAATGGATATTTCAACTACTCATTAGTTAATGAATACAGAGGCGGATATAATGGTATTTATACCTATAGATATCTGTACCAGTTAATAAATTACTGGGTAGGCACAAAAGTATGATTTTAAAACACAGTTATGATGAAATTCTATTCATTTTGTTTGTTATTGAAGACTATGATCTTGTTAGAATAACAAACACTATCTTTTTTATTGTTTTATGGAGACTATTTTGTGATAAAAGTATGATGAAATTTTATGTTTGATTTAATCAAAAACAATTCTATGTTTGATGGATGTGTATATTTCGTTCATTAAGAAAATGATTAGAAAATTTATCGTCAAAAGAATAGGAAAAAGTTCTATATTTTTAAAAATAATTTTTTAACACGAATAAATTTTTTAAAACACAGTTATGACTGTAAATAAGGAATATAGGGAAGCTGTAAATAGTAGTTGTGTAGATTTATTTATATGTTTATGCTTTGGCCCAGGCCCGTTAGGTTTTCTGAGAGACAAAGCTATTTAATCTCCTTTGTAATTGTATTCAAGGACACGGAGACATTATCAATAAAACGGAACTACAGCTACTCTGTAGTCGCAGACGTAGGCAATCTTTGACTGAACTGCGTAAACAATATCGTGTGTTATGTTTGACATGGTATCAGAGCGGTTTCGATCATTACGGTGATTTCGTGTGGCTTTCGTGGTCCTTGGTACTTCTCTGTTCAAGATCTGGGTTTCGTGTGGTTTTGTGTGGCTTCCGATTCTGGGTTTCGTGTGGCTTTCGTTTCTGGATCTCTTCGTGGGTCTCCTGGTTCGGTTTGGATCTCTTCGGGTTTTGGTTTCTCTTCGTGGATCTCTTCGTGGGTCTCCTTGGTTTGCGCCGTCGGGTCTGGGTTGCTTCTTCCCGTTCGCGATCTTCTTTGAGCGTCGTCGCGCCTGCTAAACACCCACATAGCAGATATCCACACAAATATGGGGGAGCGCCCAGATTTCGTTTTAATCCAATGGGATGGGTAGTGGATAGTACTATTTGTGCTTGTGGATACTCATTATCATCCCTACTAGAGACTACCAAAAGACTTGAATATCACATCCCCATCCGAGAAACCTTAAGGCATGGGGTCTATAATGCAAGAAGTTGTAAAATTGCAACATATTATTAATTTTGTAACCTTCTAATTGATGGCCTAAAATAAATTGATGTAATAAACATATATTAGTGGATTTTAGTGACACTTAAAATCTAATAATTGGATTGCTTAAAGTCTAGAACCACTAGAATCAATCTCATCTTTGGATTTTGATACTTGATGGACGTCTCAGATTTAAATGACACTATTTATAAATTGGTCCTCTCTCTCTACCCACAAAAGACATCTCTTTTTTCCGCTTATGTTCACAGAATATTTTTCATCTTTATGTGTCTTAGAAAATGGGTTAAGGAAGAGAAACCAATTGTGTTATGGCTTCATCAACAAAATCGGCTATGTGAAAACCATAAACTTCTAAGATCTTTGTGTTATCGGATGCTTCCGCGAAAAGTTTATGCTGACCCTTAAGTTTTACATATGAGTCATCTCTCTTATATATCATTTATTTAGCTTATCCACAATCAATGTGAGACTAATCACTCACACTTTTATTCCCAACATTACCAAATATTGAGCCTAAGCCAAGTTATATTTGAGAGTACCAATTCACACAAAAATTGATTTTGTAGAACAATATATAACACTTGTTTGATAGACATTGTACCACAAGACAAATAAAATAGTACGAAGACAGACACTTGAGTCACAACCTGTATTTTTTGTCATGCATATAGATTGTTTGGTAGATTATGGACAAGACAAATAAATTACTGTGTATAAATTATTCTATACAACTAGACCATTACTCGTGCGATGCACGGGGTAAAAGTGCATGTCATATGTATGACTAAACTGAATAATAATGGTATATTATCAATTAACTCCGTGAGAATTACAACAATGTAACAAAATTATGTTACATGACTAATGCATTACATTAGCATAAATGAAAACATGAGTTATATTCAAAGTCATGTTACATGACAAAACTATTAAGTCTAGAATGATTAAAGAGCAATATTGGAGAACAAATTGAACCTAATTGATGGACTTTAAAATGATTTAAATACCATTCGTTTTGGCGGACTTTTAAAATGATTTAAATACCCTTCATTTTGGCGGACTTTTTCTCGCCTAATTGACAAAATAGTGAACTATTTTGGCTACAATTATATCTTACTTATGTAAATTTGTGAAGGGCAATCAAAAACACAAAAAAGTTGAAAGGAAAACAAAGATATACCACTGGCTCCAATTGTAGAGATGTTACATTTTGTTATTCTGGATGATTATTTGGCTTTTATATATATATATATATATATATATATATATATATATATATATATATATATATATATATATATATACACTTTCATATCTTACATCTGTAGATGTATCACAAATTAAATCAGTATGTTATAAGTAAGATATTCATATCACATATCAATTTAATCCAATAGCTTATAAAAAATTCATGTTACCTATTAGGAAAATCAAATTAGTTAGTAGTAATGCATGTTAGCAGCACTAATGCATTTGTAGAGACCTTCAAAATTATCACATATTCTTGATGCCTTCCTTGTATTACAATTCATGTGTTCTGCTACTCCTTCTATAAAAATTCATTTATGCCCCACATGCTGATTTGACTTTCCATATTTGCATCATTTATTTGGCTTAAGCATTTTGCTACCCTTTCTCCCAACTAATGTCATTACAAAATAATAATAAAAAATACTAAAAATATGAGTTCCAGAAAAAATACTTATCACGAATAAATTATTTTCTTAGCCATCATTGTGTTCAAAATAGAATGAAACTAAATATTCTAATTGAACTTCACCTTTAAGAAACTTTTTTCTCTCATCTTCCGGTGGATGATGGGTCACTTTTTGACATCTATTTTTTCACAATTGTTGTAGACAATTTAACCGGTCTGCAAATCACCCATGGATCCGTTAGTAAGCAATAATCAAGATACATTAGATGAAGGGAAATTTGAAAACTAATATGTATTGTGTGATAAGATACTGGGCATGTTATTCCTTTTAATATTATCACAATTGCAATACACTCTGCCAAACAAATTCACTTCCCTTTGATTCATTCCTAATTGGCAGATATTGGCCTATTTGAAGATTAAAACCATTCATATGAAGTGGTTACTGACTTTTCTTCCCCCAAGATAGCTTTTAAATGGAAAATTTTCTAATCAGGTATATGTGCAACCTCATGAGATAGATATAGAAAATTGAAGTCAAAGAGGGAAAAAATCAAAGTCAACCTGTAAAAAGATATGTAAAATATATTTGACAGCTTATTGTAAAATATAAATTAGAGACTCGTGAGCCAATAACTTACCCCAGTATCGTTAAAAAACATAAAAGAGAAAGAGACAATGAATAAGAAAAAAAGTTGTTTTGTCAATAAGTTAGAAAACTATCACCTTCAACCTCCAGCCCCTGCATAGGATTCGTAAACAGAAATAATAGTGTCAACAAACAAAAATGGGGAAAACAAAAAAAAGACCAAAAAGAGATGGAAAAAGAGAAGATATGAGAGGGAGAGAGGGGTAAGAGTGGTTAACTTGCCGCAGGTTTGTCACGACCCGAATTGGACCATGACCGGCACACAAACTACTACTCTAATCTAGCAAGCCCCGACAGGATCAAGTTGATCTAAAGAACGGTCAACTTATCAAAACCTATAATGGTCTATATTTCAAAGAAATTTCTAACGGAAATTCGACAGAATCTACTTTGAAATATGGACATTTCAACCTAGTAATGTAACAGAGCCACTACAAACTTTGGATGATCAAATACATATGGACACCAAAAGAAATATACATAGAATCAATAGCAGGTCTCTAACTCAAAAGGGAGCATCACCTATAGGCAAGACACTAAACTTTAGCAAGAGTGCTCGGTTTGGCACGAACTTGGAAATCTGAAACATGTAAGAGATATGGGTGAGTCACGATAATATCAATTTTAAAACGACTCAACAAAAAAAATAGGTTATCAAATATGTCGTATAAAATCAAATAATAATAATGACAATAAGGGGTCATAATTATACAGAACTAAAATAGGCTCCCCGCCGACAAATGTAAATCATAGGTTCCCCGCCTGTAAATATTAGTAATAGGCTCCCCGCCTGAAAATATCAATAATAGGTTCCCCGCCTCGAAATCAATAATAGGCTCCCCACCTCGAAATATCAGTAATAAACTCTTCACCTCGAAATATCAATAATAGGCTCTCTGCCTTGAAATATCAACAATAGGCTCCCTGTCTGATAGGTAAATCATGATGCACCAAGGCTAACACATACTGCTGTTAGCATGCAAGGTTCTGACAATGTTTTACCCCAAAATGTTTTGAAACTCCAATAAAATATACATATACTAATAAAAACCTCTCGATCAACAAATATCATAGCGAATTGGTAGTTACTCCCAAACATCAAACCAAATATTCATCCATTCTTGAAAACATGAATTCTTAAAAATCTTAACATTCCAGTAGAATCCTCACATTCAAGCTATCAAGCCATAAAATCATATTACCATGTCCCAAAAAAATGTGTTTCAAATAAAGGGTAATAAAGTCTTTAAATTGCTTAAAAAAGATAAGATAGAGATTATGTCAAATAAATATAAAATAAGTTTAAAGAAGTAAAAATGACTTATTATAGTTCGCATTATTTACTCGCCAACTTCCTAAGCCGCTGAGAGAGGAATCGAGGACCGATACTGCTAGGATGGATACTCTAATTCTAGATTAGGATAAGACTAAATTAGCATTTTCGTTAACATGATAAACAAAATCAATCTCTAACCCCTATTTACATTATAGTTTGATAACACATTTAATTTTTTTTTTTTCAGTATTTGAAACTCCTTCTAATTTTTGTTAGCTCGAGTTTTAATAACTATTCATGTCTAAAGTATACTTCAAAGATACTAATCCTCAGTTACGAACTATCTCTATTTTCATTCGGTCCTGAATAAATTAACTTATAAACTTTATAGCTTCTTACTACCTTACTTAAACCAACTCTATTATTCCTATACTATCAAACTATTATCAACCTCTAACTTAAAAATGCCAAAAAAGTTATAATTTGGGCTAAAATGCTCCCGAGGTCCCTTAACTTTGTTTACATGGATTTTATTTCCACACATACCAATTAGTCCAAACTATCCTACTTTATATCTAAAAATTCATCTAGATTTCTAACTTGCTTATTCAAACCCTAACATAAATTGCCTTACCTCAAATAGCAATTTCTTTGTGTGAATCACCTTCTTCAACTTTCACTCTAACTAACCCCAAACCAAATTTTCCGTTCCCTATTTCCCTTGTTTGCCCGGTCTCTTTCTCAGCGAACAAGAACAGATCACACTCCAATAGTCCATAGACACTTCACTGCCGCATCATGCACCTAAGCCTTTTTGTTCTATTTTCAAAAGCTTTTCAACTCTTAGTTTACTTTCCTTTCTCCTTCCTTGCTCTGTTTTGGTTACTGATTACCGAAGCACTTCACTATGATAGTAGTATTACATTGGCCTCTTAATATTTCCACTGCGCCTCAACATCTCCCCCTCAGTTCATCCCTCTTCTTCTAATCTCATGGCCACTGTTATGAAAAGAGAGTTCTTTTAGTGGGTGCCTTTGCCATTTTTCCCTTTTATCTTATTGGTTGTTTTTGAAATGAAAACATGTCGCTGGATTGTTCTACAGAATGTCTACTCGAATTATGTTATTACTAGACCATTACCCATGCGATGCACGGGACAAAAGTGCATGTCATATGAATGACTAAAACAAATAACAACAGTATATTATGGTACATGACTAATGCATTATTTTAGCATAAATAAGAACATGAGTTATATTCAAAGTCATGTTACATGACAAAATAATTAAGTATAGAATAATTATAGAGAAATAATTTGAAAACAAATTGAAGTTAGATGAGTCCGATATATATATTTGTGTGTGTGTGTGTGTTATTCCTTGGTTCAAACTCTTAGAGTCTGGCTGTGAATTCATCCAGGGGTTTGAGCAAGTTCTTTGATTCCTCTGTTCTTCAAGCGATTGCGCCAAGGAAGAAACTCTGCTCCTTGACTGAGGGTATCCTGACTCCTCTAGAAAGTGCCACGTTAGGTGAGAGAGGACTGCGAGGGTTGGATTATACTACTGGCTAATGCATAAACGTAAAGATAAATACGATAAAAAATATAGGTAAAAAATAAACGTAGAGTTTGATTTTATTGATGATGTCCATTCTGTACAATTATTCTTCTATTTATATACATCGGCCCTCGTCGGCCACTAACACAGCCAACATTTGCCTACCGTTGGATCAATCTAAGATCAACGACTATCATTGTCCCTAAGCCCTAAAGAGGTGGAGTAACCACCCACGATCTCACTAGCACGGTTAGTGGGGTGAACTCCCTCACCCAGCTCTTCGAGGCTTCGCTCCTTCGCTTGATCTTCAACTGCTCCCACGCTCTATCTTCGTGCATGTCTCTTACGTGCCTTCCAAGTAAAACCACCTTACCTCAGCCACTTGGTTTACTCAGCTAACCTTCGTCCTCAGGAAGTAACCTTCGTGCATGTCTCTTGATAGGCTGTACTCTCCCTCGGTCTCGCTCATTGCTCCTCGGGCTAACCCCTTCCTCGGGGAGTTGTCTAGTGATATGCCCCGGGGACTTCCCTTGATCATTTCTCTCAGGCAATTATCTCCAAAAATCCTTGTCTAGTGACCTGCCTCAGTACTCCATCTCCACTGCCTTCTTCCTTCAGCCCTCGGCCTACGACCTAATTATTTTTGGGTGTTAACAATTGCCCCCTTTTTGCGCTGTCATATGGCCGCGAGGATGTGACTGATAGTGCAAAAACCCTTTGAGATGACTTCATGTGACCGTTTTGAAGTGACTATCCTGCCGTTTCATGACACTTGGCAGTTTCGCTCTGCGCGGGATGTTAGGGAGGCGCAACGGTTCCCAAGGTCTTCAAAGGCCATACATAGCCACGATCACGCGAGACATTTAAATTTTGAAAAACGCTTTGCTTCTCCTCTAGAGCACTCTTTATCTCCATTGTTATCACCACCACTTCCCGCCATGTCCTCAAACTTACTCTCAAAATCGTGGTCATAGTTATGGCGGAACTAGTAGTCAATCAAATTCTTCTTCTCCTGGCTCTTCTCCAGCGACCGCTCCCCCTGAGGTTTCCCCACAGGATATCCTCGTCACTTTCCCCGGCGGAGTCACAATACGGCCTACCACCTCTTCTGTCGGAGAAGGCTTCAACGCCTTTAAGCAAATCTTCGATACTTCAGCTTGTCCCGGTATACCGCTCACCCAAGATTGGTTCACCGCTGACGCCAAGGTCTCAGAGACCTAAGGTTGTGCCAAACCCACCGAAGACTATCATGCCTGGTTCGACAGAATTCATCCTATCAAGAAAGACGCTTGGAAGGCTTGGGGTCTGCGTGACATGATCGCCCTCTCTACCTTCACCATTCCTCACAACTTTAACGTTCTTTTACCCCTCTTCGGTTTATGGTCTTCCACCTTCAATGCTTTCATATTTCTCCAGGGCATGGTCACCCCCACCATTCTGTATGTGGCCGCCATTACTGGTTTGCCCGCATTCGGCCGTTGCATAAATCCTGCAAGACTGCCCAGGAAGGTGAACTTGGGCCATATCCATGCCGGGGGGGGGGGGGGGGGGGGGGTTATTCAAAATTTCTGATTACCAACTCCAAGTCTGGTGCCAACATTACTGATGAGGAACACACCGCTTTCCTCATGTACTTCTTCTGTAGATTCTTTTACGGTACTGCCTCGGCTGGCGTCGTCCAAGAGTTGCAGCCCTTTATTGCCATGATGACGAGTGGGGAGGTTTACGCCTGGGCCCCTTACTTTCTTGGTGAGCTCTACCGAGGGATCCAAACCATGCTCGATCAGATCAGGGACTACGGCCGAGTCTCCAAGATTCAGGGCCCTATGTGGTTCCTCTAGTTGTGGGCCACCCTCTATTTCCCTTATGTTCTTTCTGCTGGCCTGACTATCCCTGGGCCATTGACCAACAAATGTTTAGACCCTCAGCTCTCGGCCACCCCTTGCCATCGACTGGCGGCGGCTCAGATCGTGAAGAAATTTCTGAAGTCCAACGTTGTTGAGATGACGTGGTGTCCTGTGCTGGACAGGAAGTGTGGTCCTATTTGGATTTTCACTCCTCAAGGAAAAGAAGACCAGCTTCCTTTATCGGAGTGCAGTACTGCTCGTGACTACTGGCGGTCCGCCCTAGTGGCCAGGGACTTGTCAATTGGCTACCTGGCCTCTTCTCGCATTATTATCCCAATTTCGTTTGCAGGCAGTTTGGTCTGATGCAGCATGGTCCTCGCCGTAGGGAAGGCCTAACAGATGGTCAGGTGTGCAAAATGGTTGGCAACCATTATTACAAAGTTACTGATAGTGTGTGGGCGCACTATGAGGTGTGTCCGAGGGAAACCAGTGCCTTTACCAATTGGTGGCTTGGTGTTAAGGACCTAGTCTTCCCTCGAGATCTTAGGGATTATCTTTCCAAGTACATCGGTCGCCATCGCATGGCTCCAATCCTTCCTTTAACACTGGCCGGTACCAGCGACCTTCCTTCTCCTATTGATAAGACACCCAAGCCTCCAATTTCCTCTTGGCGACCATCCACTCAATCTCCACCAACTATGGGTATGTCCTTTGTCCTTTGAGGCTCTTTGATTGTCTATTTCCCTGCTCCTCATCTTCGTATTATTTCTGGTTGCATGGCCCTCTGTTGACCATAATGTGGGAGGAGACTCCTCATCGCCGTGCTCCAACGGATACTCCCTCACAGCCAACGGCGAAGAGGGCCGCTGTGGTGGCAGAAGGCACCCCTCGCTCTTCCAAGAAATTCAAGGTACGACATCCCTACCGTTTTACTCTTTCTTGTTGGTTGGTGTTTCGGTTTTTCCACGTGACTTATTTTTCTTGTATATCGTCGATCTCTTAGCTCGGGATGCACCTTCGATTGCAACCTGTCACTCTCCTCTAGTGAGTTCTCCTCCTCTTCCTTCCCAGTCAGAGCCTAGGCTGGTGACTGAAGTGGAGGTGGCTCAGTACTTTGCTTCCCAGAGTCATCCTCAGCTTTCAGACCTGTGGTATCTGGCGTTTCGGCTATCCTCTTCAGATGATATCCCGACGCAAAGAAGGGAAACCCTTAGGGACATAGCCTACCGGCTTCCGGAGATCTCTCGGATTTACTCGGCATCCCACGCTACTCAGGACGCGGCCCAACAAGCGCTGGATCGGTGTTAGCTGAAGAGGAGACCACCAAGCGCCGAATTTAAGAAGTTGAATCTCTTATGACAGGGCTCCAATCAGAGTTGCAAGCTTTACGCCCTAAGCGGGAGGAGGCGGCCAAGAATCTGTCCCTGATTACCGCGGAACAAGCTCGTCTGTACAATCAGAGCAAACCCTTGGATCATCTCATCAGGGAGCTAGAATCCCAAAAGGGGGTCTTTCTTTACAATAAGAGCGCGGCCAAAATGAGGTATTATCTGCAATTGCTTTCTAGGAGAGGCTTCGAATTCGCTTGACAAATTTGTCTGCTGCTATGCTTGCTTCAGCTGTCCTCCCTTCTGGTCAGGAGGCGTCTGAATTCAAGGAGGGGGAAGCAGCCCGCCCCAGCATTTAATTTGTTTCCTCACTAGGCCGCCGGTGTGTGGCGAGCCATCAAGACAATGATTTCTTTTTGCATCTACTAACTTTCTTTCCTTTGCATATTTTCCCATAGAGTAGGATAATACGCCTTGAGATATTTGCCATTGATTTTTGTTTCGAACTCTTCACCATCGACCGTAATTAAACGGTATGCACCACCGTCGTATACTTCACTTACGATGTAGGGCCCGCCCCAATTCGGGGACCACTTGCCAAGCTGGAGATCTTTCCTTCCAAGTGGAAGAATGGCTTTCCACACTATGTCACCCTCAACAAACTGCTTGGGTTTGATGTGTTTGTTGTAGGCTCGGGCTGTTCTGGCTTTATTCATTTCAATGTTGCTGAGGGCCGCCAGCCTGTTGTCGTCCAACAAGTCCAGCTCCATTAACATGGCTTGTTGATATTCATCCATATCGAGGGCATGCTGCTGAGCCACCCTCAATGATGCCACGCTGATTTCCAATGGTAGAACAGCATACTACCCATACACTAGACGATAGGGAGTTACCCCAGTGACTGTGGACTTGGAGTTCCTCATTGCCCATAAGGCCTCATTTAGGGTCTCGTGCCACCGCCGAGGCTTATCCTCTATGTTCTTCTTGATGAGCTCAATGATGATTTTGTTAGTAGCCTCTGCTTGTCCGTTAGCTTGAGCATAATAGGGAGACGAGTGTCTCATCTTGATGCCGTATTATTGGGCAAAGGCCACCACTTGTTCCCCGGTGAACATCGTGCCTTGATCGGCCGTGATGGTTTCAGGAATGCCAAATCTGTATATGATTTGGTTTTCTATGAATCTGATCACCGCAGCCTGATTGGCATTTGCTAGAGGCGCAGCTTCCACCCACTTAGTGAAGTAATCGGTGGCTACAATAATAAAGTTATGGCCCTTTGAGCTCGGAGGGTATATCTTGTCAATCAGATCCATGGCCCACCCTCTGAATGGCTAAGGTTTGACAATGGGGTGGAGCTCATGCGCAGGCACTCTCTGGATCGGTCCATGCAGCTGGCAAGCTTTACATCCCTTTGCAAACAGGAAGCAATCGGCCGTGATCGTCGGCCAATAGTATCCATGTCTGTATATTAGCCATTTCATGATGGGGCCAGACCTGTGTGCCCCATAAATCCCTGCATGGGTTTGCGCCATCACCATATACGCGTCCTTTCTTTTGAGACATCGTAACAATACCCCATTGGCACTTCTTTTATACAGGTCACTCCCTATCAAGTTGTACTTCAACACCATTTGCTTAATCTTGAAATCGGTGTCAGCCATTGGATTGCGGAGGTATTCTGTCAAGACTCTAAGCTAAGCATCGGTAGGGTCCTCCTCGGCCGGTACTGAGGTATCCTGCTTCCATACCTCGACCACTGACCCTTTATAACCCGAGACTTGTTGGGCTAAATTGTCTGCCTCTTCGTTTTCGTTTCTGGGGACATACATGATGACAACATCGACAAACAACTTTAATAAGTTATGCGCCGAGGCTCGCAATTGTTTGAGTTTTGTATTATAACACTTGTGTTCCCCAATGATCTATTTGATCACCAATTGTGAATCCCCCTTGATTTCCACATATAGAGCCTTCATGGCGGCCAGGATATCAAGTCCCATATTCAAGGCTTCATACTCTGCCTGATTATTGGAGGCTTGGTCTCCTATCCTGCTCATAAATCTCCATGTCTGCCCACAGGGGCTGGTGATGACCACGCCGACGCCTGCCCTGGTTTGGATACTTGAGCCATCAAACATAAGGACCCAAGGCTTCAAGCCTAGATAGTAAATGGACTCGGGTGGGGCATCGTGTATTTCTACACATGGATGCTGTAGCGACCGAAAAATCCGGGCGAGGATTCCTCGAATGTTCAAACGATGAAGCCGCCACCAAAGTTTTAGTTTAAGGGCAAACATTGGAAAATCCCTTTTGGAATGGATAAGGGTCATTGAGACCAGGTTAGGGTTCGAGAGTCGGTTATGCGTGGGGAAGGTATTAGCACCCCACGACATCCTTCCTATGGAAGGTTACCTACTAACTAGTTGTAGGAAAGAATATTAATTTTGAAAATGTTTATTTTACCCTTTTTTATTTTGAAGAAAAAGAAGAAAATTGATATATTATTTAATAAAATGATTATTTAGGAAAAGACTGAAAAAGGTTTTTTATTAGTGCAATCGACAGAGGTCGGCCGCCCTCTGCTCCTACGTATCTCTTGGTAGAGAATCAAATCACACGTAGTTCTTGGTAGAAAAAGTTTGTTTGTTGGTGTATTTTATTTAGGGATTTTAGGACTCCTGAGTGATCAGTTCATTTGTCCTAAAATGATGACTAACCCGTCTGTACAGTCGGCATAGTCCCCTAGTTTGTGAAAATGGAGTTTTTTAAAGTTTGGAAGATAGTTTGATGTGTGGTGGTTTGATTTTATTTGAATAAGGGTTTTACGACTCTTGATCCGTACGGTTCATTCGTCCCAAAACGCTGACTAACCCGGCCGTACGGCCGACTTAATCCTCTATTTTGAAAATTTGATTTGTGGAAAGAAATGTGTTTGTGTTTATTTTAATTTAGAAATTTGTTTGTTTTAAATAGGGATTTTAGGCCATGATCCGTAACGGTTCATTAGTGACCTAAAAAGAAAACTAACCCGACTGTACAGTCGACTTAGTCCCCTAATTATAATTTTTGAAAATGAAATATTCATCTATTTATTTTTATAGGTTTTTGTAAAAGAAATTAAATAAAAACGAAAAGAGAGGGTGCAGTAGTAAAATGGGGTGCAGTTTGTAGAAGGGAGTTGTATTATTAAAAATGGGTGTGAAAAGCAGCAGCCCAGTTTGTAGACTGGTCCACGAATTCATGGGCCTTTCAGGGGGAGGCCTATACAGGAAAATGGGAGTGTAAGTAGTATTCTGAGTTAAAATGAAAAGACGAAAATATCCCTAGCTTTCCACACTATATAAGGCATTCTAAAAAAACCTAAACCTAATTTCCTCCTCAACCTCTCCCACGGCGCCGTCCAAGCCCAATCTCCTCTCAACCCTAATTTCTTCATTATCCTCTCAGCCGCAACACATAAAATGGAGAGAGAGGGAGGGAGAGAGAAGCTAAATTTTAGGAGTGAGAGAGAAAGAGGGGAAAACAGGGAGAGAGAGTTTGACGCGCAGAGAGAAAAGAGGGAGGAAGGAGACGGAGTTTGAAGCGCAGAGAGGGGAAAACGGGGGGAGAGAGAGGCGACGGTGATTGACACCAGAGCCACTGTATTCGCATCAAAGGGTTTGCGACGATACTGGTTTGTCCACGGCGGAGACGGTGGGTTGACTGTGTGACGGTTGTGTTGAGTGATTACGGTGGTGGTTGACGGCGAGATGTGGTGGTTGGTTTGACGATGGTTTGCGATGGTGAGGAGGAAGAGAGGAGAGAGAGCGCGATGCACGGTGAGGGAAAGGGAGACCGAAATCACGCAGGGAGAGAGACAGAGAGACGGTAGAGGTGGACGCAGCGTCGTGACGGCGGAGAGGGGAGGACAACAGTGTTTTGTTCGCGGTGGTTCACGGGGCTTCGCGACCGTCCACGAGGCGGTGATAGTGAGATTCGCGACGGTGACAGAGTTTGAAGGCACTGTTTTTGTTCTCAAAAGCCATGGGGCGACGGTAACGGTGGTGATTCACGGCCAACGACCACCGTCTACGGTGGTCGGAATCTGAAGGGTATATTTTACTATGTTTTTTTTTGCTTTTCACGGTTCTAATCTCCTTCTTTTATTCCATTCTCTGATTTCTGATCTGTGGTTAACTGACTCTCTTGATACTTCATTTTTGAAAGACAGGCCTCTAAAGAAACTAGTTTTTTTATCATCAGTACCTATTTTGAAACCCTAATTCGTATTTTTGAGATCTCTACAGAAATCTGTTTTCTATTCGTAATTTGTTCATAACCCGTCCCTAGTTAAATTATGCTCATGATGCTAAAATGTGTACAGACCTAGCAATTTTTAAGACTCTAAATCATCATTTGCCCGTTCTGTTTACCTTTCTTTTCAAAAGAACTCCTAATTCTATCTATTTACAGTAATGGACAGATTATGTGTTCAAAAAGAGATCCTATTTTTAACAATCTCAGGGTCTAAAAACAAAACTAACAATCTAATTTTAGTTTACGGAAGTACCAACCTTTATTCCAGCTTTTGATATTCGCCTTTCGCTATTACCGATATTTTCTAATCGTTACTACTGCTTCTCGAACTACCCTTACTGCTTCTGTTTCTGGACCCTTTTTACTGTTTTGTGATTAGGGTTTCAGCGTGAAACCCTAATCTTTTGGTTCTGAATTTTCGTCTAATTTTCTCTGAATTTTCGTATCTGATTTTGTGTTTTCTGTGAATTTTCCGTGTGCCTTTTCTCTGTGATTCAAGCTTGTTTTTATAGGCAATTTTTAGTTTAAGCAAATTGAATTCTTTTTTTGTCCTGATTTTGTTTCCTTTTTTGCAGGTTTTGGGCTCTTGGGCAACAAGAAACAGCCCATGGATCAGCCGCTGTTTTTGTTTTCTTTTTATCCTTTTTTGTAATTTTCGTTTTTTTGATTTTTTTGCATTTTTTATTATTTTGTATTTTTTTGGATTTTTGGATTATTGTAAATTAAATATTATTTTTGTAATATATTTTTTTTATTTTTTGAATGTATTATCATTTTTATGGCTTTCGTGTTGAAGGACTAAATTGGGTCCAAAATATTAGACATAAGCCCACCAACAAGCTAGATGTAGGCCCAAATAGATAAATGGCCCAAAACATTAGACACAGACCCACTTATTAAAAAACTGGCCCAAAGATGTCAAGTATGGGCCCAATGAGAGAACTACCAAAATCAGGCCCAAAATGCTGGACCTAGGCCCAATTGGACAAACTGGTCCAAATTAAGACAGTGTTCGCAATACCGTTTTCGTAATGATATTCCTTGAGACTTATGAAACGCGGACCAAGTAAAAAGACCATAATAGGAAAGAGAGTGGACAAAATTGGGGTATAACAGCTGGCCCTCTTTATTTATATTTTACTAGAAAAGGTGAATGGTTTTCAGATTTTCGTAGTAGAAATAAAAATAAAGATAGAATAGACTCTAATTTTGTCCGTTTAGGGGGAAGATGAGTTAGGGAAAAAAATGGGCGATTAACACTTGGCGTGTTAACCGAGAACAATAAAGAAATGATCACTGGGGATCTGGAGGAGCACTGGGGATCTAAAAGAGCATTTGGGCTCTAAGGGAGCACTGGTGTAACAGCCCAAAATAATTAGTTAATTTATTTAATTAATTATCTAGGGTTGGTGTTTGAGAAAAATAAAATAAAATGATAGGAATAATTATTTAGGGATTTTATGTGATAGAATATTAGAAATAATTAGTTGTTAGTATATGTGGATAGGTGGTGGCGAATTAGAGGTGTTAGTGGAGGCCCATGATTAAGTCATAAACTAAGAAAGCCCATGATTGGTTAAGTGAGCCTATAAATAAGGAGTTTTTAAGTTAGGGTTTCATTAGTTGAGAAAATTAGATTTTGTGAGAGAGTGAGAGCTAAGGAGTGGCGGCGAAGGCAAGGAAAAAGAGAGGAATTTCGTGGCTTCCATAGAGAAAAAGAAAGAGAGGAGTTCGTGACCAAGAAAGAAAAGAGGAGAGAGAAGAAAAGCTAGGTTTTTCAAGGTTTCTAAGCCTAAGGATTCGAGTTCTTCAATAAGGTAAGGGGGCTCTCGTTCATAGTTAATAATTTATAAACCACGAAATCATGGGTACTAGGTGTTAGGAGTAGTTGTTTAAATTTCTATTGATGTTTATAATATCTATATGTGGCTGAAGTGTGATGGTTGTTTGTGTTGTTGAATTCACTGTTTTGAGATGTTCTGACATAGGTTTAGTATTTCAGTGACTGAGAACGTTTTACTAATTGAAAAATTATGTGGTTTGTCATTTCGAAAACCTGATTGAATGCTTGTTAATCTGGCGTTGATTTGGTTGCATTTGGAGTTGTAAAACTTGAGTTATAGGTGAAACAAGTTAGGTTAAAATTCTGGGAACGATGTGGGTAGAGGTTCAGTATTTCGGTAACTGGGAACGTTTTGTTGACTGAAGAATTTTGTGGTTTACTGTTCTGGAAAATAGACTTGATGCTTGTTAATTTGACACTGGTTTGGTTGCGTTTAGAGTTGTGTAGCTCGAGATATGAATTCCACAAGTTAGGGTAATATTCTGGAAGCATTCTGGAGACAGGTTCGGTTTTTTTAAAACTGGGAACTTTCTGTTCGTCAAAAAATTATGGGACTTTTTTTGTTAGAAAACAGACTTAATTTTGGTCACTTTGGCACTGGTTTGGTTAAATTTGGAGTAGTGTAGCTCGAGTTATGAGCGTCCCAAGTCAGGTCAAATTTCTGGACTTAAACTAGGTATAGGTTCAGTGTTTCAGGTCTTGTGTCTTCAATTGAACTCTGATTTGAACGATTCTTTTTCCATTAGAAACTATACTCAAATTGCTTTTGTTAAGGCTAAGGTTTTGTTCCATTTGGTCAAGTGTAAGTCAGTTTAGAGTGATTTGAAGTGGGAGGACAGAATCTGTCCAGCCTGGGAACCATTCGGGTTGTTTCTAAAAACTGTACTAACTGGCTCATTGTTTTGAAACTTTAAATATATGTTCAGAAACTACACATCTGTAGATTTCCAACGAGGGGTCTTTTGTAATTTTCCGATGTCGTTTACTATTTTAACTAATTCGCCGAATTCTGGCTGCCGTGTTCGCGTAGCCCAGGGTGTCGCTGTTGTTCCCAAATTTGTTTTCTAAATATCTTTTGACTCGGGTGTCCAAATTTTATGGTTCAAAATGCGTTTTGAAGCTTATTCAGGTGCCTACCTGGATATTCTAATTTTAGGCAAAAATAAATTATTTTTCAGAGGGTTCTGGGCAGATGTTGTCCGAGGTGTCTAAAATGTAGTTTTGCTTGCCTACTCTGTGTCGATGTCCTAAAAGGGTTTAATTGAATTGGTGTTTGTGTAAATGGTGGGTCTGTTTGGTGAGTCTATTTGGTGAGTTTAATTGGTGAGTCAATATGGTGAGATTATTAATTATTTGGTGATGGTGAGTTGATTAATAGCATTGGGGAGTCTGTTAATTATTTGGTGATTATGCTTGTTGCTCGTTTGGTGTGTCATGGTGTGTTATGATGCATATTAATGGTGAATATATCTTGGTGATTGGTGAGTATATAAATTATTGGTGAGCAATATAAATACATCATTTGGTGTTTTGGTGTCATGGTGCGTAGTCATGGTGTCGCATATTCATATGCATTTCTGGTGAATAGGCCTCGGCCTCCTAAAATATTTTGGTGTTTGGTGAATGCCCTCAAGGCAATTTTGGTGAATGGATCCACATGCATATGCCCAGTGGAGTTTTGGGTTGCATTTCATACATTGCATACACGTCCTGTGTTTGATTTCGTTTTCTTGAACTAATGGTGTAACTGTATTCTGGGTGTAACTGTATTTGGTGTGACGGTACTTGGTGTAACAGTATTCGGCGTAACTGGATTTGGGGTAACTGTATTATTGGTGTAGTAGATTGATGGTATCCCTGGTGTGCCTATTATACTGTGTTTCTTGTTTTATCTATTATTATCTATGTAGTGAGACTCACCCTACTGCGTCGTGTTGCCTCGTATGTCGGCAACCTGCAGGTGACGGTGACTGAAGGTGGCTAGAGATTCTTTTTCTAGTATGGTCGAGTCGGCTCTGATACGTAGCACTCGGGAGGGTTGTCCTTGTGTCTTTCCTTATGTGTTATGTATATGCCTTTCTAAGTTGTAAACCTTTTGAAGTTAAACCTTTTTATTTCCGCTGCATGTTTTTGAAAAGAAGTTAGTTATAATTAAAGTACTCTGTTTTGCGAAGTGGTTTTTCCGGTTCGAAAAATGTGACACTCTTTTGGCGCGAAAAACTCTGATATTTTTTTTAATAAACCGTTGGGTAGAAAAAAGGGGTGTTACAACTGGGGCTCCAAGGGGTTGCCTAAACCCTGAAGGACCATTTGGGGTCCGAAGGTGCACTGGGGCTTTGAAGGACCACTGGGGGTCCAAAAGAGCACAAACTAGCAATGGTACTAGTAAAATGGTATGCTCGGGGGTGGCCTTTTTCGAGCGGCCGGAGGGGCAAGATCAGGTCGTTGACCTAATTTGCTCACCTCCGAGGACGTCCGCCATGTCTTAGGCTGACACAGCTAGTCTGAAGGACCTGGGGTCGGGTGATCTGTCGCGCTCAGTGGCGACATAGTGATCTTGAAGGTAGAGTTTGAAGTCGTTGCTTTGACATACTCGGTCGAACTGAACTGATGGACCTGGGGTCGGATGATCCGTCAGTTGCTCGATAACGCGGCGTGCGATCTGGGGTGAATGACCATTGATGGTCTAAAGGAGCGCTTGGGGCTCCGAAGGACCGCTGGGGGTCCGAGACTCTGAATTATGATATGAGACCAGTGCTTGGAGCACTGACTTTGAGGGAACAAACTATTGGGATTGACACATGGCGTACTTGCCTAGGACTTACCTAATGAATGCATTTACCTGAGAAGGGAAAAGCTATCTATATTTGGCATGTCTAAAAATGCGATGAATGATGCATGCGTGCAATATGGGTATGTGAAATGGTAGGTGTCCGATGGAATGAATGAAACGTGGCAGATGATGTGAGTTGAAGTTGGTGGAACATGCAGGTTGACAAACAATGTATGTGAATATGAATGTGATTGTGCTGGAATGCACGATTTTTCCTCTTTTTGCTTTTTTTTTTGGGGCTCTCTTTTTTGCTGGTCCTTCAACTCGCAGGACTTCCGGCATGGGGTTACAAGGCTATCAAGTGCATTCGTACTGCTAGGTCAATTGGGCATGACTGGGACTTATCATTTGAGATGATCACACATTTATTGCTCTATTCCTGCGGTTCCTTTCTTCCTTATAGGTATTTTAATGAAAGACTATATCTCTTCTGTGATTCTCGGAAATTTCGTAATGATTGTAATGCTTTTGATTATGTCACATGTTTCACAATCCAGTATCAATTATCACAAAACATCATTTCAAAGATAGACGGAAAAAAGAAAGGAAAGTGTTTGATATTGACATTGGAGGCCAAATGTGCAGAAGGCACACCGACTTAAGATTACGTCAAGAATTTCATTGAAAGAATAGGAAAGCTGAAATACTAAGCAGACTTCTCGGTAGTTAGTGTCCTTGAAGTAATGGTGCCGGCCACCCATGTCCACGACCTTGATCACTCATCATCCGACTTTTGGAAGTGTTGATTGCCTCAATGTTTGTTTAGTCCAACTTCCTGACCCTAATTTTTGCCTGGATTGTCCCTTTTGGATTTTCAATCCACCGGGTCGCTCTAACTTTTGCCTAGGCCGCCCTTCCGGGTTTTCAACCTAGCGAGCTTATTTTTGCTTGGCTCATCCTTCTCATTTTTCTATACTCCCTTTTTTAGGCAGCGTTCACCGGGAGTGGGAGGTCTTCCCCGTCCATTTTTGTGAGAATTAAGGCTCTTCCAGAGAATGATTTCTTTACCACGTGAGGTCCTTTATAGTTCGAGGTCCATCTCCTGCAGGAATCCTTTTGGGTATGACTTTCTTAGGCACCAAGTCTCCTTTTTTTCTTTTTCGATATGACATAAGACAACAGTTCTTTTGTTTGGTGAGGTTTAATGGAAGTACTGCTCCCATCGTACGGGGTTGCCCCTGTTGAAGTATGAATGAGATCTGATCTCCATGTAAGGTGAAGTGTCACTATCATCGCTGATATTCTTTGTTTGTCGTCGCAACTGCCCCATTTGTTTTTTTTTTGGGCGGTATGGGAAGGGATCATGATGCTCGACTTGGAGTCCTTACATGGCCCTTTCACCATTGTCCGTGATGATCTTTTTAGGAAAGCCGTAACGGCAGACCAAATTTCTCGACAATCACGAATTTGTTACACCAGTAGGCGTCTTATGTCAGACAAGGTGATGTAAGCGGACTTTCTTGATTTGATATCCTTTGGGTGTGATGTTAATTTTAACACCTTTTTATCTTCTTCTGTGCCTAAGTTAATCATTTCGTTTGATTCCACGCGAGGCTGGTTCACTTTATCCTTTTGTTCCATTATTCTCAATACCTCTAGAAGAGTTTCCTAGTTATCTTCAACATCTTCCTTGGTTTGATTAATGGGGCGATCAAAGTTATGACATGAGTTACCGACGTTGTTATTTTCAAGGACAAGTTACTTAGGTCTGCATGAGTAGAAATTGAAGAAGGATAAACGAAAAGGTAAAGCGAGCAAATGAGTAAAGAAGGAATTTATTGGAGAATTCAAAATGCTATTGTATTAATATTGATACCGGAAAGAAACATGTGTGCCCTTATTGAAATTTCCTAAGGCTTTGGGCGGAGCCATAGGATTTGCATTACGTAACATTACTTTGAACCGAAAATCACAAGAAAATCAATAATCTTCCAATTCATAAGTGCTTCAGTTGCAGGACAAAGGTGCACAAGGTTGATGATGTTGTTTTTAGCCCCTTGATCGCCTTCAAAAGAATTGACGGATGACTTCTCATGCCCCTGGCAAAGGGTTAGCGCCTCCGTTAGGAGCATCCTCATTGAAGCTCAACCATTTGGATTCGATCAGATCCTGAATCACATGTTTCAGTGCCTTGCAGTTTTCTACTGAATGCCCAATTGCGCCTGCGTGAAATTTGCAAGTGGCGTTCGGGTCATAGCCTCTCGGGAAAGGAGGTTCAATGGGCCTCATCGGGCGGGGGGAGATTGGGTTGTGACTAGTGAGGTGGTCGAACAGATATGAGTAGGATGCGGGAATTGGATCAAACTGTACATGTCTCCTTTCTGGGTAGTTTGGTGGTTTTTTTATGGCTTTTAGTGGTTTGGGTAGAGAAGTGCAGGGCTTGAGGATGGTTTTTGGAAGTGTATGAGGCTTTCAACGATCCTGTTATGGAATTGGTTTCCCCTTCATTATTTCTAACAAATCCTGCGAAGGGCTTCTTTGGGTTATTGGTTTCGGCCGAACCGTAAGAAATTTTCCCGTTTCTCATTCCGTTTTCCAACCTTTCCCCTATGGTGATCATGTCTGAGAAGTTAGAGGATACGCTCCCAATTAATCTGTCATAGAAGGGTGATTGCAACGTATCTATGATCATGGATACCATCTCTTTCTCTAGTAGAGGCGGTGCTACCTGCGTTGCCGATCCTCTCCAACGCTGGGCATACTCCTTGAATGATTCATTGTTTCTTTTCACCATATTCTGCAACTGTGCTCTATCAGGAGCTGTATCGATGTTGTATTTGTACTATTTTAAGAAAGCATCAGCCAAATCTTTCCAACGTCGAATGTGGGTGCGTTCCAACCGCATGTACCAGCTTGAGGCTGCCCCAGTCAAGCTGTCCTGAAAGTAATGGACGAGCAGTTTGTCGTCGTGTGTAAATGCGGCCATTCTTCTACAATACATAGTCAGATGGCTAGCGGGACAAGTTACCCCTCTGTATTTGTTAAAGTCGGGCACTTTGAACTTGGGTGGGATAATCACATTAGGGACGAGACACAAATCATATGCATCCTTTGCCCCAACGTTGAATCCTTTCACAACTTTTAAACGTTCCTTTAGCACTTGCAGTTTATCTCTTGATTGAGGATCCTCTGTAAGATGGTCATGAGGAAGCCCACTCATACTGTAGTACGGATGAATCATCGGAACCACAGCTGGGTTCGCATTTGGGATATGCGAATGAGAAGGGTGCCCAAAGTTGAGCATATGTGCTTGACGACTCGTCATCGGTGGCACGATGTAGCCCTTTGGAATGACCTGTGGTGCAGTCGCAGGACTTGAGAAGTGAACTCGCTGTATTTTTGCATTTGTATTTTGAGCTGAAGGTCCAGTGACTCCTGAAGGTCCTTCCTCTTGATTAGCTTCCATGGTGGGAGGAGCGTAACCAGCTGGGAGATCGTAAGGGGGCCATTGGTAGCTCTGGATGTTCACTCCAGTAGTGTGTGGAGTCTTGGAGCTGGGAGGAGGAGGAAGGTTCGAAGCATTGTTCTCAGTATTCCCTGCCGAAGCACTTTCATCTGCATTTCTTCTCTCGAGGAGTTTCACGAATTCATACATTTGATCTTTCAGCGCCATCATCTCGGTCATTTGATCTTTCATTACCATCATCTCGCTCATTTGATCCTTCAGCTTTGCAATGTCTTCTCTCAGAGCCTGGTTATCCTCTTCGACCATTTTTCTTGCTTGTGAACGAGTCCGGTAGCGATGTTGATGAACCAGTGATAAGCTCCAATTTAGTGCATTTTTAGAGACACTTTTGAGTCATTTTTGGAGCAATTATTATTATCTAAATAAATAAGTGACTCAAATTGCTATTTATTTTGTAGGAAAGAAGATAAATAAAGAAGCTGTTTCAATGAGTTGTTTGAAGCAAAATTGGAGTGTCGTTAGCAAAAGAAGGTTGCATAGGCCTAGTCCATTTTAAATAAAGAATAAAAGCCCATAATTATTGAATGGAAGCAAATGAGCACTACCTTGGAGAAAAAGAAAGAAACTTAACCTAGGTGTAAAAGAGGAACAGTAGCCGTACAGAGGGTTAATTTTGATAATAAAAGGAATGCAAAGGAAACAGTAGGGGCGGAGGAAAGAATTGAATCAAAAGAAAACAGTAGCCGCGTGACACAAGAAAACAACGAGGAACAGAAGCCGCGGCACAACAGTACCGCCGGCAACGCATAGGAGAGGTTTTTGGGTACCCGTTCTTGACACCGTGAGAGAGCTCTGGAGCAGAAAAAGGAGACTAAATTTTCAGGATCAGAAATTTCTCTATTCCGGGTTATTTTTATCTCTGTAATTTATGACTCCTAATTTTATTTTATTGTTCTCGAACACTATGGATAGCTAAATCCTCTTCTAGGGTCTTAGGTGGATCTTGCATGTTTAGAGACCTTTTTATGTTCTAATTTCTGGTTTGAATTCCTGTTTTTATTTTAATTAATATTGTCCTATTGTTTTTATCACATGATTAGGATTAGCTACCCTTTGCATGTTTATAATCAATTAGTTGATCAGCGACCGTACTGCAATTAGTTGGTGGACCTATAGGATAATTGGGGCTATAATTAGGGCATGACCAAACCATAATTTAGTCTTCCAATCATTCAACCTTTTTGCTCTTTATGCTTTTCCTAAATTTAAATTCTTGCATGACCAAACGAGGGTTAATTTAGGAAAAAGAATATTAATCGCGAATGACCAAACGGATTAATAGTTTTAGTAAAGGGATTGGTAATTAAGTAAAATGAGGGAATTCAGGTAGGATTAGACATAGGGGAAATCAAAGCTTGCAAGTGAAACCGTGATCCTAGGCCTCTCCTCATTTATTAAGTCTAATATTTTAATTATTGTTATTTATTTCTTTTTTATTTGTTCCATTACAATTCAAATATTCGTTCGTCTAAATAATAATAAATTTTGATTAGTTTGGTACTTGTTAATTAATCCCTGTGGAGACGATAATCTTTTATACTACTTCTGCGAGAGAGTACACTTGCTCTAAGTGTGTTTTTAACGCAACAAGTTTTTGGCGCCGTTGCCGGGGATTAATTTAGCAATATTAAACGAAAGAGATTTTTATTGCTTTAGACATTTTTTTTTTGCTTTAATTTTAAATTTTTTTTTCTTTATCTTATCAAAAAAATTATATATATATAAAAAAAAAAGAAGTTACTAATACTTTCCGAAGAGACCACTGCAATTTACCTTGTTTTGCAGAGAAAAGTCAAAATCATGGTTAAAACTCTTGGAGACTACATTAGAGAGGCAGAGGCACAAAGAAATTTAGAGAAGTCATATTGGTATATGTCTCAATGCCAGATTCAAATTTCTCCTCCTCCTTATGAACCTTATTCAGACTATTGGGATGACTATGAGCCACCTCTTTATTCCTCCCACTGGGATAATTATGAGTCACTACAAGTGCAAAGGCAAGAGGAGGAAAAGTCGGATGTCAATGAGGTCTTGGCCAAATTTATGCAGCAGACACTTGAAAATTTTGAAAGCCTGAATGGTCAAATCTCAAGTCTCATTGCTTTGTTATCTCAAGAGGCCCAAGAAACTCCTTCACAAACTAAGTCGACCCAAAATAAAGAAGCTGAGCAATACAAAAAAAGTATTCCTACGAGAGATGAAGTTGTCTCCATGGAATATAATTTGGATGAAGAAGCTCTCAAGAAAGATGAGGAGACTCCTACTGAAGGGAGTCAAATCAAAATAGTAGCTCCTACTGAAGGGAGTCATATTGAAACAAAAGATCCTATTAATGAGAGCGGTTGTGAGGAGAATGAGAAAGATCCATTGGTTCTGGATTTGGAGAAAGAGGAGAAAGCGCCCATTTTTGGGCAAATTGTTTTAACCATTGGTGATGCTGTGATAGAGGTTCACAGGGGAAAGGTAATTTTGAGGAGTGGTAAAGAAGATGATGTTATTAAAGCTTTAAATTCCAATGAAATTTTCTCTTCTTTAACTTCTCCTTATTTTGATAATGTGGTTGAAACTAACATTTTTAGTGAATTAAAGATGCAGGACCTTTTGGAAAAAAATCTTATTTTGCAGGATCCTAGCATAATGGTGGATGGAGATAAAATAAAAATTTCACAATTCTTTGAAGTTCATCCACCACGTGAAAAAAGAAAGAATAATGTGAACCACATTGTTAGAAAGCTAAGAAGGTGCACAGCATTAGATGTTAAATTTGCTCTCGGAGAGCCCCCAGATTGAGCATCAACTATAGTCAGGCTCACGACGTTAAACAAGCGCTTCGCAGGTGGCAACCTGTGTTTTATTTTCAGTTATTTTTACTTTTAATTTGTTTCATTTTGTTTTTAGGAATAAGCTCAGACTGCAAGCTCTCTCAGGGAAGTCACTCTTACTCTCTCATTTATTTATTTTTGTGCCAATTTGATATTTTGCATTGAGGACCATGCTTTAGGCTAGTGAGGGCGAGGAGAGTTTAACTTTGTCAATTAATCTTTATTAATGCACATACCCACCGTATATGTTGATAGCATTTTTTCTGGCTTATTTTTGCGAATTATGCTTAAAGTTGAAAAAAATAGAGATTTTGCCTTTAGGGGATCCATAATTAATTTACTTGACAGACTTGTGCTTAATTGTAACGGTGAGGTTGTCCTTAGTAAGCTGATAATTAGCATTGTGCATGTTGAGTACTTTTTGTGAACTAGCTTCTAAATGTGAGATCTGAGCCTTCATAAGGGGATTGATACTAAATCATATAAATTTACCCCTTTTCTTTCTATGAGTGTGTTTTCCAATTTGCTACATTCTAGAATTTGTCTTTTGACCATTTCAAGGCGAAAATTGATTTGCATCAAGTAAAAAGACTTGGGGAATTTAGGTATTTTTCTGGCCCCAGAGTTGTTTGTTGAATTTATCCCTTAGTTGCCCCCTTTGAGCTTAATTGTTATATTTTTTTCTTTGGTACCCAGATATAATTTTTCTTTTTTTTGTTTGTGGTAACCATTTGGAATTAAATGTGGAGAAACTATTGAAAATTGCAATTTCGTCCTATATTTTTAGTTGTCTATATTGATAGGACTGAAACTTTGTCCTATTCTTTAGTTATCTATCTTGTCAGGATAAAAAAAAAAGGAGTGAATCATGTACTTACCTTTTCCTCCAAAAAAAAAAAATATGAAAAAAAAAGTTGGAAAGAAAAAAAAAAGAACAAAGGAAAGCAAGAAGGAGGAAAAGGCACATCAAAAGAATGAAAGAGCCAAAGGGCAAATCCAAAAAAAAAAAAGTCTTCTCAATAGCAAAAAGCAAATCAAAAAGAGCTGACTCAATAGAAAAAGAGTGAAGAAGGAAGTGAAACTAATTTGGAGTTTGGGCAAAAATTGTAAAATAGATAGGAGCTCCATACTTTGTTTCAAAGGTTACTATTCATTTCTTGTTTCTTTTTTTTAGCCCTTTGATTATCCCTTTCTTCTTATTTCCTACCTTGCATGAATTCACACTGGCCCCATTACAACCCATGAAACCCCATCTTTTGCATGCATGTGAACTATTTAATGGAGATCTGGTCAAATTACAAACATATGGTAATGTGCATTTTGTTGAAACTTGAGTGTATTGTTCCCTAGTCCCTGAACACTTAGAGAGATTGTGAGCGAGTGCCTTTGTTCACAGAAATGTATTCTTCAGGGACATGAGACTCTAATTGGGCAACCTTTTGACATCTCATATGTGCTATATTGCCTATTGTCTGTCATTGTGCTTTTAACTTTGGGTCTCTTATTTGCTGTCTCTATTATTATTTTTGAAAAAAAAACTTATTGAGCCAGGAAATTTGCTTGAGGACAAGCAAAGGTTAAGTGTGGGGGAGTTGATAAGCTCCAATTTAGTGCATTTTTAGAGACACTTTTGAGTCATTTTTGGAGCAATTATTATTATCTAAATAAATAAGTGACTCAAATTGCTATTTATTTTGTAGGAAAGAAGATAAATAAAGAAGCTGTTTCAATGAGTTGTTTGAAGCAAAATTGGAGTGTCGTTAGCAAAAGAAGGTTGCATAGGCCTAGTCCATTTTAAATAAAGAATAAAAGCCCATAATTATTGAATGGAAGCAAATGAGCACTACCTTGGAGAAAAAGAAAGAAACTTAACCTAGGTGTAAAAGAGGAACAGTAGCCGTACAGAGGGTTAATTTTGATAATAAAAGGAATGCAAAGGAAACAGTAGGGGCGGAGGAAAGAATTGAATCAAAAGAAAACAGTAGCCGCGTGACACAAGAAAACAACGAGGAACAGAAGCCGCGGCACAACAGTACCGCCGGCAACGCATAGGAGAGGTTTTTGGGTACCCGTTCTTGACACCGTGAGAGAGCTCTGGAGCAGAAAAAGGAGACTAAATTTTCAGGATCAGAAATTTCTCTATTCCGGGTTATTTTTATCTCTGTAATTTATGACTCCTAATTTTATTTTATTGTTCTCGAACACTATGGATAGCTAAATCCTCTTCTAGGGTCTTAGGTGGATCTTGCATGTTTAGAGACCTTTTTATGTTCTAATTTCTGGTTTGAATTCCTGTTTTTATTTTAATTAATATTGTCCTATTGTTTTTATCACATGATTAGGATTAGCTACCCTTTGCATGTTTATAATCAATTAGTTGATCAGCGACCGTACTGCAATTAGTTGGTGGACCTATAGGATAATTGGGGCTATAATTAGGGCATGACCAAACCATAATTTAGTCTTCCAATCATTCAACCTTTTTGCTCTTTATGCTTTTCCTAAATTTAAATTCTTGCATGACCAAACGAGGGTTAATTTAGGAAAAAGAATATTAATCGCGAATGACCAAACGGATTAATAGTTTTAGTAAAGGGATTGGTAATTAAGTAAAATGAGGGAATTCAGGTAGGATTAGACATAGGGGAAATCAAAGCTTGCAAGTGAAACCGTGATCCTAGGCCTCTCCTCATTTATTAAGTCTAATATTTTAATTATTGTTATTTATTTCTTTTTTATTTGTTCCATTACAATTCAAATATTCGTTCGTCTAAATAATAATAAATTTTGATTAGTTTGGTACTTGTTAATTAATCCCTGTGGAGACGATAATCTTTTATACTACTTCTGCGAGAGAGTACACTTGCTCTAAGTGTGTTTTTAACGCAACAACCAGCTTACCCTTTTACTCTCTGTTTATTTTTCAATTTTTTTTTACGTAAGTAGATGAATGAATGAATGAATGAATGAATGTGCATGAAATGCAAATGTACGACTTCTTGTTACGCTAGGGAAATTGTAAGTTTCTGTTTGACGCAGAACTGAAAGAAACTTATTTTATTAATGCAAATGTTTGATCCATCTTGTCAGAAAGAAAGTCTTACAATTCCCTGGCGGTTTATAGAAATGTATGAAGGATGAAATGTTAATGTGCAATAATTAATTAATTTTTTTTATGCCATGCAAAAGGGACGGGTAAAAATGCATGAGGTATGCTAAAAAATAATTTGCCAAAATAACATATGATTTTTTTGAAATTTTTTTAGAAGACCGGAAAAATGTATCAGTGTTTGTTTGAATGCAGGGGTATGAGGCTCCTTTGTTTCCTACGAGGGTTCCTTAGAGAATAGGTCTAGGGCTTGTCTGCTAAGTGAACCTTTCAAAGGGTAGCTCTAAAGAGTCCTACATAAGGTTCCTAGAGCCAACGACCCCAGTTAAGAACACGGATCAACAACAATAGGCAAGCTATTATGAGTGCCAGCATTCTCAAGAGGGACCAAACTCTAGGTGAGACTTTCGTGACCACCCAACAGGACGCACATCCAGTAGGCCATCACTACGCAATCTCGTTCTAACTTAGGTTATTCTCCAGTCCGGGTATAGGACTATTCTCACGTGTGTCCAAAAGTGTGATAGTGGAGTGTGTGAAGGAGCAAAAATATCAAGAATACCCCCCAAGCTGCAAAACAAACATACATATATACAAAAAGTGGTCTTCTATCCTAGGATTTTCATATCACAAAGAATAATATGCAATGAAAATAAAAGACAAAAAGGGAAGGGTAAAAATGAACATTAAATTAACGACTAATCCTACAACTAATTTAGACTAGGTTTGACTCTCTAAATGTCCCCAGCGAAGTCGCCAGCTGTAGCGACCGAAAAATCCGGGCGAGGATTCCTCGAAGGTTCAAAATATGAAGCCGCAACCAAAGTTTTAGTTTAAGGGCAAACATTGGAAAATCCCTTTTGGAATGGATAAGGGTCCTTGAGACCAGGTTAGGGTTCGGGAGTCAGTTATGTGTGGGGAAGGTATTAGCACCCCACGACATCCTTCCTATGGAAGGTTACCTGCTAACTAGTTGTAGGAAAGAATATTAATTTTGAAAATGTTTATTTTACCCTTTTTTATTTTGAAGAAAAAGAAGAAAATTGATATTTTATTTAATAAAATGATTATTTAGGAAAAGACTGAAAAATGTTTTTTATTAGTGCAATTGACAGAGGTCGGCCGCCCTCTGCTCCTACGTATCTCTTGGTAGAGAATCAAATCGCACATAGTTCTAGGTAGAAAAAGTTTGTTTGTTGGTGTATTTTATTTAGGGATTTTAGGACTCCTGAGTGATCAGTTCATTTGCCCTAAAATGATGACTAACCCGTCTGTAGAGTCGGCTTAGTCCCCTAGTTTGTGAAAATGGAGTTTTTTGAAGTTTGGAAGATAGTTTGATGTGTGGTGGTTTGATTTTATTTGAATAGGGGTTTTAGGACTCTTGATCCGTACGGTTTATTCGTCCTAAAACGCTGACTAAGTCGCCCGTACGGCCGACTTACTCCCCTAATTTGAAAATTTGATTTGTGAAAAGAAATGTGTTTGTGTTTATTTTAATTTAGAAATTTGTTTGTTTTAAATAGGGATTTTAGGCCATGATCCGTAACGGTTCATTAGTGACCTAAAAAGCAGACTATCCCGACTGTACAGTCGACTTAGTCCCCTATTTATATTTTTTGAAAATGAAATATTCATCTATTTATTTTTATAGGTTTTTGTAAAAAAAATTAAATAAAAACGAAAAGAGAGGGTGTAGTAGTAAAATGGGGTGCAGTTTGTAGAAGGGAGTTTTATTATTAAAAATGGGTGTGAAAAGCAGCAGCCCAGTTTGTAGACCGGTCCACGAATTCATGGGCCTTTCAGGGGGGAGGCGTATACAGGAAAATGGGAGTGTAAGTAGTATTCTGAGTTAAAATGAAAAGACGAAAACATCCCTAGGTTTCCACACTATATAAGGCATTCTAAAAAAACCTAAACCTAATTTCCTCCTCAACCTCTCCCACGGCGCCGTCCAAGCCCAATCTCCTCTCAACCCTAATTTCTTCATTATCCTCTCAACCGCAACACCCAAAATGGAGAGAGAGAGAGAGAGAGAGAGAGAGAGAGAAGCGAAATTTTAGGAGTGAGAGAGAAAGAGAGGAAAACAGGGAGAGAGAGTTTGACGCGCAGAGAGAAAAGAGGGAGGAAGGCGACGGAGTTTGAAGGGCAGAGAGGGGAAAATGGGGGGAGAGAGGCGACAGTGATTGACACCAGAGCCAGTGTATTCGCATCAAAGGGTTTGCGACGGTACTCGTTTGTCCGCGGCGGAGACGGTGGGTTGACTGTGTGACGGTTGTTTTGAGTGATTACGGTGGTGGTTGACGGCGAGATGTGGTGGTTGGTTTGACGACGGTTTGCGACGGTAAGGAGGAAGAGAGGAGAGAGAGCACGATGCACGGTGAGGGAAAGGGAGACCGATATCACGCAGGGAGAGAGACAGAGGGACGGTAGAGGTGGACGCAGCGTCGTGACGGCGGAGAGGGGAGGACAACAGTGTTTTGTTCGCGGTGGTTCACGGGGCTTCGCGACAGTCCACGAGGCGGTGATAGTGAGATTCGCGACAGTGACAGAGTTTGAAGGCACTTTTTTTGTTCTCAAAAGCCATGGGGAGAAGGTAACGGTGGTGGTTCACGGCCAACGACCACCGTCTACGGTGGTCGGAATCTAAAGGGTATATCCTACTATGTTTTTTTTTTTGCTTTTCACGGTTCTAATCTCCTTCTTTTATTCTATTCTCTGATTTCTGATCTGTGGTTAACTGACTCTCTTGCTATTTCATTTTTGAAAGACAAGCCTCCAAAGAAACTAGTTTTTTTTATCATCAGTACGTATTTTGAAACCCTAATTCGTATTTTTGAGATCTCTACAGAAATTTGTTTTCTATTCGTAATTTGTTCATAACCCGTCCCTAGTTAAATTCTGCTCATGGTGCTAAAATGTGTACAGACCTAGCAATTTTTAAGACTCTAAATCATCATCTGCCCGTTCTGTTTAACATTCTTTTCAAAAGAACTCCTAATTCTATCTATTTACAGTTATGGACAGATTATGTGTTCAAAAAGAGATCGTATTTTTAACAATCTCAGGGTCTAAAAACAAAACTAACAATCTAATTTTAGTTTACGGAAGTACCAACCTTTAATCCAGCTTCTGATATACGCCTTTCGCTATTACCGATATTTTCTAATCGTTGCTACTGCTTCTCGAACTACCCTTACAGCTTCTGTTTCTGGACCCTTTTTACTGTTTTGTGATTAGGGTTTCACGCCAAAAGCACACTTAGCCGGGTTCATTTTTAGAATATGGAGTCTCGTCCGTTTTAGAGCTCGTTCGAGCTCCACTAGGTGGGCTTCCAAACTCTTGGACTTAACCACCACATCATCGATGTATACCTCCATGCTTTTGCCGATGAGGTTATGAAAAATGGCGGTCATAGCCCTCTGGTACGTGGCACCTGCATTTTTTAGACCAAAAGGCATTACCAGCCACTCATAGATGCCAAAGGCAGTCTTATGGGTGTCAGCCTCGGCCACGTATATCTGGTTATACCCAGAATAACCGTCCATAAAAGTTAAGATGGAATTGTTAGCCGCGGCATCGACAAGCATGTCGGCCACAAGCATGCCATACTCATCCTTGGGAGTGGCCAAGTTCAAATCCCTGTAATCAATACAAACTCTGACCTGGCCTAAACTATGTCAGACAACCATTCTACGTACCTGGCAGTTCTTATAAACCCTGCTTTAAGCAGTCTTTCCACTTCGACTTTGATTTGTGGCATCAGTTGTGGATTGAACCTCCTTGGTGGTTGTTTGTGGGGCTTGCAACCTTCTTTCATGGGCAGCCTATGTTCTACTAAAGCTCTATCGAGGCCCGGCATGTCATGGTAATCCCACGCAAAGCAGTCACGGTAGTTCTTTATTAATGCCACCATCTGATCTCGCTGTTGAGGTTGTAATTTACCACTGACCTTTGTCAACCTTGGCTTCTATTCACTCCCCAGGTTTACCTCCAACAGAGGATCTTGCGCTTCAAAAGTGGGTATCTACCTTTGGATGGGCTCCAGGTGAGAAGGTTCGGCTAACGTCCTGTCGAAGGGGTCATCCGAATCTCCTTGGTAGGAGTGTTGCTCAAGTTCGTGTTCTTCGTCTATTGCACCAAACATAGCCTCTTCAATGCTGGATTCAAGCCGAAACAGGTGCAATCGATCCAGCAGGCTTTGTTCTTCTGGTGGGGGATTCATCATTATCCTCATTGCTAGGTCGTGGGTCGGCCAACACTCTGAATTCAAAACCTCTTTTGGTCCAGTCACAAGACTTGATGCCACCTTCCTCATAATTCCCTGGGATGGAGATAGGGTGTAAATGAGGAGAATAGAAAATACCTCCGACCATCTTTACTTCCGCAGGGAATCGATTAGGGTCTGCGTCTATTATCTCCACTTGATCCCCTATCCGTATCAATAATTTCTGATGTAGGGTGGAAGGTACACATTCACTAGTGTGAATCTAATCTCTCCCTAGAATTACGACATATGAGGGCTTTCCTTCTATGAAACTAGTCATGGTTATGGTGGTTGGAATGAGGTCCTCGGCGTTCTTCCCCAACTTTTTCATAGTAGCTAATGGCATGATATTCAACACAGCACCGCCATCTACGAAGACACGATTAAACAGCTTCCCATTCAAATGGGCCTTGATGTACAGTGGTTTCAAGTGTCTAGTCATGTTGGTTGTGGGTTTTTCAAACAACATTCCCTCTGTAATTGCTCCCTCGGACTCTGTCAAGGCAGCCCATTCGGTCTCCTCAGCAAAGACATCTCCCTCGAGAGCTCTTGATTGATCTTTATTACCCCAGAATTCTGGTGGAAGAAGGCCCACCATTTCTATGTCAACATAATACGCCCCATCGACCTCGTCCATGATATCGTCTAGGATTGACCATGTCAAGGAGTCCCTGTCAAAATTCAGAGGGCCAAAGGGGTTCTCTTCGTTTTCTCCCAGGAGGTCGTCATCTGCCAGTTCCTCCTCCGTCATAGCCCCTTCAATGTGAGGCACAATGGGCGACTAAGGTGGCTTGGGGCTATTAGGCCCATATAGACATCCTATTACTGCCTCAGTCAGTGGGCTATGGGGGGTATCCATCATTCCTATCATGGCATTGGGTCCTTCCGTTGTCTTAGTGGGTGCACAAGGATCAGCTGCATCGAGGTTTGGCTGCTCCAGAGCTGTTTCCTCGACCGGTTTTTTGAAGTCCTATTCCAAAGTCGTAGCCACCGTTGCTGCAGGAATGGTTTGTGCATTCCCTTCTCTGGCCGAGGTGAGCATCCGGAGGGTCTCCCTACTTCCGTCGTAGGCCCTTGCCCTCTGTTGCCTTCTCTTTTGGGAACGAGATTTGGAGGCAACCACCGGTGCTGGCGCTCCCGCTGCTGCATGTGTCATCCATTAACCTTGTGGCACCTCTGATGGTGGATTTACTGTTCTAACAGTCCTCAATTCCTGGTCGTTAAGTATAGTATTATCTACTGATGTTGACCCCTGGGCCTCGATGACTTGCGCGACCCTTCTTTCATCTTTGGTATGAGGTTCTCCGTCTGGGACTGGCACGGTGGCTTGCCTAGCTGAATCATGGGCAGGCCTACCGTGCCCCCCAGGTGAAGTATACCGCAGTCTTTCCGTCACATCCTGGGTCCGAGGTGCATTTCTCCCAGAATTATTCCCAGAGTTAAGCTTGGATAGGTGTAGATCGCTGATATCAAAGGAGTATTCGGCTTTGTTCTCTGCTTCATCCTTCTCCTTTCCTTTGGCGGGCTTAAGAGCAGGACAGAGGTATGCTTTGCCTTTGACTATCTCAGCCACCAGAACGTCTGCCGCGTAATCGGCTGATTCATCGTAGTCTGAGTCCTCGACTGCATCCACTACTGATATCAATTGCGGCCCACAACCCCTAGTAGCTCTCTTCCTCTCTCTTTCCTATATGAATTGTTCAATCTGCACGGCCCTGGAAGCTAAGCCACTGAGGTCACTGCAAGCGTGTCCCACAAGTTTTTCCTTTAATTGCGGATGCATTCTAGAGATGGCCATGGAAGTAAGTTGAGATTCTGGAAATGGTATTGAGCACTTTCCGGCCGTATTTCTGAATCTTTCAATGAAGTCAGTCACTACCTCATCCACCTTCTGCCGTAAATTCATGAGATCGGCTGTGGTAACTTCAGGCTGTGGCCAATAAAATCTGTCATGGAAGCACCTTTCCATGTCTGCTCAGGTCTGTATAGAATCAGGTGGGAGATAAGAATAACAAGAGAAGGCAGACCCTGTCAGAGACAGAGGGAACAGTTGCAACTTATGGAATTCATTCTGGTTTCCTTCCCCACACTGGGTCGTGAATCGGCCGATGTGCTCCATAGTAGATTTACCATCATCCCCAGAGAATGTGGCAAAGTCAGGGGTTTTGAATCCTCTGGGAAGAGGCACCAATCTATCCACCCACTCGGGTTAAGGCTTCCTGTACACCGGTCTATTAAGCGGTTTCAGCTGAACGACGAAGAACTTCTTAATAGTGTCAGTTATCAAATTAGGATTCAGGAGTTGGGCCCCTGATGGTCTTTCAGGTGGAGGCATTTGTCGCCACAGTGTATTTGGGGGACCCTGTGCCCCTGGCTGCGGTGGTACCTGAGGTGGAGCGTCTGTCCATGGCTGCCCTGGTACTACTTGGGCTAGGTTAACAAGGTCAGTTCCTGGTACAGATGCTTGCATGCCTCGGTGAGGTGGAAGTTGATTCCATGGCTGCTCGGCCGAGGCAACACTCATCTGTGTCTGTATATAGGAAACCGCCGGGTTGGTACTGAGTGCTCTAGGGTACGGCTGACTAGAAGGTAGGCTTGTCGAGCCAGGTGGCTCTGGGCCCATGCCTGCTGACTCGGGCAATACCCACCGATCCTGCCATTCCCTGATTCCGGGGCGAAGGCTTGCCCCACTGCGTAGGCCGGGTAGTTAGCCGTGGCAGAACATCCAAAGGATGGTCCTTGCGGCAAACCAACCGAGCCCACTGCCTCGGGCGGCCTTCGGGCCAATTGCACTTGTCCCTGCTGAAGAGAAGCCGTATTAGTGACATTCGCCAAAAAACTGCCCCCCAGTGTTGGCAGTGGCCAAAGTACTAGGCTGAGGAATCACAGGAGTAAGGAATACCTGATGAGAGAATGACTGCTGAGGCCCAGTCAAACTCTCACTCGGTGAACACTGATGCATGCCTCCCATAGAAGTATAGGAGGATGCCTGCTGAGGTCCAACAGGGTTAGTGTATGGTAGGGACTGATGCGAGCCTCCCAGAGAAGTAGGATGTCCTGCCTGTGGTTGGCCAGGGAAAATGTGTAACGCCCCAAAATAATTTAATTATTTATTTAAGCTATTTAGGATTTACAAATAATTATTTAAGTGAATTAATTAATTTGGAGTTATGTTATTAAAGAGGTGTATAAGTAATTAGGGAGTGGTGGGATTAAGTGAAATAGGAGGTGCAAATAGGGCCCAAACATTATTGGGCCTAGGGTTTAATTGGACCAAAGAAAGGGATTAGAAGAAAGGAAGGGGAGGGCGCTGGTAAGAGAGGAACAGAAAGAAGAAAGGAGAAGAAAAAAGAGGAAAGAAAGGAAGAGGGGAAAAGAGAAAGAAGGGTGGTGTGAAAATGGACCCAATTTCAATGTTGACCCAAGCCCATTCCCATTTATCCTAAAACCTAAGAATTGTTCTCATTTTCCATCAAAAGAAAGAAACCAGCGAAAACTGTGAGTGAGAGGGAGTAAGGAGGCGTGACTGTTCCAGCAAGGAGGAGGAGAGGAATTGCCTTCATCTTGGCCTAGAGGAGGAAAAGGAGCTGCTGCCATTTTCGTTCTTGAGGCTTAGGAGTGGCTGAGTTCTTCAATCACAAGGTTAGGGGGCTCACTTTGTACCTATAATAATTATTAGGATAAGTGATATGTTAGGTTAGGTTGTAGGAATTGTATGATGAGTATTTGTGTGTGGGTTAGGTGTTAGTGTGTTTGAATGATTGATTTGTTGGGTCAATTTCATGTTTGTTGTTGTGTTTGAGTTTGAATTGGTTAATCCATGTCACTAAGTTGTCATTGGGGTGCTTTGATGAATTTTACTTATTTACGGTTTTGCGAATCCTGACACTGTTTCGGTTTTCTGAGAACTGGGAATGTTAGATTGGTCCAAAAATTATGTGGTTAATTGTTTTTGAAAATACACTTAACGCCGGTCGTTTTTCCGCTGGTTTCGTAAAATTTGGAGTTGTGTAGCTCAAGTTATAAGTCTCCAAAGTTAGGTCAATTTTCTGAAATAAAACTGTGAGTAGGTTCAGTTTTTGCAGGTTTAAGTTCTCAAATGAACTCCGTTTTGAATGATTCTTGTTTAGTTGGAAAGTAGGCTGAATTCTCTACGAAATGAGCACTGGTTTTACAAAATTTCATTGAGAAATGAGAAAGAAAATTGAGTTGCAAGTTGAGTGAAAAATTCTGCCCAGTTTTGGTACCACCGTGTAGTATTTCGAAAACTGTACCAATTGGCTACTTATTTTGAAAAATGAAAATCATAGATAGAAACTAAACACAAAGAGCTTTCCAATGAGTGGTCATTTGTTAAAATCCGATGTCGTTCGCTATTTTAATTAATTCACCGAAGTAGGTGCACTGCTGTAGGAAATTCAGCACTATGTACTGTGTCATGCCCAAGTATGCTTAAATTGTTGATTGTGTTACTGTTGACCCTTGTGGTGCTGTTTTAATCCTTGGTGTGTGTTTGGTCCAATAAAAGTGGTGTGATGAACTTGATGAATTAAATAGCTAACCTAAGGATACAAACTGAGCTGTAAATACATTGAAGATGTGAAAGCGGTGTGGGACTTCGGTCCAAAGTGGTGCGATGCCCTTAAGGCTTATATGTGATGATGTTGAATTGAAAAGTGAAAAGTGGTGAGTTTAAATAATTGTTGTGGTGCATTGTCATAGTGTCTCATGACTCATGTGCATAAAGTGGTGTGGGCTTCGGCCAAAGTGGTGTGGTGGCTTCGGCCAAAGTGGTGAGTGCCCTCAAGGCATAAAGTGGTGATGATGGATCCTCATGCATGTTGCATACATGCATATAAGTATATAGATTCATACTATGTTGATAAATATCTGTGGATGGTTGTAAGTTAAATGAAGTATGTAAGGATTTCTGTGAGTGGGTGTTGTCTATTGCCTTCCTGAATATAATGCCTATCTTACTGATTATTATTTGTATAAAGAGACTCACCCTACTGCCTTATGTTGCTTCTTATGTCGGCAACTTGCAGGTGATCGCGAATGAGGCCTTCTTGTGCCTTCTGTTAGGTAGTGGTGTCAGCTCTGATATGTAGCACCAGGGGGAGGGCGTAGTAGACCATTTATTATTATTGATGTATTTTATGAATTCCCGCTGTGTTAGAAACAATTTTATTATGTGCTGTAAACTAAACAGTTTTCTTTTTGGGTCCGTCCCTAACTATCGTGCTATGTATCATGCTGTTAGATTGTTGACCGTATGTCACTGTTTTAATCTGGTTGCTTTACAAGCGGTGAAATGTGACGCTTCCTTTCAAAAGAAATTTTTTTTATTAAACTCTGATATATTAATATAATAATAGTTGATATAGAAGGGGGGTGTTACATTAGTGGTATCAGAGCTGAAGTTCGGCCTGTCCGGCCAAGTTGTCCAGTGTCATGTCTAGTTACCTCTCGAGTCTTGGTACTCGTTCTAACCATAATTTGTGTTTCCGTGATTAGCTGAATATGTGTAAGATTGATAAAGGGTTGTATTAATTGTGATGTTGTTGTGATGAGTGTTGATGTTGTCACGTGTAATTTCGTGCCCAGATATGTGATGGAGCGATTGAGATTGACTGGGGATGGGAAGTATGTGATGTTATTATTTATTTGAGTATTTGAAGCTTATGTTGTAGTCAAATTGTTGGTTTATGATTGTGTGAATAAATACAATAAGTTGGTGAATAAATTGAGAAATGTGGGATTGTGTGTTTGAGATGTGAAGAATGGTGTGTTTTATATGATAATGCTGTTTTTAAACTTATGATTATATGTTGCTGTTTTTTTAGAAAATGAGGTGCTGTTACTGTTTTTTTTAAAAAATATGGTTACATGTTGCTGCCTTGCTGTTTTTCCCACCATTTTTGCTGCTGTCTTTCCCACTATTTTGCTGCTGTTTTTCCCACTGTTTTTCTTGCTGTTTTTGATCAAAGATGCGCTGTTTTTTTTTTCTCAAAATAAAATGTGCTGTCTACTCCAATTTAAAGTACTGTCTTCCCAAATTAAATGCACTGAGTACTCAATTTGAGGCGTACCGTTTACTCAAACCTCACGAGAATGTTTACTAAAATTCGACGTGAATTTTCCCCAAAATTAAAGTGTTGGTTATATTGCTTACAGTTGATGTTTTGTTTTGAGATTAATAGTGTACCGTTTTTATGTTGTTAATGTTGCCGTTTTTGCTGCGGTTGTTGCGCATAAAATAGGTTGTCTTACGTGTTGTCTTGCTCTATGTTCTTGAATTTCTTGGATGTGTGATGTTGTGATAATGTGATTACTATGAGTATAATTGCCTCGCCTAAATGACTACAATTACTAATTTCTTTTATTGTTATCAGCGAGATTATATATAATTTATGCTAGATGGTTTTGAAAACTTGGATTAAAATTGTGCGCTTCTATTAGATTATCTATTATTGTCAGATGCTTTCAAAGGTATTCATTTATTTTAAAATGGTTGTATAAAATCAATTTTTATAACGTGTTTTCATCACTTATGTTGATGCTCTAGGCTAAGTGATCTGTGGAGTTATTTCACTAATTGTTTTTAGGTGCCACCCCTGGACTAACATGCTATTTTCATCTCCATTCACCCTACTTTGTTTCACTCGATTTCTTGAATTTTTCTCAAACTGGGATGCTGTGAACCCACTAGTATAGGAAATAGCGTTTACTCTAATGCACGGTGTTATCTTGTTTCTGTCTCTATAGGGGCCTAGAGATGTTGTAGTAACCTTTCCGAACACAATTTTATGTAGGAAACTTCTAAAGTTAGACCAGTGATGTTTGTATTCGTGTTTTAATTATATTTTGACAGTGTGTAGATAAGACAATAACTAATGGTTTTGTTTTGAGTACTATTTGAATTGGATGTGTTAAGGAGCATCTTCACCCTATGTTCGTTTCATTTATTTCACTTGTTCAAATTTTTCTCAATATGTGATGTGGTGAACGTGTTTCGCTGTGAAGATACATATGTTTACTAAACAAGTAGTATAATTGGAAGTTATTTTATCTATGTATCTTGAATAGTGCTAAGTACGTGCTAACAAAGTTTAAAATGATTATCTAATTTTGTAGATTCTCCTAAGTGAGCTTACGAAACTAAGTATTGAGCATATAAGTGTGTATGTGCATTGTGTTGTAATTTTTTTTTTTAATGACGAGTCTAGAACCCTTATAGGAGTTTACTAGAAATAAACTTGATATATAGGACTGAAGTAAGCTTACTTGTGTCTTGATTTTACCCTACAGTGTGCGATAACTTGTCCTGGTAGAAGTATATGTTTCATTTAACTTCCATGAAGAGTAGTAAAACCACATGCTAACTACTGCCTTCTGATAAATAGATTAAAAACGATGCCTGAGTATTTAATTATTTTTTTTATGTGACTATTGTTTTTGAGATTTCATTGTTTAATATGATTAGATCATTGGGTTTCAGGGCTATGTGTTGATTAGCAGATATCCCTAGTTTAATTATGATATGTTATAAAGATTGTTTTCTTGAGTTGCATGATGATGCGAGAGTTGATTAGCAAATTCTAGATACTTATGTGTGTTGCAAGTGCTTGTGTGTTCTTCTATGTGTAGTCCTTGAGGGTAGGAATTTATCTTATACCTTATTTTAGTTTGTGTGTCATTCTTGAACCTATAGTGGCGAATTATGCTTAGAATGAAAGTGCACAGTTATGTGACATAAGAGGTGGAGTCAATATATTAGGTTGAGACTCATGAGGAGAGGTAAGCGCATACGTTAGTGTTTCACAGATCAAGGAATAGAACTTTGAAAGGGTTGTAGGTGGGTGTACTGAGGTTAATATTAGGATTTAAATCGTGTAAATTTTCGAAGAGATTAAGTGCGAACTAGATTCATCTTGTTGTTGGGATTAGCGTGATTTTCGAGGACGAAAATATTCTAAGTTGGGGAGAGTTGTAACGCCCCAAAATAATTTAATTATTTATTTAAGCTATTTAGGATTTACAAATAATTATTTAAGTGAATTAATTAATTTGGAGTTATGTTATTAAAGAGGTGTATAAGTAATTAGGGAGTGGTGGGATTAAGTGAAATAGGAGGTGCAAATAGGGCCCAAACATTATTGGGCCTAGGGTTTAATTGGACCAAAGAAAGGGATTAGAAGAAAGGAAGGGGAGGGCGCTGGTAAGAGAGGAACAGAAAGAAGAAAGGAGAAGAAAAAAGAGGAAAGAAAGGAAGAGGGGAAAAGAGAAAGAAGGGTGGTGTGAAAATGGACCCAATTTCAATGTTGACCCAAGCCCATTCCCATTTATCCTAAAACCTAAGAATTGTTCTCATTTTCCATCAAAAGAAAGAAACCAGCGAAAACTGTGAGTGAGAGGGAGTAAGGAGGCGTGACTGTTCCAGCAAGGAGGAGGAGAGGAATTGCCTTCATCTTGGCCTAGAGGAGGAAAAGGAGCTGCTGCCATTTTCGTTCTTGAGGCTTAGGAGTGGCTGAGTTCTTCAATCACAAGGTTAGGGGGCTCACTTTGTACCTATAATAATTATTAGGATAAGTGATATGTTAGGTTAGGTTGTAGGAATTGTATGATGAGTATTTGTGTGTGGGTTAGGTGTTAGTGTGTTTGAATGATTGATTTGTTGGGTCAATTTCATGTTTGTTGTTGTGTTTGAGTTTGAATTGGTTAATCCATGTCACTAAGTTGTCATTGGGGTGCTTTGATGAATTTTACTTATTTACGGTTTTGCGAATCCTGACACTGTTTCGGTTTGCTGAGAACTGGGAATGTTAGATTGGTCCAAAAATTATGTGGTTAATTGTTTTTGAAAATACACTTAACGCCGGTCGTTTTGCCGCTGGTTTCGTAAAATTTGGAGTTGTGTAGCTCAAGTTATAAGTCTCCAAAGTTAGGTCAATTTTCTGAAATAAAACTGTGAGTAGGTTCAGTTTTTGCAGGTTTAAGTTCTCAAATGAACTCCGTTTTGAATGATTCTTGTTTAGTTGGAAAGTAGGCTGAATTCTCTACGAAATGAGCACTGGTTTTACAAAATTTCATTGAGAAATGAGAAAGAAAATTGAGTTGCAAGTTGAGTGAAAAATTCTGCCCAGTTTTGGTACCACCGTGTAGTATTTCGAAAACTGTACCAATTGGCTACTTATTTTGAAAAATGAAAATCATAGATAGAAACTAAACACAAAGAGCTTTCCAATGAGTGGTCATTTGTTAAAATCCGATGTCGTTCGCTATTTTAATTAATTCACCGAAGTAGGTGCACTGCTGTAGGAAATTCAGCACTATGTACTGTGTCATGCCCAAGTATGCTTAAATTGTTGATTGTGTTACTGTTGACCCTTGTGGTGCTGTTTTAATCCTTGGTGTGTGTTTGGTCCAATAAAAGTGGTGTGATGAACTTGATGAATTAAATAGCTAACCTAAGGATACAAACTGAGCTGTAAATACATTGAAGATGTGAAAGCGGTGTGGGACTTCGGTCCAAAGTGGTGCGATGCCCTTAAGGCTTATATGTGATGATGTTGAATTGAAAAGTGAAAAGTGGTGAGTTTAAATAATTGTTGTGGTGCATTGTCATAGTGTCTCATGACTCATGTGCATAAAGTGGTGTGGGCTTCGGCCAAAGTGGTGTGGTGGCTTCGGCCAAAGTGGTGAGTGCCCTCAAGGCATAAAGTGGTGATGATGGATCCTCATGCATGTTGCATACATGCATATAAGTATATAGATTCATACTATGTTGATAAATATCTGTGGATGGTTGTAAGTTAAATGAAGTATGTAAGTATTTCTGTGAGTGGGTGTTGTCTATTGCCTTCCTGAATATAATGCCTATCTTACTGATTATTATTTGTATAAAGAGACTCACCCTACTGCCTTATGTTGCTTCTTATGTCGGCAACTTGCAGGTGATCGCGAATGAGGCCTTCTTGTGCCTTCTGTTAGGTAGTGGTGTCAGCTCTGATATGTAGCACCAGGGGGAGGGCGTAGTAGACCATTTATTATTATTGATGTATTTTATGAATTCCCGCTGTGTTAGAAACAATTTTATTATGTGCTGTAAACTAAACAGTTTTCTTTTTGGGTCCGTCCCTAACTATCGTGCTATGTATCATGCTGTTAGATTGTTGACCGTATGTCACTGTTTTAATCTGGTTGCTTTACAAGCGGTGAAATGTGACGCTTCCTTTCAAAAGAAATTTTTTTTTATTAAACTCTGATATATTAATATAATAATAGTTGATATAGAAGGGGGGTGTTACAAAATGGGGTCAGTAGCATTGCTACCTTGTGCTGCATGCCTGTGCTCCAATTCCTTGGCCTGTTGCACTTCATTGTGCACCATAGGTTTAACTATGTACATTATATCATGTATCCCCATGTCAATTTGTTGCCGAATGAATGAGGTGGTAATGACCACAGACTTCTCCTCTCGGTGAGGCGGTTCATTCGATTCCGCAGTAACCATTGCAGTAGTATTCCCTGAAACACCTAATGGCTCTGTGATTCGGCCTTTCGCAGCAGTTGCCTTTCTTTAAGCAGAAGGCGAATCCATACTTAGGTTTTTTCCAGAGCGCAGGTGCATACGCCAATGATAATCCAGTCCAAGCAAATCAAACACAACGGTCTGTTCACCTGTTCTAGTCCCACCGGGCGTGCCAAGTTGTTGTTCCTTGGTTCAAACTCTGAGAGCCTGGTCGTGGATTCAGCCAGGGGTTTGAGGAAGTTCTTTGATTCCTCTAGAAAGGGCCAGGTTAGGTGAGAGGGGACTGCGAGGGTTGGATTATACTACTGGCTAATGCATAAACGTAAAGATAAATGCGATAAAGAAGAGATAAATGCGATAAAGAAGATAGGTAAAAAATAAACGTAGAGTTTGATTTGATTGATGATGTCCATTCTGTACAATTACTCTTCTATTTATATACATAGGCCCTCGTCAGCCACTAACACAGCCAACATTTGCCTACTGTTGGATCAATCTAAGATCAACGACTATCATTGTCCCTAAGCCCTAAAGAGGTGGAGTAACCACCCACGATCTCACTAGCACGGTTAGTGGGGTGAACTCCCTCACTCCGCTCTTCGAGGCTTCGCTCCTTCGCTTGATCTTCAACTACTCCCACGTTTTATCTTCGTGCATGTCTCTTACGTGCCTTCCAAGTAAAACCTCCTTACCTTATCCACTTGGTTTACTCAGCTAACCTTCGTTCTCAGGCAGTAACTCAGGCACCCGAGCCTACCCTGGCCGTGGCACTCTATAGACTGAGGCTGTACTCTCCATCGGTCTCGCTCATTGCTCCTCGGGCTAACCCCTTCCTCGGAGAGTTGTCTAGATGCCCCGAGGACTTCGTTTGATCATTTCTTTCAGGCAATTATCTCCAAAAATGCTTGTCTAGTGATCTGCCTCAGTACTCCATCTCCACTGCCTTCTTCCTTCAGCCCTCGGCCTACGACCTAATTATTTTTGGGTGTTATACTTCCATATAAGGTCTGGTATTCATCAACTGGATCCGAAGTTAATACTTACCTAAATCAAGGTCTGGTATACTTCCATATAAACAACGTTTGAAGTAGTATTGGACACCTGACCTGCATCATCAAACAAAAGTAGTTTTAAACCCCCCCGTGAAGTAACTCTAGATATGGCTACATATAGCTGGCCATGAGAAAATGCAGGTTGGGGAAGGTAGATGCCAAAATATTCAAGTGATTGTCCCTGATTCTTATTTATTGTCATAGCAAATGAAACAATAGAACTTTGCTTCCTATGAAATTTAAATGGGATTCGATGATCAGCTGCTTCCTTAAATTTAAATGCATGTGTAGAGACCTTCAACTAAGATCATTACAAAATATTTATAAAAAAAATCCTAAAAAAATGAGTTCAAGAAAAAATTCTTATCACGAATAAAATATTTTCTTAGCCATCATTATGTTCAAACTAGAATGAAACTAAATATTACATGTTTACATATTTTCTTTCCATATAATATACTAATGATTTTATTCATCCGAAGTACAAGGCGTACTCGGGAGGGAAATGGGGGGCCTCGTTAAAACCTCCAAGAGCCAAAACCCAAAGGGAAAAAGACTCAAAGAGGAAAAAGAGTACCCCAAAATTACATGTTTACACGTGATGATGATGGGTCACTTTTTGACATCCTTTTTTCCATTGTTGTTGTAGACCAATTAATTGGTCAGCAAATCACCATTGCATCTGTTAGTAAGCAATAATCAAGATAAATTAGATGAAGGGAAATTTGATATGTACTGTGTGATAAGATGTTGGGCATGTTATTCCTTTTAATATTATCACAATTGCAATACTCTTTGCCAAACATATTCACTTCTCTTTGATCCATTCCTAATTAGCAGATATCAGCCTATTTGAAGATTAAAATCATTCATATGAAGTTGTAACTTACTTTTCTTCCCCAACATAGCATTTAAATGGTTTTTTTTTATCAGGCATATGTGCAACCTCATGAGATAGATCGATATAGAAAATTGAAGTCAACCATGGAAAAAATCAAAGTCAGCTTGTAAAAAGATATATAAAAGACGTTTGAAAACTTATTGTAAAATCTAAATCAAAGACTTGTATGCCATCAACTTACCCCAATATCGTAAAAAAAAATAAAAGAGAGAGGGAGAGAGGCGGGGAATAAGAAAAAAGTTGTTTTGTCAATAAGTTAGTAATTTATCATCTTCAACCTCCATCCACCACATAGGATTCGTAAATAGAAATAGTAACTTCAACAAACAAAAATGGGGAAAACAAAAAAGACCTAAAAGAGATGGAAAAAGAGAAGATAGGAGAGGGAGAGAGGGGGAAAAGTGGTTAACTTGCTGCAGGTTGCCGCAACTTTGCCTTCCTATAATGGTGTGCAACCTTTGCAGCTGAAAAAGTTAGTAAACTATCAAATTACAAACCCTAAACCCCATGGAATATTAGGTGGTGGTAAGGGCCGATCTGGGCTTTGCATGGCGAGGGCTTGACTTACGTTGAAAGTGTTAGGCCTGAGCCAGACTTGTGACCTGTCGTAGGCTCATATTTTAGGCCTGATCTGGCCTTTTTGAAAAGCCTATTTCACTAATTTTTTTACGAAAGTCTATCATGACCTTTGTGTGATGTATGTTTTAAGTTCTATTTTATATGAGATCCAATTTAAATTTTATTTTATAATAATAAATTTAAATATCTCAAATATTGATGTAGGTTGATATGTATAAATTAACAGAAAATATTAGCAAATTTATGATTTAACACAATGTGCAAAATTTAATACAATAACAATATTATTAATAAAAGTATTATTTACTTTTACTTAAATAGGTCGGCCTGATAGGCCTAAAAGACTGCTTCGATGGTCTATAGCCTGGCTTTTTTAGCCAAATAGGTTTTTTAAAAAGCCTTAGCCTGGTCTATTTAAAAAAAAGTCTGGCCTGGCATGGCCTGACGTAGGCTGGGTGGTAGACCCCTGTTGAACGACCTAGCCTATTCCCACCCCTAGGTCAAGAATGCGAAAGGTTAGGGAGTGAGAGCATTGCCACGAAATTGTGAGTATTGAGGATTTTAAATCATACTTATTAGAGATTCAATCATGTCTTAAATTAAAGTATTAATAGCCTTCCAATTTCCAATACATACGTCATAATTGCTATTATGTTTTAAATTATTGATAGCCTCTCCGATTTTCAATACATATTAATAACATTTGTTAATTTTCCAAGCAAAATTTAAGTTCAAATTTTCAATGTAGTTACAAAATTACCCCTAATAAAGGATTAAAAGACTAAAATAACCTCAATTTTGGTGGATTTTCCCCCGCCTAAACACCAACTTTGTATCCTACTTTTATACATAAAAGATTATTATATAACACCTATTGTTAGCTTACTTCCATCTATTTATTATATATTATTATCTTCTTTTTGAAATATCCTACGAACTTACCTATATGACATTCCAAAATTGTTAATTTTTTTTATTTATATTATATATTATAAGTTAATAGACATGAATTTTTGAAAAAGACTTTAGATTTAGATATTCTTTTAAAATATTAAAAAATTAGAAATTTACTTTTATGTCCTATGCTTTTCGATAATTTATTCGTATGAGTCCAAAAATCACACTTATATTTGTATGCACGTTACAAGGTTGCCACAACTTTCCTTTCTTGATGATGTGCAACCTTTGCTGCTCTACAGCTGAAAAAGTTAGTAAACTATCAAATTACAAACCCTAAACCAAAAGAAACAAAAATTACAAACCCCAAAACCCCATTGAATATTAGGTCCAAGAATGTGAAAGGTTAGGGAGTGAGATGATTGCCACGAGATTGTGTATTGAGGATTTTAAAGCATACTTATTAGAGACACAATTATGATCTTAAGGTATGTTTATGATTTACAATATGGACCATAGGGTCATGCCGTCTTGCCACTCGTTACGTTAAGGCTCTATTTGGCAAGTCTCACTTGATAGTGAATAGTGCTTTTGACTAGAGAATTTTACTAACGGGTGATGAGTACACCAGATCGTCGGCTTCCTCCTTTAATTTAATAGGAGTGCGTATGAGAGAATCATGTTAAAGAGAACTATGAGGAAGCATAGCATAACCTAGTAAGAAGAAGAGCTAGCAGCGGAGAAGATCCCAACAACGTACTAGCATTTAACATTTTTCAGGTAGCGTTTACCATTTTTTCAAATGCTACTTGAAGTAGCATTTGAGCGGATAGCGTATAGTTCTCACTTTTTTTTGGCATTTTTTCCCTTATTATTTTTCTTAAATTCATTCTTCATCCTTATTAAAGTAAACCAAATAATTTAATCATGAATTAAATAAATATATCCTTTTATGTCATTTTACATTTATTAGTTAGTTTAACTGCTAGTTTTTCCGAACACATCATTTACTATCAACTAGTTTATTCGATATCCGCTACTTTTTACCAAACAAGGCCTAAAAAAACCTTTTTTTAGAATATTGATGGTTCTGCCTGTCAAATTTTTTTTTTGGGATCATAATTAAGTATCTGATTTTTTTTAACTCGGGTATCCTCTACGTGCAACTACAGAAATTAGTCCCTCGAGCCGGATAGGACCGCAATGGGCGGCAAAACTCCACCTGATGAGTTATAGCATTCAACATTTCAAGCTGCTAGATCGAATCCAAGACCTTGCTTAATGTAACACCCCAAAAGTAATTATTTTTTAATTACTTTGATTATTAAGTAATTTTAATTATTTGTTGCTAAGTGAGTTAACTATTTTTTGTTTTGAGTGATAAATTGCATGATGTAATTTACTAAATGGAATACATGTATGAAATGGGCTGTTTAATTGAGTAATTAAGTGAAGTTTCAAGTGAAGAAGTAGAGAAGGGCAATATAGGAATGTCGCAATCCAAACACTCACTCACTCTCATTTAAACTCCGAGCTGAATAAAACACCCGCTCTCATACACTCACTCTCATTTATTTCAAAAGAAGCAAATTTCTCAAAGTGAGAAAGAGGGAGGTCTGAGAGAGAGAGAGAGAGAGAGAGAGAGAGAGAGAGAGAGAGAGAGAGAGAGAGAGAGAGAGAGAGAGAGAGAGAAGACAGAGGTAAGGGAAAGTTGCAATCAAACCTCACCACCACCATTGAACCATCTCATCCACTAAAACACATTCTGAATCCAATGCTCTACCACACACACTCTCATTTGAAACTTTCATGGAAAAAGAGAAAAAGAGAGCTAAGAGAGAGAGAGAGGGGCTGCGAAGAAAAGAAAAGAGAGAAGGATGGGAAGCAAAAGTGAGAAATCACACTCAAACCTAAAGACCAGCTCAAATTCCTTTGTTGATAGTCATTCTTCCCTCTTCCAACCTCATTGCAAGTCTAAAAACAAGCTCAAGAGTTCAGAATGTTGTTCATTCCCCTTTGTTTCTACACACTAGCTCGACTTTTGCATGTTGGTGCAAGGAGCTTGGGGAGCTGAATTTCCACTTGCATGTGAGTTTAGGCAGCACAATTGAGCTTTAGGGAGACTACATTGTTGATTGGAGTGCTTGAACTGAGGGTTTGAAAGCTGAAAATGAAATTGGGGGTTTTGGGAGCCGTTTAGTGAAGAGAAAGTCTCGCATTCAACTTGCATTCTCAATTTCAGCACTTCTTGTGAGTTCTTTACCCTTTAATAGTTTGCAAATATGAATGTTGTGTGTAAAGTGTATGAAATTAGCTTCTGAACATGGATGCATGTTGGAATTCGAAATTCCCTTTGTGTTTGAACATGTTGAACTAAAGTTGAATGTGTTATCTTTCAAAAGATTGATTGTTCAAGGAGCCCTTTTGATGTTATAACTTTGTTAGAATTAAGTTGACATTGGTTGGTTTAAATGCTTTGAATGATGCTTGGATTACTGGATTTCTGGGTTGTATGGTTGTTGTTTCGAATTAAAAAGGATTTGAGTAACAAGTGGTTGAAGTTGGAAGAGCATAGGAACAAAATTACTGTCAGTGCCAAAAACATGCCCATGTTTTGAAAACACGGGTGGCTGTGTTTTCTTCTGTGTGAAATGCAAATTTTTCAAAATAAAAACCACGGCCATGTTTCTTTAAAACACAGGCACGTTTCTAAAAACCACAGGCATGTTTCTAAAACACGGCTGGCCATGTTTTTGTCTGTCACCCAGTTTGTTTCCTGGGTTTCCCACCTTCAAATGTATTGTTTAACAACCCTAACTCAATCTCTTACGAATGCTATAATATGTGTATACATATGATGGTTAATATTAGGATTATTGTCTTATTGTGATCTATGTTCCAATCGTGTGAGAAAACCAAGAATCTAATGTATACATAAGGCACCAAAGGGATGTCGATCCCAAGCTAAGAGGATACTTGGTAAAGGGAAGTCATGAGCCCTAAGCCAAGGCCCAGAATAAGTTGACTCGATAATAACTATTGTCGAGTGGGTTCTCCGGGGGATTGTGTAGTAATTTCCCGGGGTTGTGCTAAGAAAAGAGAAAAGATAAGTAAAACACCGAGAGTTTAAGGTGAGGGGTCTCGAAAGAATCACAGAGATTATATTTCACTGTTTATGTTGTGGTGTATTACAGATAAGCAGGGCAAGACAAAGAAAATAGAGAAGAGGTAGTAGCTGCTGAATTGGGTTACTAAAGTTTAAAGGATCCTTAGGGATCAAGTTATATTTGCTTAGTCTACCCTAGATTTGTAATATGTATTATTATGAGATTTTCACCTTTGATTGTGTAATCAAAGTTATTGTAATATGTAAACCGTACTTTCGGATTTGAACAAGACTTTAAGAATGACTCATGTTGAACTGGTATCAGTTATGTCATTAAGTTTTCCTTTTGGTATTTATACCTCTTGGAGTAAGTTGTGATGGTTTATTCCGTCAAGATATGTTATGTTCAATCCTTAAGTAGGTTTAGAACTCTGATTTTTACTAAGTGTTAAGATTCTCTATATTTCTTCCAAGGTTGAAATATTATGATGTTACATTTTTGTATCAGAGTAGTTCGACAGAGTCGGGCTTAGATTAGTTTAGGGTTGAGTGAAATTCCTTGTTTTTCCTTGCTATATTTCTTCTTATTATGCTAAGAGACATTGAGCCTGATCAACTCAATACTTGGTGCATTGTAAGCGGAATTATAGCGGGACGACCAAGAATCGAAGTCCAATCCCATTCCTAAGTGAGTGCAACTTCCAGTGTCACCGTCACCTATAGAACCACACCAAGCCTGCGTGGTGGAGAAGATTTTCCGCACTCTCCAATGGGATGATGAAGGGAAAGTCCGGTTGGATAACCATATCCTGAAGGGAGAAGCAGATACGTGGTGGAGAAATACTCAGGCACTGATGGAAACTCAAGGTACTTCCGAGATTTGGGAGAATTTCCGCAAAGTGGCCCTAGAGCAGTTCTTTCCTACAGCCATGAAGACTGAGAAAGAGGAGAAGTTCCTAACTCGCAAGCAGAATGATATGATTGTGGGGTAGTACATTGTTAAGTTTGAAGAGTTGTCTCAGTTTTATGAGTTGGCTACCTATGCATCGGGTTACCATTGGAAGATAAAGAGGTATAAGCAGGGATTGAGAGAGGACATTGCTTAAAGTTTAAGTTCGTTTGCTTGCACCAGTTATGCTGCTGGGGTGCAACAAGTGGATATGGTTGAAGGTAACCTTAAGAAGTTGTATGCCAGTAAGAGAGACTTTGGGCAGGGCAAGAAAGGTTCCGGATCATCAAGTTCACAAATGGGTCCGAACGGAAGTGTCAACAAGGGCAAACAGGATCAAAAGCGTGAAACCACAAATCTGGAATTTGTGCTAAGTGTGGAAGTCTCCACAAAGTTGAGTGCCGTTTTGGAACAACTCAGTGCTACTGTTGTAGGTAAGAGGTTCATTACATAAATGGTTACCTGGAAAAGAAGAAGAATAATTTGTTCGTTTGGATCTACCACTCCGACCCACTGGAGGGTACATACTTTGGATGCTAGAAAGTCCAAGTTTCTAACAATCTGCTGAGGCACAGGACCAATTTCAATTGATCACTATTGAATGTCTTCGTTAGAATTGAAAGAACTCAAAGGCCAACTTGAAGAACTTAATTCAAAGAAGTTTATCTGACCGAATGCCTCACCTCGGGGTGCTCCGGTGTTGCTGGTTAAGAAGAAGGATGGCAGTACGCGGTTATGTATCGACTACAGGCAGCTCAACAAGGTGACCATAGAGAACGAGTATCCGTTACCTAGAATTTATGATTTGTTAGATCAACTTAGAGGAGCAGCCATATTCTCAAAGATTAATTTACGGTCAGGTTACCACCAGGTTAAAGTCCGAGCTTTGGATATCCCGAAAACAGCTTTCCATACTAGGTATGGACACTATGAGTTTGTAGTGAAGCCTTCAGATTGACCAATGCTCCAGCAGTCCTTATGGATTATATGAACAGAGTCTTCATCCCGTAATTGGATCAGTTTGTGGTGGTCTTCATTGACGACATTGTTCTTGGTGTATTTCGAGAGAAACAACTATATGCCAAGCTGACTAATTGTGACTTTTGGATGTCGGAAGTTAAGTTTTTTGGGGTTGGGAGGTTATTACAGAAGAGTCATCCAGGGGTTCTCTCAATTAGTATTTCCACTCACTCGGTTAACTCGTAAGGGTCGACCGTTTGGGTGGGACTCTGATTGTGAAGAATGCTTTTCAGAGTTAAAGACTCGTCTAACTTCCGCTCCAATTCTTATCATTCCGGATCCAGCCCTGGGGTTTCATAATTGCAGTGACGCTTCTAGGAAGGGTTTGGGATGTGTTCTTATGCAAATCAACAGGTGGTTGCTTTGGCTTCTCGACAACTAAAGACGCACGAACAAAATTATCGTATCCATAACTTGAAGTGGCTGCCATTCTGTATTCACTTACATTATCTGTATGGTTCTCGTTTCGAAGTTTTCAGTGATCACAAGAGTTTGAAGTATTTGTTTGATCAAAAGGATTTGAACAATAGGCAATAGAGATGAGTGGAATTTTTGAAGGACTATGACTTCGAATTGAAGTACCACCCAGGGAAGGCTAATGTAGTAGCAAATGCTCTAAGTAGGAAGACTCTTCACACGGCCGCATTGATGATTCATGAAATGTCTCTCTTGGAATCATTTAGGGATCTCAATTTGAAGGTGAGATCTAAGAAAAATAAATTGGTACTAAGCCATATTCGGATTTCCAGTTCACTAGGGAATTCGATACGGTTAGCCCAAGAGGTTGATGTGGAGCTTCAAGCTCGGCGAGGTTTACCTGGTTTCACCGAAGATAGTGACGATGTTGTGTGTTTCAATGGGAGAACTTGTGTGCCTAATGATGATAAGATTGAGAAGCAAATTTTAGAAGAGGCTCACAAGAGTCAGTACTCAATACATCCTAGATATACCAATATGTATTGGGATTTCAAGCAAATGTATTGGTGGTCGGGAGTGAAGACTAAGATTGCTGGATTTGAGTCTTGATGCTTAACTTGTCAGAAAGTTAAGATAGAACATCAAAAGCCCCCCAGTCAGATGCATCCATTAAACGTTTCAAAATGGAAGTGGGAAAGTATCTATATCGATTTTGTGATGGGGATACGTCGGCCCCAAGCGGGTAATGATTCCATATGGGTAGTGGTTGATCGTTTAACCAAGTTGGCTCACTTCATTCTTGTTCGCTCTAACAACAAGATTTCCAAGCTAGCTGATGAATACCTCAAGAACATAGTAAGACATCATGGGGTTTCAACCAGTACCATTTCTGATCGTAATCCTAAGTTTACTTCTCGCCTTTGGAGAACTTGAACTTAGCTTTAGGGTCTAATCCCCATATTAGTACAGCCTACCATTCATAGACCGATGGTCAGACTGAGAGAACTATCCAGACCTTTGAGGATATACTTCGGGCTTGTGTGCTCAATAGTGGAGGCAGGTGGGAGGATCATTTTCCATTTAGTGGAGTTTGCATACAATAACAGTTGTCACTCTAGTATTGGAATGGCTCCATATAAAGCATTGTAGGGGCGTAAGTGTCGGACACCATTTTGTTGGTGGGATGTTGGTGACAGACGACTGTTGGGACCGGATTTGGTTCAAGGGACTACAGAGAAAATTCATCAAATTAGGGAAGGGATGAAAGCAGCTCAAAGTCGTAAGAAAAGTTACGATGACAAGCAAAGAAAATCCTTTGGAGTTTGAGGAGGGTGATCATGTATTTCTTAGGGTTACCCCGACAATTGGTACTGGTAGGGCATCGCAAGCCAAGAAACTCAGTCCTCGATATCTTTGACCCTTCCAAATCATAGAGAGGGTTGATCAGTTACGCATAGTATTGCCTTGTCGCCATCCTTGTCAAATTTGCACAATGTGTTCCATGTACCCCAGTTATGAAAGTACTTTCCCGATCCTAGTCATCCATTGAGTTTCGAGACGGTTGATCTTCGATCAGACCTTACTTTTCAACCTTATCCCTGCCAGATCATAGAGCATGGTGAAAAGACTCTCTGGACAAGAAAGATTTCGATTGTCAAAGTGGTTTTGAATGGATTCTCACCCGAAGAACAAACATGGGAATTTGAGGACGACATGCGGACTCGTTATCCGTATCTCTTCCAATGAGGTAAGACTTGACAAAAATTTTAGGACTAAAATTTTTCAAGTTGGGGTGAAATGTAACACTCCAAAAGTAATTATTTTTTAATTAATTTGATTGTTAAGTAATTTTAATTATTTGTTGCTAAGTGAGTTAACTATTTGTTGTTTTGAGTGATAAATTCAATGAAGTAATTTACTAAATGGAATACATGTATGAAATGGGGTGTTTAATTGAGTAATTAAGTGAGGTTTTAAGTGAAGAAGAGAGTAGGGCAAAATAGGAATGTCGAAATCCAAACACTCACTCACTCTCATTTAAACTCTCAGCTGAATAAAACACCCACTCTCATACACTCACTCTCATTTATTTCAAAAGAAGCAAATTTCTCAAAGTGAGAAAGAGGGAGGTCAGAGAGAGAGAGAGAGAGAGAGAGAGTGAGAGAGAGAGAGAGAGAGAAGAGAGAGAAGAGAGAGAGAGAGAGAGAGAGAGAGAGAGAGAGAGAGAGAGAAGAGAGAGCTGAGGGAAAGTTGCAATCAAACCTCACCACCACCATTGAACCATCTCATCCACTAAAACACATTCTGAATCCAATGCTCTACCACACACACTCTCATTTGAAACTTTCATGGAAAAAGAGAAAAAGAGAGCTGAGAGAGAGAGAGGGGATGCGAAGAGGGAAAAAAAGAGAGAAGGGTGGGAAGCAAAAGTGAGAAATCACACCCAAACCTAAAGACCAGCTCAAATTCCTTTGTTGATAGTCATTCTTCCCTCTTTCAACCTCATTGCAAGTATAGAAACAAGCTCAAGAGTTCAGATTGTTGTTCATTCCCCTTTGTTCCTACACACTAGTTCGACTTTTGCATGTTGGTACAAGGAGCTTGGGGAGATGAATTTCCACTTGCATGTGAGTTTAGGCAGCACAATTGAGCTTTAGGGAGACTACATTGTAGATTGGAGTGCTTGAACTGAGGGTTTGGAAGTTGAAAACGAAATTGGGGGGTTTTGGGAGTCGTTTAGTGAAGAAAAAGTCTCACATTCAACCCGCATTCTCAATTTCAGCACTTCTTGTGAGTTCTTTACCCTTTAATAGTTTGCAAATCTAATTGTTGTGTGTAAAGTGTCTGAAATTAGCTTATGGACATGGATGCATGTTGGATTTCGAAATTCCCTTTGTGTTTGAACATGTTGAATTGAAGTTGAATGTGTTATCTTTCAAAACATTGATTGTTCAAGGAATCCTTTTGATGTTATAATTTTGTTAGAATTAAGTTGACATTGGTTGGTTTAAATGCTTTTAATGATGCTTGAATTACTGGATTTCTGGGTTGTATGCTTGTTGTTTCGAATTAAAACGGATTTGAGTTACAAGTGGTTAAAGTTGGAAGAGCAAACGAGCAAAATTACTGTCAGTGTCAAAAACATGCCCATGTTTTGACACACGGGTGGCCGTGTTTTCTTCTGTGTGAAATGCAAATTTTTCAAAATAAAAACCACAGGCATGTTTCTTGAAAACACGAGCACGTTTCTAAAAACCATCGGCATGTTTCTAAAACATTGGTGGCCGTGTTTTCTTCTGTCACCCAGTTTGTTTCATGGGTTTCCCACCTTCAAATGCATTGTTTAACAACCCTAACTCATTCTTATATGAATGCTATAATGTGTGTATACATATGATGGTTCATATTACGATTATTGTCTTATTGTTATCTATGTTCCAATCGGGTGAGAAAACCAAGAATCTAAGGTATACATAAGACACCAAGGGGATGACGATCCCAGGCTAAGAGAATACTTGGTAAAGGGAAGTCATGAGCCCTAAGCCAAGGCCCGGAATAAGTTGACTCGATAATAGCTATTGTGGGGTGGGTTCTCCGGGGGAATTATGTAGTAATTGTTCGGGGTTGTGCTAAGAAAAGAGAAAAGATAAGTAAAGCACTGAGAGTTTAAGGTGAGGGGTCTCAAAAGAACTCAATGAGATTATATCTCACTGTTTATGTTGTGGTGTTTTACAGATGAGCAGGGCAAGATAAAGAAAATAGAGAAGAGGTGGTAGCTGCTGAATTGGGTTGCTAAAGTTTAAACGATCCTTAGGGATCAAGTTATATTTGCTTAGTCTACCCTAGATTCGTAATATGTATTATTATGATATTTTCACCTTTGATTGTGTAATCAAAGTTATTGTAATATGTAAACCATACTTTCGGATTTGAACAAAATTTTAAGAATGACTCATGTTGAACTGGTATCAGTTATGTCATTAAGTTTTCCTTTTGGTATTTATACCTCTTGGAGAAAGTTGTGATGGTTTATTCCGTCAAGATATGTTATGTTCAATCCTTAAGTAGGATTAGAACTCTGATTTTTACTAAGTTTTAAGATTCTCAATATTTTTTCTAAAGCTGAAATATTAGGATGTTACACTTAAGCTGGAAGAGACCCTAATCATCTAATCCAAGCGCTCTTGGACAGTTAATTAAGTATCTGAGTAATATGTTCTCTCACTCATTTACATTTTTCCATCTGACCTATCCCTTTTTGTGCCCATTCGATCGCGAATATGTTGCTTTAGGGAAATTTCCTCCACTCGTCGATAGGGCGAGTTTAAATATCAAGATAAGAAGTTGGTGGTTGATTTGTACGGGATCACGTAATTTAGGAATTTTGAGAACGTGATTGTAATACCCCAATTTTGTCCGCCCAAGTCAAAAAAAACATTTTTCAGAAAAATGGAAGCAATAAGGTAATTCATAATGTGTGGAAAGCAGCGGATTGGTGCATTTATGTGTGTTCGTCCCTTATTTCGCATTTTTATTTGAATTACGCGCACGCGCCAGTAGTAACTGCGTGAGCTGCCCTGTGCCATCGTCATTTGGCACGTGTCTGTATTTTCATCAAAAAAGACCATTTATTGATCATTATTAATTTTTGGCACCCAAAAACATTTTTCTTAATTTTTAGGAATTTTAGGAAATAAAATAGTGCATATTTTTGCATTTTTGGGCATTTAAATAAAAGCGAATTAATTATTTTTGGACCAAGACCAGGTCAAGGACGTGGCATACATGTTACTCTACTAAGGGTAATTTTTGTATAATTTTTGGAAAGAAAGTCCTAGTCCAAAATAATTAAAAATGCATTTTCCCCATTTTTAGTGCATAAAAAACACAAAAAAGACCATTAAATATTCCCCAATTACTAAATGACAATTTTTATTGCCTAGAATAATTAGAGGGAATATTTTATGGTGCTCAAATATATATGACACTTTTTAATAGGTGCACATTCACTTCCATGCCCAAAATTCAAAAACTCAAAAAGAAGGAAGTGTCCTCAATAAGACAAAAGACCAAAAAAGAGAAGCAATTTTCCCCCTCTCTCTCTCCACAATTTCGAATTCTCTCTCTCTCTCTCTCTCTCTCTTTCTCTCTCTCTATCTCTCAACAATTTCGAATTCCCTCTCTCTCTCTCCACAATTTCTTCCACACTCTTCTATTCCTTATTCCTTAAGAATATGCTTTGTACTATCCTTAACTTTTCTCTTTTTGGTGACCATCACTCACTCCCACATAGATTTATGTCCTCTTTTGTAAATTACCCCACCCATTTATACTCACCTCTTCACAAGAAAATACAAAATTACTTCTTTGGTAACATCCCTTCTCAATTATACCCTTAACCCTATTTTTACCTCACATCACATATGAGCCTCCATTCCCAAAATAGGACAAGTTTTTTTCACAAAACCTCTCTCTTCTCCTCTCCTTGCGAAATCACCCCATTACTCCCTCACTCTCATTTTTGTGTTTTCTCACTACCCACAATCCAAGTGATCTCTAATCCTAGCCCTTCAATCAAATTTAAAACCCAATCCTAGAGCACCTAGTGAAGAACAATGACCTAACTACCCCTAGACCTAAAACAACTCTATAAATACCCTCTCATTTCCACACATGAGCAATCTTTGGCTTCTCATTTTTCCTACACTAAAACCCTAGCACACAAAAGTCTCTCCCTCTTTCCTCTCAAGGCCGTAGCCTCCTCTCCCTCTCCTCCATCCATCTTTTTCATTTCCTTCCACCCAAACACCACCACTCCACCTCATTTGCATCCTTCTTCCACGTACTCCCTCTATTTCTCACTCAAAGTTCAAGCATCATCACCAAGTGGGTTTGATCATCATATTTGCGTGGGTATTTCTTTGAAGAACCTTGGAGTTTCGTTGATTTGTGTCTAGTTTCATCTTCTCATCTCACTTTCTAACTTGGAGTTAAGGTAAAATCCTTAAAACCTTGCATCATATTTGAGTTCTTGCCTCAAAAATATAAAATCATTCATCCTATCATCTTCATATCCTCATATTGTTGATTGTTGTTGGTGAGAAGTGTCATAAGCACTTTGACAAGCACTTAGGGAGGCTTGGGTGCTTATGGTGCTTCTCACCCTTGAATGATTGATGATTTGTGTTGATTTGGATCTTGACCCTTGCATTTCATGAAATAAAATGTTGTTTTATGGCATATTATGTTTATCATACTTGTAGAAAAATAGGGTTTATGTTAGTTTTGTGCATTTCTTTGCCTAATCACATGAACCTTTACCAAAAATTGTAATCTAGCTTGTTTTCTCATATTATCTCACTTGCTTTCAAAAATAAATGGGTTCTTGGTTGTGTATTTGGGTCGCATATTGTGAATGAATACGGTTTTTATATGTTTGCTTATCATTTTAAGTTGATGATAGGCAATATGACTCTCACTTTTGCCTAGTGCACCTTGCTTAAAGTGATCAGGATTGTTCTATATGATTCAACCCTTTTAGTTTAGGTGTTGTTTAAACTGATGATAGGCAAAGAGATTCTCACTTGTGCCTAGTGCACCTTGTTTTTCCACACTCTTCTATTTTGTAATCATTACTTAAGGATATTGCCCTCTTTGGTAAATTACCTCACTCACTTACACTAACCTCTTCATAAGGAAACACCAATTTTCCTCTTTGGTAACATTCCATCCCAATCATACCCCTAACCCTATTTTTGCCTCACATTATTCCTAAAATAAGACAAGTTTTTTTTTACAAAAACTCTCACTCCCTTCCCTCATTTTCACCCCCACTCTCTCACTCTCACCTTTTGTGTTTTCTTAATACCCTCAATCCAAGTGACCTTTAATCCTAACCCTCCATTTAATTTTAAAACTCAATCCTAGAGCACTTAGTAAGGCCAATGACCCAATTGCCCCTAAACCTAAAATAACTCTATAAATACTCCCTCATTCCCACACCTAAGGATCCTTTGGCCTCTCATTCTCCTACACTAAAACCCTAGCACACCAAAAACACCTCCTCTCCCTCTCCTTCCTCACCCCAAAACCGTAGCCTCTTCCCCTCTCTTCAATATATTTTCTTCAATTTTTCACCATCAAATCTTCCATTTCTTGTTAGATCATCATCATTCCTTCCATTCTCTTCAAGGTTGCATCATCAAATTGCTAAGAGCTAGCAATCTTTGTGTTCATATCATCTCCTTCTTCATTTCTTTGTGATTTTGAGGTAAGCTTTGAAACTTTGCATCTCATATTTAGTTCTTCTTGCATAAGCTCTCTTCTACTCCCAACTCCTTCTTGATTGCTTGTTGTTGTTGCTTTGAGGATCCATTTCAAACATTTTGACAAGGACTTAGGGAGCCTTGGGTGTTTGAGATGGGTCCTTGGCCTTGAAGGATTTGTTCTTGTGCTTGAATGATTTCCTTTGCATCTCTAAACATTTTGCACTAAATTTCATGAAATAAGAGTTGTTTTATGGCATTGTTCATTTCGCATGCTTGTAGAAAACTTAGGGTTCATGTGAGTTTTATGCCATCCTTTGCTTAATCATGTGAATCCTTTGCAAAAATGGATCTATGTTGCTTTATGTTAACTTTTGTGTTTTTTTTTAAATAAAAGTGTGGATCTATGTTCCCTTTGGGTTCGCATGCTTATGTTTAAAAACATTTTCAAATTGATTTTGTTGTTGTTCTTTGCTTGATGATGTTTAATCTTGTTGTTAATAGTTTATTATAGTGTTAGATGTTATTTTTTGTTGTTGGTTGATGATCTAGCAATATGATTCCCACTAGTGCCTAGTGCACCTTGACCTAAGTGGTGAAGATTGCTAGAAATGACTCAATTTAGTTTGTGTGTCCACTTATTCTTGTGTCTTAGTTTGCTTATTGTAAATTGTTGATGATAGGCAAGTTGATTCTCACTAGTGCCTAGTGCACTTTTCTCAAAGTGAGAGGATTGTTCTATGTGATTCAACTTGGTTTTAGTGTTTATTTACTTTTTACCATTTTACTTTACCACTTCATTAACTTTTTACCAAAAACATAAAGACATTTTACCACTTTGGTTTTTACTCATTCATTAATTATTTACCAAAACAAAAAACATAAAAAACATTTTTGCTTTTATTTACCTTTTACTCAAACATTTTTACCACATTCTTACTCTAACTTTTTACTACTTCTTACTAAAACATTTTCAAGCTTTGTACTTCATTTATGTGCATCATCCATGTGACACACTCTCATGCTTGCACCCTAACACTTGCATACTCCCATATTCTCACATGTTCATGCATTCTTGCATGCTTATGCATTTTGCATTCTTTTATCCTTTTACATGTTTATGCATCCTTATATGCTATACATGCATTCATTCTTAAATGTCCATGCATTCATTAGTATCATGTCTTGCATTCAAAAATCAAGTGTTCATGTATTCATTCCTTGTATGCTCATGCATAGTTGCTTAATCGTGCATTCATATCCACATGCTTACTCATTTAAACTAAGAATATCCTATGCTTATGATCAATTGCATCCTTTTGTTCATGATGTCATTTAAATGTCTTGACTTAGTTGTGTGCCATCCTTTCTACATGTATGACCTCCTAATGAAGACGTAAGCCTACTTGCTTGTTGTAGCATATAGTCATTAGGGTAAATACACTCCTTTGAGATTGTTGCCCGTCCCGTAGCAATTCTCACCCACACAACACAATTGCTTTGAGAACTTTGTTTTGCATCTTTGATAATTGAATCCCTTGATTGTATTGGCATGCTTAATCTTGGTTGATGAATAATATGTTCATGATTGCTTGATTGTTGAAGTATGAGTCTTGTTCATTCATTTGCATTTGGTTATGGATTTAGAATTGATTTGAAGTGTTCTACTTCTTTTTTTTTAAAACCTCTTTCCTAGATTCATTAATAAAAGAAAACCCTTTTATTTTCAAAAAAAGAATAAAATAAATTGTCATTGACGACCAATCGCGCCGTTGCCGTTTAGGTTGTTAATGATGATTTTGTTTTCAATAGAGTTAGTCGTGAGGCCATTCTAACCGTTGTTGTTCGGTCTTCACAAACGCTCACCCAATTGCGAAAAACCCTTAAGCCGTTTTCAAAACCAAAAAATGAGAACTACGTAGCTTTGAATTCTCCATCGCACCGGGAGATACGTAGGAGCGGGGTCCTGTCCCGTCAAGCGCACTCTTAAAAAATCTTTGTTTTGTCCTGATTTTCAAAGATAACCAAAAATATTCTTCTTCCCTCCTGTTTTCAATAAAACAAACCTTAAAGAAAAGAAAAGAAAAGAAGTAGAATAAATTGCTTTCAACTCGAACTTTTGTCTAAACCACACATCAAGTTAATGGCTCCCTTTCGGTAGAAAGGAGGTGCGGGGTGCTAATACCTTCCCCGTACCTAACCGACCCCCGAACCTACATCTCTACGTTTTCAAAAGACCATCCGCCTTTTCAAGGACTTTTTTTCAATGTTTTGGTCTTAAAATAAAAATGTTGGTGGCGGCTCCAAACTTCTTCCGCGTTGTCAAACGAAAAGTCCCAAACCGGATTTTTCGGGCGCAACAGCTGGCGACTCCACTGGGGACCATTTTTTTTAAAAAAAGACGAGGGTCAAGCCTAGTTAACTTAATGTGTGGTTTAAAATTAATTGAGTTGAAAGCTTTGTTCTACTCCTTTTCTATTTGTTCACAATGCCGTGTTCATGCATTCCTCAATTCCCATGTCCCTATTCTCTACTCCCTTTCTTAAGGTAAAAACATGCATTTCCTCCCATTCTATTATGATCCCTTCTTCTCCGCTCCCTTTCTTGAGGTAAGCAGTGCATATGACTGTTGCTGAAACCTAGGTTGGATTATTGGTATTGTGATATTGAACCCTAGGGTAGACGACATGTTATTGCCTGCTATTGTTTGGACTGTTCTGGGTTTTCCTTCGCAGGTTGGGATATATGTGGGTAGTTTTAGGCGGTATGTCCTCACTACACACACTCACACCTTATGCTTACTATGCTTTGAGAGGGGCCCAAAACCCAAGGTCTGACAAAACTTAGGAGAGTGGAAACGAGTAGTGACTGGCAATTGGATCGTTGTCCTTCTGACTCTCACGAAAGTTTCAGCCAGAGTATGCTCTTTCATGAGGCCTCACACCAGATGGCGTTCCATCGTTGTGGGTGCTATTGTGAGAAAGAATTAGCTCTGGTAACCTGGTGGGAGGAACATTTGATTTGTCCTAGAACTTAGGTCCCCACCTTCGTAGGACACAAGGGGCATACCAAATTGTGTGTTGCATTGTAATCTAGGCATGTTTTCAAAAAAAAGAGAAGGGAATTTTTCCAAAGAAATAAAAAATGAAAGTATAGAAAGAGTTGCCGTTGTAGCCTTTCTTTTGTCGGTCCGTACGAGGCAGTATGTGGTCCACTTTATTTTCAAAAAAAAAGGAGAGAAAGAGTTGCCGTTGTAGCCTTTCTCTTACTAAGTCCATATGAAACCACGTACGGCCCGCATTTCTCAAAAAAAAACAATTTGAACTAATGCCAATAAAGATTTTGCCCTAATATGCCCATGCATAAAATATCATCATCATTTTGCATGCATCCTCGCATTGCATCCAACATAAGCTTTTACAGTTCATGCATGCATCCTTGCATTTCATCAAAGTTTGTTTGCCGAGAATCCCAAAGTGACAAAGAATCTTGCCATAGGTACAGTATGGAATCAAGAAGCGAGACAGTGCACCCCCCGAGGTATCCGGTCGTAAGTAAGGTTGATGTTGCCAGTTTGAAGAAATGTGTTGACCTGATGGGACCTATTGAAAGAGGATCATTTGACAGCACTTACGGGAACCTCCGGAAGCTGTTGAAGCTAGAGGTACAGACTGAAGCAATCGTGGCTCTGAGCAGATTTTATGACTCTGGGATCAGATGCTTTCTCTTGAGAAATTTCCAATTGGCTCCCACGTTGGAAGAATACCATCAGATTTTGGGTTTCCCTCGGGCAGAAGCTGTTCCTTACCTACCATCAAGAGCAATACTACACGGACGAGAAATTTGCTGCATTGTTGCAGATGAAGGTAGAGGACCCGAGGCTCCAGAAGCAGAGGAAGAACCTTGTGATGGGTTTCCCACAGGGTTATCTCGAGAGTCTGATGGATGTGCATGCCAAAAATAAAAACTGGGTTGTCTTCAAGCAAATCTTGGCATTGACAATCTTCGGAGTTGTCCTCTTTCCACAGATTGAGCGGTTAGTGGATGTGACTGTCATCGGTATCTTCTTAGCTTCCCAGAATGAGAAGAATCCGATCAATCCAATCCCTGCAATTCTTGCTGACAATTATTCAGCTTTCACTCATCACTGTGAACTGAAGAGGAAGAAAATCTCTTGCTCCTCTCACTTATTGTATGCCTGGCTTCTGATTCATGTCTACACCAATCCAATACGAGTAAAGAAGTTGATTGATTATGCTATCACTTGTGAAGTGCGAATCATGAATATTCAGGAGTGGATTCAATTTCTAGGAAGTCTAGATGAGCACTCGATTCGTTGGTATCTCTCATCTTGCTGGGAAGATAGGCCTGAGATAGTTTTCCGCTGTGGTGGTTTTAAAAATGTCCCACTGATGGGCACTAAGGGTTGCATCAACTACAATCCCTCTCTGACTCTGAGACAATTGGGATATCCTATGAGGAATTCGCCTACGGAAGAGATGGTATCCCCGTTTTACATCTATGAGGGAGGTCAAAAAGATGCCAGTTTGACTAGAAAAGTTTTGCAAGCTTGGGGTATGGTGACTCGCTATGGGAAAGTAGAGATCTCTCAGAAGACTAAAGGTATCACCTTCTCTCGGTGGCTTGAAGAGAGGATTCAGAGTGTTCAGCTACCATATCAGAAGTTATTGCAAAGTGAGAGGGAGGTAATAGACTCTGGTACTCCCGTTGTGGAAGAGCTAGGTGATGTCAAGTTGGCTCTAATGAAAGCAGGGGAAGAAAAAAAATCCCTGCGAGCTGAGATAGAGAAGTTGACTCTGAACAACCAAAGATTGAAAGAAGATAATGCTTCCAAATCTGCTGTCATTGAGGAGTTTGACAAGAAACTCAAAGAAGAAGAGAAGGAAAAGGTAGAAGCTCAAAAGTATCTGCAAGCGGCCAAAGAAGAAATCAAGAGACAGAAGGCGAAAGGGAAAAGGGCAATTGAAGAAGTCGGTCAATGGAGGGATCTGTATAAAAAACAAAGATGGAAGAGAGGACTACGAGAAGTCTCCTCGCCAAGTCAAAAAGAGAGTCCCGCTTGCTACAAGCCGAGTGGGAGAGCAAATTGAGCAATGTTGTGCAAGAAAGAGATTCAGTGGAGAGTATCCTCAAAGAATATAAGCAAGCTCTAGGATACAAGCGAGAGAATTCTGATGAATTGAAAAGAAACCTTCGGCACATCAGTGATGCATACAGGCAGGTGGAAAATGAAAGTCGGTATTGGGAACACTGCTTCGTTGAACTGCTTGGCAGGATTGAAGAGCAGGCAGTCATTATAGAGCTGAAAGATGAAATTCAGCAGTGGAAGGTTAGATTCTCTGAGCTTGCAGAATTGGCCAACCAAGCTCTCTCAGATGTGCCTAAGAAGCTAGGAAAGGCCGGGGATGAGATGTTTCCTTTCAACACTCCGCCAGCAGTTTACAAATTTGTAGAGTTCTGCAGGGCCTTGGTTGAAGAAGTCAGAGAGAAAACTTGAAGAATCCCCACAGGCAGCAAGAGGAAGAGAACTGAAGTTTTCAAGACTCTATGTAGTTGAGCTTTTGTTTGTAGTTTTCGTTTTATTGTACTTTCTCTTCCTTGAGGGACCTTTATTTCCATTTGAGTATTTTACTTTTTGAAATGTAAGACCTGAGGTACTTGTTTGAATTTGAATGTATGGGGCGTATTTGTTTCATTTGTTGATTCCACTCTTGTTATGTTCTAAACAAATCAAAATTCACTGTTAAACCTATGGCAAGACATGGCACACTGTGGTTCACGGCATAAGACAAACTAAAACTAACACTCATCTGCATTGCACGCATTGCATTCATTAATTTGCTCCTTCGCTTAATACAAATGTTTCCAACTCCAACAGAAACGAAAGGCAAGCTGGTTCGCCAACACCGATATTGTACCCATCTACAAGCAAGATTGATGGCTAGCAATCAGCATCTCGAGAATGAGGACCCCCTGGGTCAAGATGAGTTGGTTGTGGAGATCCTTAACCCTGAGCAGCTGGCTCAGGAGAATCAAGCTTTGAAGACTAAAGTTGAGGCTATGGAAGCACAGATGGTCGAAGTAATGAGTATGCTACAGAATCTGAGGGGTGGGGCTACTGCTGGGGCCGCCGCTGTTGTAAATCCTGAAGGGGTTGTTACTTTCGTTTCTCCTCTGGTGTTCGCTGAAGTTACAACTACTCACACTTCTTATGGACAAGGGGTCAGTCACTTTTCCCATTCTCCAGGGGCGAGCGGACAGAGTCATCTGAATGCACAGATATATCCTTAGGGGATGCCAATGGGTTATATGTCGTCCGTTGCTGAAGCTATTCCTGTGGGGTCGAGTCAACCTGCCATGACTATACCTAGTGGAGCTGCTATTGGACCACAAATTCATACTCCTAGTCCTGGTATTGTGCTGCCAAGAAGTTCACCTAGTCCTACTCCGGGAGTTGTAGTGAATCCTCAGAATGCTGTCCATCATATGGGAAACCCTGCTCAGTATGGGGGTTATTATCACAGTCCGGGGAACTATCCACAAGGTCATTTGTTTGAGAACACTCAGCATAGGGATCGGTATCACTTGCTTGAAGAGCGTTTAAGAGCTGTGGAAGGATTGGGTACTAGAGCCAGGGATGCCCGAGAGTTGTGCCTTGTCCCAGATGTTGTCATCCCTCCTAAATTCAAAGCACCTGACTTTGATAAATATCGCGGCACCGGGTGTCCATCTAGCCATTTGACGATGTATGTTAGAAAAATGGCCGCTTATGCTCATGATGACAAGGTGCTCATTCACTATTTCCAGAATAGTCTGACTGGGGCATCGTTAGATTGGTATATGCAGCTGCAATCCTCCGACATTCACAGTTGGAAGGATCTCTCTGAAGCATTTCTAAAAACAATATCAGTATAACATGGACCTTGCTCCCGACCGGTCTCAATTACAGCACATGAGTAAAGGAGATAGAGAATCATTCAAAGAATATGCTCAAAAGTGGAGGAGCATAGCTGCTCAGGTGAAGCCGCCATTGACTGAAAAGGAGATGGTGTACATGTTTATGGAGACTCTTCCAGCGCTATATTATGATAGGTTGGTGGGGAGTGTTTCATCCAGTTTCTCAGATATGGTTGTCATTGGAGAACGATTAGAGCATGGATTGCGCAGCGGAAAGATTGCTGGAGGTTTTGGCAATTCTAGTGGACAAAAGAAACCCTCTTCCAACTTCCCCAAGAAGAAAGAAGGGGAAACCAATGTTATTACCGCAGGGGGAGGCCCATCTTTCAGCTCTCCGCAACAAACAGTGCCATTATCTGTTCCAGCTCAGCCACAACAAGCTAATTCAGGTCACAAAACCCAGAACTATCAAGAGAAGAGGCGTGCTGGTTTTGATCCGATTCCAATGACTTATACTGAGTTGTTCAATCACCTTGTCTCAAAGAATTTGGTCAATACTCTCCCCATGAAGCCTATGTAACCTCCCTTTCCTAGGGGATACAATGCCGATGCTACCTGTAGCTTTCATAACGGAGGGGTCGGTCACACGGTAGAAGACTGCAAGGCTTTCAAACATGTAGTCCAGGATTTGATTGACGCCAATTGGATCTCTTTTAAGCAGAACAGTCCAAGCACAACTACAAACCCCCTGCCGGGACATGGGATACCATCCGCTAATGCAGTAGAAGATTCTGTGGGACAGACAATGATAAAAAATGTTAAGTGTATCCAGACTCCTCTGAAAAATATACATGCTGAGCTGTGTCGTTGTGGTGTTATCAAGAAAGGCTGTATATGCTCTGATCCTTTATGTGTAGGTGCCTGTGCAGTTTTCAAGTTAGTTTTGCAAGACTTGATGGATCGTTATGTGGTTCAGGTGGGATTGGTTGAAAAGGAAGAAAGTGTGCTGATGTTGCAGTTCAATGTTGGTAAAGAAGCTAGGAAGCCAATTGAGATATTGTACAATCCAAAACCAGCCCAAGCCAAGCCTCAGCCAGTGGTTATTGGGATTCCTGCTCCATTCCCGTATGAGAAGGACAGTGCAGTACCATGGATATATAGTACCCTGCCTCCAGTAGAGAGTTCTCCAAACACTTCTGTTGTTACCAATATAACTGGGGCAAGTGGAATGACAAGGAGTGGCCGTATGTATGCCTCCAAGTTCGTTCAGGGTGAATCATCCAAAGAAGCTAAAGACAGGGCTCGTAAAGGGAAGGATAAAGAAGTGGAGAATGCTCAGAAAAAGAAAGTGTCAGAACAAGAAACTGATGAGTTCCTAAAGATTGTAAGGCAAAGTGACTATAAGGTGGTTGACCAGATGAATCAGACCCCAGCAAAGATCTCAATGCTGTCATTGTTGCTAAGTTCAGAAGCGCATCGAGCTGCCCTAATGAAAGTACTGAATGGGGCTCATGTTGCTCAGAATATTTCCGTGGGCCAATTTGACGAAATAGTCGGGAATATCGTGGCTGCGAACCATATGACTTTTGCTGATGACGAGCTTCCCCCAGAAGGAAGGAAACACAACCAAGCCCTACACATCTCTGTTAAATGTGGGGATTTCGTGTTAGCTCGTGTTCTGATTGACAATGGTTCTTCTCTGAATGTGATGCCAAAGTCCACTGTAAACAAGTTGGATGTGGATTGTTCTTTCATGAAGCCTAGCTCGACATTGGTGAGGGCGTTTGATGGATCGAAGAAAGAGGTAATAGGGGAGATGGAGTTCCCCATTCAGATAGGTCCTGAGACATTCTGTGTTAACTTTCAAATCATGGACATCTCCTCGTCCTACAGCTGTCTGCTTGGAAGGCCATGGATTCATATGGCGGGAGCCATCCCTTCCTCTCTGCATCAGAGAGTCAAGTTTGTGGTCGAAGATAAAATTGTGGTAGTGTTCGGAGAGGAAGAGATGTTAGTTAACAAACCTTCTCCTTTCCGTTATGTGGAAGCAGCCGAAGAGTCCCTGGAAACTTCCTTTCAATCTCTCGAGATTGCCAATGCTGTGTTTAAAGGGAATGAGTTGCCGTCGCCTGTGATAAATTTGTCAAAAAGTGAAGAGATGGTTGCGAGGATCATGAGGGATCAAGGATACCAGCTGGGACGTGGCCTGGGAAAAGAAGGACAGGGAATTCTTGCTCCTATTCAGCTGAAAGAAAACAAGGATCGTTACGGGTTGGGATACCACCCAAGTGAGGCTGAAAAAAGGAAGTTGGATGAAGAGAAAAGAGGTGAGCGGTTGGCCAAGCTGAGAGGCCAGGACTCAGGGTCAAAGAGGATCCCCATCTGTGACATCTGTCAGAGCTTCAAGAGTGCAGGGTTACTAGACCCAGGTCAAATTACTGCTATTGAGGATGGTTTAGAGAATGAAGAGGGCGGTACCAGCTTAGTCCGTCGTTGCCTTGCTAAAGAAGAGCTCAAAAATTGGGAAGCTGTCGACTTGCCTATCGCTTTTAGTTCAAAGTAATGATTGTAATGCATTCCTTTGGCTCTGCCCAAGGCCTTAGGATAGTTTGTTAGGGCATGCATGTTTTTGTTTTCAATGACACCATCATCAATAAAAACGCTTGTTTTGAATTCCATCAATAAAATCTCTTTTTCTTCATTTATCTTTTCTTTCTTTTCGCTTTATTTTGTTTGTTTCGCTTTTCATTCTACTTTTTGCTTCTACGAATGCAGATCAAAAGTAATTATCTCTGAAAATAACAGTGCCAATGATTCCTATTATGACTTTGATCATCCAATTAACCAAACTGAAGGGGGTGTTGAGGAAAACTGGGAAACTCCTCCGGAATTGATCAGACTAATAGAGCAGGAAGAAAAGATCATTCAGCCTCATGGAGAGTCGATTGAGATAATCAACTTGGGTACAGAAGAGGATAAAAGGGAGGTTAAGGTCGGTACTGCCATGGAAGATAGTGAACGCAAAAGGCTAATCCAACTCTTGCGTGATTACGATGATGTCTTTGCGTGGTCGTACAAGGATATGCCAGGGCTAGATACTGATATTGTTGAACACAGGTTGCCCGTGAAGCCAGAGTGTCCACCGGTCAAGCAGAAATTGAGAAGAATGAAACCTGAGATGTCATTGAAGATTAGGGATGAGGTAAAAAAGCAGTTTGATGCGGGGTTTCTAGCAGTGGCCAAGTATCCACAATGGGTAGTAAATATCGTCCCTGTTCCGAAAAAGGATGGCAAGGTCAGGATGTGTGTCGATTACAGGGATCTGAACAGAGCTAGCCCCAAAGATGACTTCCCTCTGCCTCATATTGATATTCTGGTAGACAGTACAGCCCAACATTCTTTATTCTCCTTTATGGATGGGTATTCAGGGTACAATCAGATAAAAATGGCTCCAGAAGATATGGAGAAAACCACCTTCATAACTCTCTGGGGAACATTCTGCTACAAAGTGATGCCTTTTGGACTCAAGAATGCCGGTGCGACTTATCAGAGAGCAATGGTGACATTATTCCATGACATGATGCACAAAGAAATTGAGGTGTATGTAGATGATATGATTGCAAAATCCAAGACTGATGAAGGGCACATTGTTAGTCTGCAAAAACTCTTTGAACGTCTACGGAAGTTCAAGCTCAGGTTAAACCCAGCAAAATGCACCTTCGGTGTGAGATCCGGAAAGTTACTGGGATTTATCGTCAGTCAGAAAGGGATAGAGGTCGATCCAGATAAAGTAAAAGCAATCCTTGAAATGCCAGCACCAAAGACTGAAAAAGAGGTCCATGGTTTCCTTGGGAGACTGAATTACATCTCAAGGTTCATATCCCAATTGACCGCCACTTGCGAGCCTCTCTTTAAGCTGTTGTGCAAGAACCAAAGATTAGAGTGGAATGATGATTGCCAAAGAGCTTTTGAAAGAATTAAGGATTACCTTCAGAACCCACCAATTCTGATGCCGCCAGTGTCCGGAAGACCGCTTATCCTGTATCTAACCGTGTTGGACAATTCGATGGGGTGTGTGCTGGGGCAGCATGATGAATCGGGAAAGAAAGAGCATGCCATATACTACTTGAGTAAAAAATTCACTGACAGTGAGACGAGATATTCAATACTAGAAAAGACTTGTTGCGCCTTAGCATGGGCTGCTCATCGTTTAAGGCAGTACATGCTGAGTCATACAACCTGGTTGGTATCTAAAATGGATCCAATGAAGTACATTTTTGAAAAGCCAGCACTCACAGGACGGATCGCTCGTTGGCAGATGTTATTGTCAGAGTATGATATCCTGTATGTCACGCAGAAAGCGGTCAAGGGCAGTGCACTTGCCGAGTACTTAGCATGTCAGCCAATCCAAGACTACCAATCAATGCAGTATGATTTTCCCGATGAAGACATCATGGCACTGTTTGATGAGGGGAAGTCTCAAGAGGATGAAAGGTGGAGGGTGATATTTGATGGCGCATCCAATGTGTGGGGGCACGGAGCCGGGGCTGTGTTAATCTCCCCAGATAACCGTTTCGTTCCGGTCACTGCCAGATTGAGCTTTTATGTCACTAACAACATCGCAGAATATGAAGCGTGCATCCTAGGTATTCAGGCAGCCCTTGAATGGAAGGTTAAAAGACTCGATGTGTATGGTGATTCGGCTTTGGTTATTCATCAGGTGAGAGGTGATTGGGAGACCAGAGATCCTAAATTGATCCCTTATTGTAATTATGTCCAGGAATTGATGGAGTCTTTCGACGAAATTACTTTCCAGCATATCCCTCGAGGTGAAAATCAGTTGGCCGATGCTTTGGCAACTCTGTCATCAATGTTCAACATCAATTGCGACAAAAATCTAACTCATATCAGAATCCAACATCGGGGTCTCCCGACACATCATTACTGCACTGCAATTGAGGAAGAGCCTGCTAGCTAGCCGTGGTATTATGATATCAAACAGTACATCATCAATAGGGAATATCCTCCTGGGGCATCAGAGAACGACAAAAGAACGCTCAGAAGATTGTCGAGGAGTTTCTTTTTGAGTGGTGAATTTCTCTCAAAAGGAATTATGATATGGTCCTCCTGAGGTGTGTGACAGAGGAAGAGGCAGCAAAAATTATGAAAGAGGTCCATGAAGGTTCATTCGGCGTTCATTCCAGTGGGCACACCATGGTAAGAAAAATCTTGAGAGCCGGCTATTATTGGTTGCAAATGGAGTCAGATTGCTATAGCTTCGTGAGGAAATGTCACAAATGCCAAATCTACGCTGATCACATTCATGTGCCACCTGCCTCCCTAAATGCCTTGACTGCATCTTGGCTGTTCTCAATGTGGGGCATGGACGTCATTGGTCCTATTGAACCCAAAGCATCAAACGGGCATCGCTTTATCCTGGTCGCCATTAATTACTTCACGAAGTGGGTTGAAGCTGCCTCATACTCCAGTATAACCAGTTCAGTGGTTGCCAAATTTATGAAGAAAGATCTGATTTGCCGTTATGGTCTTCCTGACAAGATCATCACTGATAACGGCAGCAACCTGAACAGCAAAATGATGAAGGACTTGTGCGCAGAGTTCAAAATCCAGCATCATAATTCTTCACCCTATCGGCCCAAGATGAATGGGGCAGTCGAGGCAGCTAACAAGAACATCAAGAAGATAGTGCAGAAAATGGTGGTAACCTACAAAGATTGGCACGAGATGCTTCCTTTCGCTCTACACGGCTATCGTACTTCAGTGCGTACATCGACCGGGGCAACCCCTTTCTCTCTGGTATACGGGTCAGAGGCAGTCCTCCCTATCGAGGTTGAAATACCCTCCCTGCGGGTACTAATGGAAACTAAGCTGGAAGAAGCAGAGTGGGTACAAGCTCGCCTAGATCAGCTAAAACTCATTAAGGAGAAGAGAATCACAGCCTTGTGTCATGGGCAGCTATACCAGCAAAGGATGAAAACCGCTTTCGACAAGAAAGTTCGTCCCCGAGAATTCAATGAGGGAGACCTAGTGCTCAAGAAGATCCTGCCTATTCAAAGTGATCCCCGTGGAAAATGGACTCCCACCTATGAGGGCCCGTACATAGTCAAGAAAGCCTTCTCCGGAGGAGCGCTGATACTCACGAACATGGACGGAGAAGATTTAAGGAACCCAGTCAATTCCGATCAAGTGAAGAAGTATTATGCCTGAAAGAAATAGACGAAAAAAGAGAAAGACAAGCCAAGTAAGAATTAGCTCGCTAGGTTGAAAACCTGCAAAGGGCGGCCTAGGCAAAATCAGAGCGACCCGGTGGATTGAAAACCCGCAAAGGGCGATCCAGGCAAAAATTAGGGTCGGAAAGCTTGAGCATGAAAAGTAAAGAAAGGCATACAACTCCCCTGAAGACTTGGATGAGGGGGTGATCAAGGTCAAGCACATAAATGTTTAGCACTGTTCCACAGAAACGGACAGTCATAAATCAGCTTCTCTCTTTCTTCGTGTCTTTTTGTAGTTTAAACTTTCAAATGTATTGAACAGTTGGCGTAACTTCTTGTGCGACCGATTTCTACATCAATAAAGTTCAATCTTTCTCATGTCTGTTTGTTTTTCTATTTCCCTGCTTTTTCTGCTCAAAGAAATGTTTTATGATGATGGTAACACTGATCTGTAAAACATGTGCATAAATCATAGAGCATCACAATCATTGCGAAATTTCTAAAAGTCATGGGAAGGAAGCAACTTCTCAGAGCGAATTAAGCTTACGAGGAAATAATTGCACTCATAGGCCATTTCAGATGGCAAATCACAAGACAGTCGGCACTTGGCTTATACGCCACCACAATTCTAATCGGTCCCTCAGTCTTGTCGAGGATTGGTCGAACCAGCAAAAGGAAATAAGCCAAAAGAGCAAAAGAGCAAAAGAAAAAAACAAACGATCAGAAAAAAGAAAGCTGATCAAAGAATGAAAAAAAAACAAGAAAAACAAACAGTTAGAAAAGAGAAAGCTGACAAAAGAGATGAAGAATCAGGAATAGCATTTCATTGCATTCATCATTACACCAAAATCATAGCATTGCATGCATTTGCATAACACGCCCTTGCATAACATGCCTTCGCATAACATGCATCCACACTCCATGCACCATTCCTCGCATCAGCTGACGTATGCAGGTACCTCAATCCAGTGCGGCAGCATTGGCCATTTCAAACAATCAATCGACAGGATTCGTGAATCCCTTCAGGACCCAAGCGTCCCTTCAAAAGCAGACTTCACCTCGTATTCGAGCTGCGGGTAAGTCCTTCGACCCCATTGGGTCCAGTCGAAAAGGATAGCTATGTTGGCCTAAAACATGGCGCAGTCCTAGGGAAATATCGAGATCTAGACTTAATATAGTACCCTCCCCCGGTCGCTCGCATGACCATCCCTTTGAGCCCACGTGCTCCCTGTAATATCCTCAATTTTCGCTATTTAAATTATTTGGCGTGAAATGATTTTTATTGATATAAATGAGTTGCTTGAAAAATAATTTGTTTGGATTGTGAATTAATTATGAGATAGTTGATGATCGAGTAAATAATGTATGATGTTGATTGTTTGCTATATATTATGATAAGAAATCATTGTTTTAGTAATGGTTTAGAAGTGGTTTAAGTGGGAGTCAAATGAGGGTAGGATAGTCCATTCCTTCCCATTTTCTTTTCAGCATGCTCACTTAAATTCTCCTGCTGGCCACACACACACTTAACAGCAAAACAGAAGGTTGAGAGAGGAGAGAGTGCGTGAGGGCTAGGGGAGGAAGGAGAAGAGAGTTCTCTCTCAAATCTTAATGCATGTTTCATCTATCACCACCATTCATCTCCATAGTTCATGCTCTTCAATTTGATACCACTTTTGAAGCCATAGACCACCTACTGTACCAATATCACCAATTGGGTTAATCTAAGAAGCATCTCAGTAGCTGGGTTTTCTGTTGTGAGTTACTAGAAGAAGTTTGTTGAAGTTCTTGGTGCAAGCACAGAACCCAGTGAAAAATCCGTTGGAACCCTTTTCGGTGTTCGCATCATATCTCTCTGTACAGACCTCCATTTGAGACCATCTTTATTTCTTTACAAACTAGACAGAAAATGCTCCCGTTTTGACCCAAGAACCATCTGGTTTCACTGAGAATTGAAGGAGATATATCGTTCTTAAGTTTCGATTCAGAATCAGTGTCTGTTTGGACCCAGCTTCATTGTTTCGGTTGTAACTCTCTGGATATAGGATGCATGTGTTTGAAACCTCCACCTTCAGAAACTAGAGAAAAATCCCTTCACCATAGACCCTCGTTTTGCTAAGATTGGTGGAGATTAGAGTGAGTTATACTCTTTGCAAATTGGCGTGTAGTTGCTGGAAACAGCAGGAGCAGATTCCGTTAGTTCGTGTTCGAGAAGTTTCGGCGTTGGGTGATCGTCATCTCCAAAATGGTGAGTTCTATAACTCACTAGGGAAACCATAAACTTGTGCATGTATGTGTGTCCCGGTTTAGGTCTCGCGTTTTATAAAATTCGAGTCGATAATGCTTGCGAAAATCTCACGTGTGAGTTGTTAAGTCATGAGATCCTTGGAATTGAAATTGCTAAATTGCATGAGTGTGATTGTTGAATGAATATTATTGATTGTACTGAATGTACTGGTTTCCATGTCTGTATTGATGTGTTATCGAGTTTGAATGTGAATCGGAATGGACATGGGAACGATCGGAATAGAAAAGAAAACGCGAAAACAGTTTTTCTGAAATACTGAGAGTCACGCACGGATCGTGTGTATGGGCGCACGGGTCGTGCGTGAGACTCTGAAGCTCATGGTGCCGCTTTTGAAAATGCGCACGGGTCGTGCGCCATAGCGCACGGACCGTGCGTATCCTTCTGATGCCAACTTTTAAAATATGTCCTAAGCTATTCCGAATGGTCCCAAGTCCCTTCTAATCCACTCTCCAAGTCTCCCCAAGGATGGGAGCACTGTAATTCTATGTGTTTGACTGTGATTGAGTCCAAGTTATGTTAGTGCCATGTGATTGGTTATGTTTGGATTATGTTCAGGTGCAGTGAATGCTCATGTGATTGACCATTGGTTTCATGTTATGACCTTGTGATTTGTGTATTGTGCTGGACTGACTCATTGAGTAAGGTTATTAAGTTAAGTTAGCAAACATTAGTAATCCATGTGAGATCACTAAATTATAAGGTTAAATTAATAACTAGATCACCTAATGTTCCGAATAAGGTTAGGTCATGTTAAAGCTCAGTGAATGAGTATGCTTTCAGGTTAGGCTCAGTGATTGAGCAGTTTTCATTGTTCATTGTTATTGTATATTGTATATGCATCATTGTTTAGACTCGGTGATTGAGCATAGTTCATTGTTAGGGTGACGACCCTATTTCAGATTAGTGTGCTGGGGGAGAGGAAGTCATGATCCTTATGAACCTAGGCTCCATCAGGGACCCACTAGTGATTAGTGGGGACGGGTTCACCGGAAGCTTATTATGCCAAGTGACCGGTGACACGCTAAGAATCATTGTTAGGCTCAGTGATTGAGCATAGTTCATTGTTAGGCTCAGTGATTGAGCATAGTTCATTGTTAGGCTCAGTGATTGAGATTAGTTCAGCCACATAGTCAACTTTGAGGACTATGAGTTTTAGATAATGAATCAAGCATAATTGAACCGAGAGGATTAGTAAGGGGTCGCGATAGAACTCACTGAGACAAGTTGTCTCACCCAATCCATTGTTGTTGTTTTTCAGTTAAGCAGGGAAAGTTGAAGACCGTTAGGCACGGCTATGAAGATGCTTGAGGAGCAGCCGCTACCTTTATTTCATTATGACTTGTATTTCAGTTTCCTTTGTATTTCTGTATTTCTATTCAGTATCTTAAGACTACTCGATTGTACGACTTATGTATTTCAAGTTGTGAATCGCTTCCGCAGACTTTCGGTTTTGAGTATTGAACACTAGTTGAGGGTGTAAGGACCGACTTTATTGATATGCAGTTCAGTTATTTTAAGCACGTTTGATGAGTGATTCATCGAAGTTTAGTATGTGTTCAATATGTTAAAAGGAAAGTCACTCTGATGTTTGCCAGTAGTGCGCTTCGGTAGTTTCTACAAGTTAGAAATTAACGGGGTGTTACAATTGGTATCAGAGCAGTTCGACCTAGTCGGACTTAGAATCATGAGTCTCTTAAGTCCTCTAAGTGTGATTCCTCTTAGTATGCTATTTGACGTTTAGCCTGATCAACTAAACACTTTGTGCATATTTCGCAGAATCATGGCTGGTGGAAGTAGGAGAAGCGTCCCTGTTGATCCAAATACCGAATGGATGCAGAATGTCATCGAGACGCAACAGAAGATGATGAATGACATGATGCAAATGCAGAAGCAGAAGATGGCTCAAATGGCCCAGATGCATCATGAGAGGATGAACCAACAACAACCGAATGTTCAACAACCTCCTCTGGAAGATCCGAATAGGGCTTACTTTCGTTTCCAGAAGATGAATCCGCAAAGTTTCAAAGGAGGACCTGAGGTAATGGTATCACATTTCTGGTTGGATTCGATGGAGAAGATTTTTAGGACTCTTCAATGCAGCGAAGAAGAGAAGGTTCTCTTTGCCGCCCATATGCTCGAGGAAGATGCTCAAACCTGGTGGACCAATGCTCATGAACTAATGGTGAATCAGGGAACTCCGGTTACCTGGGCCAACTTCAAAGAAATGTTTTCTGGTCACTTCTTCCCTCCGGTGATGAAGTTAAGCAAGCAAGCCGAGTTTGTCAACTTGAGGCAAGGTGAGATGTCAGTGGGTGAGTTCACCGCCAAGTTCGAAAGGCTGTCACAGTTTTATCAATTGGCAAAGCATGCTCCTGATGATGAGTGGAAGATGCAGATGTACAAAGCAGGTCTTCGTGCGGATGTGGCCCAAGGTCTTAGCTCTTATGCTATGACCAGTTATGCTGGATTGGTGCAACAAGCTTATGTTGCAGAGGCAGATCTCAACAAGATGTATGAGGAAAGGAAAGCGTATCGGAAAGAGAAGAGGAAAACCTTGGAATTGTCGACCCCAAGTGATGAACCGAGGAGTACCAACAACAAAGGGAAGCAACCTACAGCATCCGAACTACTAAGGTCCGGTAAGTGCCCGAAATGTGGAAGGCCTCACACTGGAGAATGTCGCCTGGGAACAACGATGTGTTATTATTGCAAAGGCGAAGGGCATTATGCTAACGAATGCCCGTTGAAGAAGAAGAATCGAGAAGGGAATTCTAACTCCGCAAGCGGAAAGGTCTTTGTGTTGGACGCTCAGAAAGGCGAAGCTGATGCCGGATCGGCGAAAGGTATATTGTGTGCTAATTGTTTTGATTGGTCCAATTTTGAGGACAAAATTTTTAAAAGTTGGGGTGATTGTAATATCCTCAATTTTCGCTATTTAAATTATTTGGCGTGAAATGATTTTTATTGATATAAATGAGTTGCTTGAAAAATAATTTGTTTGGATTGTGAATTAATTATGAGATAGTTGATGATCGAGTAAATAATGTATGATGTTGATTGTTTGCTATATATTATGATAAGAAATCATTGTTTTAATAATGGTTTAGAAGTGGTTTAAGTGGGAGTCAAATGAGGGTAGGATAGTCCATTCCTTCCCATTTTCTTTTCAGCATGCTCACTTAAATTCTCCTGCTGGCCACACACACACTTAACAGCAAAACAGAAGGTTGAGAGAGGAGAGAGTGCGTGAGGGCTTGGGGAGGAAGGAGAAGAGAGTTCTCTCTCAAATCTTAATGCATGTTTCATCTATCACCACCATTCATCTCCATAGTTCATGCTCTTCAATTTGATACCACTTTTGAAGCCATAGACCACCTACTGTACCAATATCACGAATTGGGTTAATCTAAGAAGCATCTCAGTAGCTGGGTTTTCTGTTGTGAGTTACTAGAAGCAGTTTGTTGAAGTTCTTGGTGCAAGCACAGAACCCAGTGAAAAATCCGTTGGAACCCTTTTCGGTGTTCGCATCATATCTCTCTGTACAGACCTCCATTTGAGACCATCTTTATTTCTTTACAAACTAGACAGAAAATGCTCCCGTTTTGACCCAAGAACCATCTGGTTTCACTGAGAATTGAAGGAGATATATCGTTCTTAAGTTTCGATTCAGAATCAGTGTCTGTTTGGACCCAGCTTCATTGTTTCGGTTGTAACTCTCTGGATATAGGATGCATGTGTTTGAAACCTCCACCTTCAGAAACTAGAGAAAAATCCCTTCACCATAGACCCTCGTTTTGCTAAGATTGGTGGAGATTAGAGTGAGTTATACTCTTTGCAAATTGGCGTGTAGTTGCTGGAAACAGCAGGAGTAGATTCCGTTAGTTCGTGTTCGAGAAGTTTCGGCGTTGGGTGATCGTCATCTCCAAAAAGGTGAGTTCTATAACTCACTAGGGAAACCATAAACTTGTGCATGTATGTGTGTCCCGGTTTAGGTCTCGCGTTTTATAAAATTCGAGTCGATAATGCTTGCGAAAATCTCGCGTGTGAGTTGTTAAGTCATGAGATCCTTGGAATTGAAATTGCTAAATTGCATGAGTGTGATTGTTGAATGAATATTATTGATTGTACTGAATGTACTGGTTTCCATGCCTGTATTGATGTGTTATCGAGTTTGAATGTGAATCGGAATGGACATGGGAACGATCGGAATAGAAAAGAAAACGCGAAAACAGTTTTTCTGAAATACTGAGAGTCACGCACGGATCGTGTGTATGGGCGCACGGGTCGTGCGTGAGACTCTGAAGCTCATGTTGCCGTTTTTGAAAACGCGCACGGGTCGTGCGCCATAGCGCACGGACCGTGCGTATCCTTCTGATGCCAACTTTTAAAATATGTCCTAAGCTATTCCGAATGGTCCCAAGTACCTTCTAATCCACTCTCCAAGTCTCCCCAAGGATGGGAGCACTGTAATTCTATGTGTTTGACTGTTATTGAGTCCAAGTTATGTTAGTGCCATGTGATTGGTTATGTTTGGATTATGTTCAGGTGCAGTGAATGCTCATGTGATTGACCATGGGTTTCATGTTATGACCTTGTGATTTGTGTATTGTGCTGGACTGACTCATTGAGTAAGGTTATTAAGTTAAGTTAGCAAACATTAGTAATCCATGTTAGATCACTAAATTATAAGGTTAAATTAATAACTAGATCACCTAATGTTCCGAATAAGGTTAGGTCATGTTAAAGCTCAGTGAATGAGTATGCTTTCAGGTTAGGCTCAGTGATTGAGCAGTTTTCATTGTTCATTGTTATTGTATATTGTATATGCATCATTGTTTAGACTCAGTGATTGAGCATAGTTCATTGTTAGGGTGACGACCCTATTTCAGATTAGTGTGCTGGGGGAGAGGAAGTCATGATCCTTATGAACCTAGGCTCCATCAGGGACCCACTAGTGATTAGTGGGGACGGGTTCACCGGAAGCTTATTATGCCAAGTGACCGGTGACACGCTAAGAATCATTGTTAGGCTCAGTGATTGAGCATAGTTCATTGTTAGGCTCAGTGATTGAGCATAGTTCATTGTTAGGCTCAGTGATTGAGATTAGTTCAGCCACATAGTCAACGTTCAGGACTATGAGTTTTAGATAATGAATCAAGCATAATTGAACCGAGAGGATTAGTAAGGGGTCGCGATAGAACTCACTGAGACAAGTTGTCTCACCCAATCCTATGTTGTTGTTTTTCAGTTAAGCAGGGAAAGTTGAAGACCGTTAGGCACGGCTATGAAGATGCTTGAGGAGCAGCCGCTACCTTTATTTCATTATGTCTTGTATTTCAGTTTCCTTTGTATTTCTGTATTTCTATTCAGTATCTTAAGACTACTCGATTGTACGACTTATGTATTTCAAGTTATGAATCGCTTCCGCAGACTTTCGGTTTTGAGTATTGAACACTAGTTGAGGGTGTAAAGACCGACTTTATTGATATGCAGTTCAGTTATTTTAAGCACGTTTGATGAGTGATTCATCGAAGTTTAGTATGTGTTCAATATGTTAAAAGGAAAGTCACTCTGATGTTTGCCAGTAGTGTGCTTCGGTAGTTTCTACAAGTTAGAAATTAACGGGGTGTTACACTCCCCAGGCCCAAGTGCAAACTCGGATCGTTCGCGGTTCGTTAAAAGGCTTTAGGCAGCCTCCAGTGTCGGGTTACTGAGAGCCGGTACCTTCTTTACTGCTTTCTTTATCGCTTTCTTTACTGCTTTATTTCCTGCTTTTGCTGCCTGAGGGTTGGCACCAATTTATTTCCTCCTTTTGCTGCCTGAGGGTTGGCACCAATTTATTTCTTGCTTTCGCTGCCTGAGGGCCGGCACATTTTATTACTTTCTTTACTATTGCTTTTTGTTGGCTTACTGAGGGTTGACAATTCATTTCCTGCTTTTATTGGCTTACTGGGGGCTGACGATTCATCCACCTTGCAAAAAAAAAACTAGAAAGATAGTAGAAGTGGAAAAGGGAAAATTCGGGTTTCCCTAAGTAGACAAAATCGGTATAATTTCTGAATACTTTATCTTCATTTTGCCTTGGAATATGTTTCGGCCCATTCATATTCCTCGTTAAAATCCAGATAAAGAGGGGCGGCTGTTATACCCCAATTTTGTCCGGCTTAGGTCAAAACCCTAATTTTCCACAAAAAATAAATAAGTTAAAGAGTGAAGGGTATTATGTATTGCATTTTGGGTCCTAGAGGCCATTCCAAGGTTTTTGAAATCATTTTTAGGGTTGGAATGCACTTTTTGGGCGAATTAGAGTTTTAGGGTCAAAAAGGGTATTTTGGTCATTTTTCACAACAGGATGATTTTCTCGTCAAAAATATACATCCACAAAAAGTACGTTTTATTCTATCAAGGATAATTTTTGTACAATCTTTAGAAAGAAAATCCTAGTCCAAAATAATTTAAAAATACATTTTTTCCATTTTTAGTGCATAGAAAAATAAAAAGGACCATTAAATATTCCTCAATTATCAAATGACAATTTTTATTGTCATGAATGACTAGAGGGGATACTTTATGGTGGCCAAAAAATATGTGACACATTTCCAATAGGTGCACTATTATTCCCATGCCCAAAATTCAAAATTCAAAACAAGGAAGTGTCTTCAAATAAGACAAAAGACCAAAAAAACAAGTTTTTTTTTCTCTTCTTATCCTCTAAATTTCGCATACTCTCTCTGTCTCTCCAAATTCTTCCACACTCTTCTATTTTGTAATCATTACTTAAGGATATTTCCCTCTTTGGTAAATTACCTCACTCACTTACACTAACCTCTTCATAAGGAAACACCAATTTTCCTCTTTGGTAACATTCCATCCCAATCATACCCCTAACCCTATTTTTGCCTCACATTATTCCTAAAATAAGACAAGTTTTTTTTTACAAAAACTCTCGTTCCCTTCCCTCATTTTCGCCCCCACTCTCTCACTCTCACCTTTTGTGTTTTCTCAATACCCTCAATCCAAGTGACCTTTAATCCTAACCCTCCATTTAATTTTAAAACTCAATCCTAGAGCACTTAGTAAGGCCAATGACACAATTGCCCCTAAACCTAAAATAACTCTATAAATACTCCCTCATTCCCACACCGAAGGATCCTTTGGCCTCTCATTCTCCTACACTAAAACCCTAGCACACCAAAAAAACCTCCTCTCCCTCTCCTTCCTCACCCCAAAACCGTAGCCTCTTCCCCGCTCTTCAATATATTTTCTTCAATTTTTCACCATCAAATCTTCCATTTCTTGTTAGATCATCATCATTCATTCCATTCTCTTCAAGGTTGCATCATCAAATTGCTAAGAGGATTGATAGGAAAGTTGATTCTCACTAGTGCCTAGTGCACTTTTCTCAAAGTGAGAGGATTGTTCTATGTGATTCAACTTGGTTTTAGTGTTTATTTACTTTTTACCATTTTACTTTACCACTTCATTAACTTTTTACCAAAAACATAAAGACATTTTACCACTTTGGTTTTTACTCATTCATTAATTATTTACCAAAACAAAAAACATAAAAAACATTTTTGCTTTTATTTACCTTTTACTCAAACATTTTTACCACATTCTTACTCTAACTTTTTACTACTTCTTACTAAAACATTTTCAAGCTTTGTACTTCCTTTATGTGCATCATCCATGTGACACATTCTCATGCTTGCACCCTAACACTTGCATACTCCCATATTCTCACATGTTCATGCATTCTTGCATGCTTATGCATCTTGCATTCTTTTATCCTTTTACATGTTTATGCATCCTTATATGCTATACATGCATTCATTCTTAAATATCCATGCATTCATTAGTATCATGTCTTGCATTCAAAAATCAAGTGTTCATGTATTCATTCCTTGTATGCTCATGCATAGTTGCTTAATCGTGCATTCATATCCACATGCTTACTCATTTAAACTAAGAATATCCTATGCTTATGATCAATTGCATCCTTTTGTTCATGATGCCATTTAAATGTCTTGACTTAATTGTGTGCCATCCTTTCTACATGTATGACCTCCTAATGAAGACGTAAGCCTACTTGCTTGTTGTAGCATAGAGTTATTAGGGTAAATACACTCCTTTGAGATTGTTGCCCGTCCCGTAGCAATTCTCACCCACACAACACAATTGCTTTGAGAACTTTGTTTTGCATCTTTGATAATTGAATCCCTTGATTGTATTGGCATGCTTAATCTTGGTTGATGAATAATATGTTCATGATTGCTTGATTGTTGAAGTATGAGTCTTGTTCATTCATTTGCATTTGGTTATGGATTTAGAATTGATTTGAAGTGTTCTACTTCTTTTTTTTTTAAAACCTCTTTCCTAGATTCATTAATAAAAGAAAACCCTTTTATTTTCAAAACAAGAATAAAATAAACTGTCATTGACGACCAATCGTGCCGTTGCCGTTTAGGTTGTTAATGATGATTTTGTTTTCAATAGAGTTAGTAGTGAGGCCATTTTAACCGTTGTTGTTCGGTCTTCACAAATGCTCACCCATTTGCGAAAAACCCTTAAGCCGTTTTCAAAACTAAAAACCGAGAACTACGTAGCTTTGAATTCTCCATCGCACCGGGAGATACGTAGGAGCGGGGTCCTGTCCCGTCAAGCGGACTCTTAAAAAATCTTTGTTTTGTCCTGATTTTCAAAGATAACCAAAAATATTCTTCTTCCCTCCTGTTTTCAATAAAACAAACCTTAAAGAAAAGAAAAGAAAAGAAGTAGAATAAATTGCTTTCAACTCAAACTTTTGTCTAAACCACACATCAAGTTAATGGTTCCCTTTCGGTAGAAAGGAGGTGCGGGGTGCTAATACCTTCCTCGTACCTAACCGACCCCCGAACCTACATCTCTACGTTTTCAAAAGACCATCCGCCTTTTCAAGGACTTTTTTTCAATGTTTTGGTCTTAAAATAAAAATATTGGTGGCGGCTCCAAACTTCTTCCGCGTTGTCAAACGAAAAGTCCCAAACCGGATTTTTCGGGCGCAACACCAGTGAATGTCACCAAGAGAACCAGGTTACTAGTTTCTCTTCAGGCCTTCTAATTGTATTAGCAACTGAAAACAGTCTCAATAGTGTGTGTGTGAAAAAGCCCTAGAAGTAGAAATCGAACCATGATACAATTTTGTTGTTCCCAACCAGTCCACTTAGATGATTGCTAATGAAAAATTGAAAAATTATTTTTGTCCAGAAAAGGCTTATCTAAAACATGCTTAGGGTTCACAAAGTTTCATTATGGAGGGAGCAGATACAACTCAAAGTACAAAAAGATAAAAACTTAGCAAAGCAATAAAGACTTACCCAATAAAAGCAATAAAATACCCCCATGCTTGGACTAGGCATTGTCCTCAATGATTTTTCAAATAAAACAACACAAAAGGGGTTAGGATAGCTCACCGGATCACAGCTGCCCTTTGTAGAGTTATTCCTGGGTTCCATTGCTTGAAGCATAAAGACCAAGTGACACATGAAGAATGAAAACATATTTCTGGATCCCATGGCTTGTAAAATGGAAGTTGTATAAGCAATAAGATTTTATTTTCAATTCCCCCTAGATCAAATGTTATTTTCACAAAGGAAGGTGAAAAATAAGACAAAGGAGATGGTCGAGGTTTTCCCTCACCCAAAGTTTCAATACCCAATTTCTGTGATGGTGGATTCTCATCTAAAAGTTTTATGTAGAATTGGGTTTCCTCTGCTGCATTTGTATTTGCGTTGCCTAAAAGGCAATCTTCAAGACTATCTTGTGAAGATGATGCTAAAGAGCAGTCTCGCATGCAATAGTCTACAATATTAATCCTACAGCATGAGTCCTTTACAGACGGACTCCTCATGAAGTTTGAAACTTCAAACTTAACCTTTTCATCCCCCACGTTAAAAACCAACTTACCGTTTTTAACGTCAATTATTTCCCCTGCAGTAGCTAAAAAAGGCCTCCCTAGAAGAATAGGAATTTTGGAGTCTTCTTCAATTTCCATTACAACAAAATCCACCGGTATAAAAGTTTGCCCTACCTTGATAGGGACATCCTCTAAGATTCCAGTGGGGTATTTAACGGAATGATCTACCAACTGTATTGTCATTTTTGTGGGTTTAAGTTCACCTATCCCTAGTCTTTTGCAAAGAGAAAGAGTCATTAAACTTACACTGGCTCCTAGATCACACATTGCTCTGTTTATAGTTTCACTTCCAATTACACAAGGTATGGAAAAACTACCTGGATCTTTGAGCTTTTGTGGCAGCTTGTTCTGGATAATTGCACTGCATTCTTCTGTTAATGCAATCGTCTCATAGTCGTCTATTTTTCTTTTTTTAGATAAAATTTCTTTCAAAAATTTAGAATAAGACGGCATTTGAGACAATGCATTAGTGAAAGGAACGTTGATGTAAAGCTTTTTAAGCAAGTCGACAAACCTTTTGAATTGCTCGTCAAGTTTGTTTTCTACAAATCTTTGGGGAAAAGGAATGGGTGGTTTGTATGGTGGTGGGGGGATGTATGGTTCTTCTCTTTCTTTTTCTGGTTCTTTCTCTTTTTCATTCTCTTCTTGCTCACATGGTAAATTATGTTTTTCACTCACAATTTTGTTTTGGTTTGCTCTTGGTTCCTCTAATTGTTTTCCGCTTCTAAGGGTGACGGCATTTGTTTAGCCATTTGGATTTTGTTCTGGTTGCCCAGGAAATACCCCCGAAGACTTAGAGGATGAAGCCACCTGTGTTGCCACTTGAGTTATTTGATTTTCAAGCATTTTATTATCAGTGGCAATAGAGTCGACTTTTGATACTAATTTGATAAGTGTGTCATTCAAATAACCAGTTTGATTTTTGAATTCTTCATTTTGTTTTGTTTGAGATGACACAAATTTTTCCATTAAAAATTCCAAGTTTGACTTTTGCGGGTTGTTTTGTGGGTTGTTAAAAACCGTTTGATTCTGAAAACCAGGAGGTGGTCTAGGTGCTGGATTGGGTGGAGGATTTTTATAAGAAAATTTTGGATGATTTCTCCACCCTGGATTATAAGTATTTGAAAACGGATCTTCTTTTTGAGCATAGTTAACATGCTCATTTCCAGTACTAGATTCCTCAAGCTGGCATTCAGCTCCAATATGGCCAACAACCCCACATAATTCACATGGTGGAGTAGTAGGAGAAAAAGTTTGTGAGACGGCACTTACATTTAATTTTTCAAATTTTTGAAAAAGTGCGTCCACTTTTGAGGCAAGATGATCAACAGCAGATATTTCATACTTACCTGGCTCTTTTGATGATGTTGGTTTATCTGTTATGGCTCACTCACTTGCCCATTGACAATGGTTTTGAGCCATATCTTCAATGAGTGCATAAGCTTCAGTAAAATTTTTGTTCATCAAAGCTCCACCTGCAGCTACATCAACAGTCATTCTTGTTGCATATTGTAATCCATTATAAAATGTGTGAACAACGAGCCATTTCTCTAGTCCATGATGGGGGCATAGCCTTAACATTTTTTTGAAACGTTCCCAAGCATCATAAAGAGATTCCCCGTCGTTTTGAGAAAATCGAGTAATTTGACTTCTCATTTGAGCTGTTTTACTTGGGGGAAAGAACCTAGTAAGAAAAGCTTGTTTTAATTGGCCCCGGCTGGTAATGGATTCCGAAGGCAAAGAATGTAGCCATGCTCTTGCTCTATCCCTTAATGAAAAAGGGAAGAGCTTTAGTCTTATGGCATCTTGAGGTACCCCATTTAATTTGAGAGTTCCACAGTATTCCAGAAAAATTGAAATATGAAGATTTGGGTCCTTCGTGGGAGAACCAAAAAATTGGTTTTGTTGAACCATTGAAAGCAGAGATGATTTGAGTTCAAAATTATTTGCTTCCACATTTGGATGTACAATGACAGCCGATGGTTCTGCTGAAGGTGTTGCGTACTCTTTGAGAGCACGATTTTCATTAGCCGCCATTTGGTTTTCGGGAATTTCTCTCCTCCTTCTATGTAAGAACCTTTCGAATTCGGGAATTTGTTGAACAGTTTCTCCGAAACTTCTGGTTCTTCGCATTCGAGGGACAAGAGAAGAAAAAGTAAAAATAAAGAAAATAAAACTTCAGTCTAACAGGTTTCGAAAAACTTAATTAATATCACTGTCTCCCCGGCAACGACGCCAAAAACTTGATAGGCCGCAAGTGCACGGTCTTGTCGCGTAATAAAAGAGTTATCGATCCACAGGGAGAGCCTAGGTGATTACCAATTTAATTTTCCAAAGTTGATTAACTGAAAAGAAAGTCTTTTTAGAAGGAAGGAATGTTTTTGTTGATGTTTTAAAGATAAAAAGAGACTTGGGGTATTAGTTTCATCGAAATGATAAGGTTTCCGTTATTAATCCTTTCGACTATTTTCCAGTTTAAAGAACGATATATTTCTTAAGACAAGGCGACGTTTGTAGCAAGAGTTTCCTTTCGGAATACAAACGCGTGTTCTAAACTAATTATCAAGCCTATTTTCATGGTTGATTATTATTAGAACCCCTTAAGCAAAGACCTTTTTATGTCTCAATAAAACCAAAACTATTTTCATGTGTTGATTTTATTGTCTAATTTCATAGATCCAACAACCACACTTCCCCTTTCGGTACATCGTGTGGTGTTTTGAAATAATAATGAAAAGTGATGAAATTAGATTTAAAAATACAAAGCAATTAAGGTGGAGAATAGTCTCGGGAATTAATTAGTAGGAAGCCATCATTTGATGGTTGCCAAAAACCCCAAGACTAAGAAAGTCTACTCACTCATGATCATTGTAGACAAAAGAGGAGAAGAGGAAGATTGCATATTTGTAAATTGCAAGAATTTGTAAAGAAAGCGATAAGTTGCGGAATGTGTAAATTGCAAGAATTGTAAAGAAAGCGATAAGTTGCGGAATGTGTAAATGAGTTAGGAATTAGATGTTAGAATGGCAATAAAATAAATGTTAGGATTTGAGAAAATTGCAAAATTATAAATAGCGGAATTGTAAATGACAAGCAATTAAATTGCTTAAAAAGTAAATTGCAAGGAATTTAAATGACTTGGAAAATAAAAGAGCAAGAAAGTAAAAGGGCAAGAAAGTAAAAGAGCGAGAAAGTAAAAGGGCAAGAAAGTAAAAGAGCGATGTCATGCTATGAGTACATTCTCTTGTTTGAGTCCGTTGGTTTTCCTCCCTTACCACAGTTTCCCGTCCAAGTCTAGTCCCGCCCCGTCCACCCATAAAGTGCATATTCTCCCCATCAGTGCGTATTTGACTTTTGGTTCAAGTCCTCCATACTGGGGCAAGTCTGTGATCATTAATTCCCCTTGATTAATATCATATTCCTTTAGTGCAAGTCTTTCTAAAAATATATATATAATATAATAAACAAGAAAACAAGCTCGCTAGGTTGAAAACCCGCAAAGGGCGGCCTAGGCAAAAAGGAGCGCCCGGTGGACTGAAAACTCGCAAAGAGCGGTCCAGGCAAAAATTAGGGCACAAAAAAAAGGAAAAAGAGCAAACACATGAAGATAGATAAATTATTGTTCTAAAGTTAAGTCTTATAGAAATAAGCAATCGGGATTTGAAATGAAGTTTGGCCATCTCCTCAAAAACCCCAAAATCCCAGAAAGTCCCTTTCCTACCCACCTTGAGCCAAGAAAAACCAAAATCCAAAGATCACCCTAGGCAAGGATCACCCCAAATAAAAAAACAGTGCATCACTTTTTATCAGCTCACCCGAGTCAAAGAAGGAAAAGAGTCATAAAAAAAAGGGAAAAAGAGAAAATCAAAAAAAAGGGGATTCAAAAATGAAAATCCCAAAACAAAAGAAAATACAAAAGAAATGTAAGTGGTGAGACGGTACATGTTACCACAAAATACAAGAGATCCTTGTCTAAATAAGCCTTCAAACACTTCATCATTCCAACACCTGGTTCCATAAACCTTCAAACATTTCCTTTGGCCTCAACATCAAACCCCTTAGTCATTCTACCATGAGACACGAATTTGCTTTAACAGAGCCCAAACAAGCCCAATAACCATCTTCCTCATAGACCATTAACCGTCAATCAACGCCGAACAAAACTCATCCTCCCATTAGCCTCAAACACTTCATTAAGCCTAACCCTCCTTCCTCCACAAAACACCACAATCCCGAAAAGTCCATTCCGATCAATGACCGGTTGCTTTTGTTCTCTCAAATTCTAATCTTAGGACGAACAAGCTTATCTATGTACAATGTGTTTGCTCAAAAGAAAAACAAACGATCAGAAAAAAGAAAGCTGATCAGGAAAGAATAAACCCTCAGAAAAAAGAGAACTGAGGAAACAAAAACGGACAGTCAGAAAAAGAAAGCTGACAAAATAAAAAAAGAGGGACTTGCACTCCAAAACACATTCAAGATGCATTAAAACAAGGTTTAGTGATCACCAGGTAAGGATTCTTTCGCACCAAAAGTCAAGACATCAGTAGAGAACCAAAGATTTGCACTGAGAATACCACTCAGACCCAAAAGTTGGGGCATTCTCTTCACCACCCACACACCCTAGTTTTGGGAAAGTCTGTTCAATGCCCATCCCATGTCACTCCAGTTGTCAATGTCATTCCAAAGTGGGGCAAGTGCATTCCCATTCCTTCACCTCATTCATTCCCATAAAAACCTCACCGGGGCAATCTCTCAACTCACTATCCTAAACAAGACCTTGTCATTCCTTGACTTGCCATAAATGTCCATGCCCTAAACCAATTCCAAGTTAACTGACTCATTCATTCACATTTGCACCCCTATGCATGCTTACTATATAATGCTTCAAAGGAGAGAACACAAGTTGTTTACGTGATATCTAAAATTCAGTCATCATGGAAAGAAAGAGAAAACAAGTGAGGTTGTTTGTAAATAAAAACCTTGAGAACACCAAAGTTTGAATCAAGTTCAATTTTTCAACAGAATGGTCAATAATCATCTCAATTCCTTGCATTCAAAGTCTCGCATCTCATCATCACAAAAATGTCTACCTCACGCATCTAGGCATCTCAATCTATTCATTATAGCATATGCATCAAAGCATTACATTTGCATCTTCACATTTTGTAGCAAAAAGAAAAACGTTCCACGTCAGTTGCACCATATTAATGCTTGCATTTCATAGAGGAAAATAGTAAAGAAGAAAAAGCAGAATTCTTTTCATTGCATTTGCATCATATCAACGTTAGCATTTCCATAAAAGAAAAAGAACAAAAATCGTTGCATCAAACATCAGAGCATTGCATCATATTAATGTTTGCATTTCATAGAAAAAGCAAAAAGAAACAAACAGAAGTTAGAACAGGAGCATTCCATTCATCAAAGCATCAGTCACCGCATACACTTGCATTCAAACATCAAAGCATTATGTTGATATTTGCAAAGAAGAAGCAGATACAAAAGAACAAAAGCATTCCATAATATTCAAGACATCAATCATGGCATGCGTCTGCATTACATGTGTCATTCATTGCATTGCTAAGTAGAATGCGGATGAACACAAGATGTTAATCCTCATGCCTAGTTCTAAGAATCAGCACTTAAAGTGTCAATCTTCAATTCTCAAGTCAGTCATCCTGGACTTGTCAGTCTCAAAATCTCATTCCCAGTCACTCCTTCAGTTCAGGGTTCAAATTCCCTCAAGTCCCAAGTGGTTCATTAAAGCACGCTAAGTGTTCGTCCTCATTTACTGTTTTCTCATCAGCACGCCAAGTGTTCATTTACTGCTTTCTTTCTAGCAAACCAAGCATTCATCATCTTTGCATCAGACATCAAAATACAAAATCATTTTCAATAAATAGGAGACTAAGTCGAATGAACATTCGAAATAGTCATCACGATAGGACACTTGAATTGATCACTCAAGAATCCTAAGGTCCCTATGCAAAAAAAAAAACATTCAGTGTCGTCTACATCATAGTAATGTTTGCATTCCAGAACCAAAATTCATCATCCCATCAAACATCAAAACAATACAGTTGCATCACATCAATATTTGCATCTCATAGAAGAAAAGAAAGCTAAAACATCCCATGTCATTCATCATTTCATATTATTCATCATTTTATAGCAATATTCCCATTTCATCGAAAAAGGCAAAGAAGGAAAAGTTTTTCATTGCATGTCATCTGCCATTTCATTACATATTATCAAACACCGAAATTTTGCATTCGCATAAAAATAGCAAAAAAAAAAGAAATTCAGACGTTTGCAAAAGAAAACAGCAATCATGACATTTGCATTGCATGCATTTGTTCATTTTCAGCTGCAGGTACAAAGAGAGGATGAGCACTTCGGTGTTAGCCCTCGCCCCCATATTCCAGAAAATGCTCCCCCAAGTTGGGAGAGTTCAGAAGAAAAAAAGAAACAGAAAAGAAAAGAAAAGAAAAGAAAGAGAGAAACAAAAAGAAAAGAAAAGAGAAAAAAAAACGAAAGAAGAGAAGCTAGAGAAAGAGAAAAAGACATATAAGAACAGGAGAAAATCATGCATTCATCAGACATAAGCAAAAGAAAAAGAAAATCATGCATTGCGTACAGACAAGAGAAGAAAAGGAAAACCATTGCATCCATCCGACATAGACAAAGGAAATAAGAAACTCATCATTCATCATAAGAAAAAAGAAAACAGCAATCATGGCATTTGCATTGCATGCATTTGTTCATTTTCAGCTACAGGTACAAAGAGAGGATGAGCACTTCGGTGTTAGCCCTCGCCCCCAGAGTCCAGAAAATGTTCCCCCAAGTTGGGAGTTCAGAAAGAAAAAAGAAAAGAGAGAAATAGAAAAGAAAGAGAGAAAAGAAAAGAGAGCGCTCAAGCGCGCATTGCGGATCGGAGCACAGAGATCGTCGCTCCCTTCTGCCCAGGTCTCACATCGTGTACGAGCAACGCGATGGACCGCAGCCCCATGCGAGGCGCAACGGAATAGTTGTATCAAGCCTAAGATACAGTGGACGCCGTGCATTGATCTGTATATCAGTTCCGGAGCTGATAACGATCCCCCCGGTCGCTCGAAAGGCCAGCAGGAAGAGCGTGCTCCTCAAAGCCACGTGCAAACTCGGATTCGTCAAGAGTTCGTTTAAGGATTACAGGTTTTAGGCAGCCTGGGCAATTTACCGCTTTTTGCACGCCAAGTGCCCATTTACTTTTCTGTTTGCACGCCAAGTGCCCATTTACTTTTCGGTTTGCACGCCAAGTGCCCATTTAATTTTCTGTCTGCACGCCAAGTGCTCATTTTACTTTTCTGTTTGCACGCCAAGTGCCCATTTTACTTTTCTGTCTGCACGCAAGTGCCCATTTTACCGTTTCTGTTTGCACGCCAAGTGCCCATTTTACCTTTCAGTCTGCACGTCAGTGTTCATTTACTGTTTTCGCATCAACACGAAGGTGTCTATCTTTCAAAAAAAAAATTCGGATTTCTCCAAATGGACAAAATTGGTATAATTTCTGAATTCTTTATTTCTATTTTACCTTCAAAATATGTCTCGCGCAATTCATATTTATTGGTAAAATCCAAATAAAGAGGGGCAGCTGTCATACCCCAATTTTGTCCGACTTAGGTCCAAACCCTAATTTTCCACACAAAAAATATATAAGAAATTATGCATTGCATTTTGGGTCCTAGAAACCATTCCAAAGTTTTTGAAATCATTTTTAGGGTTAGAATGCACTTTTTGGGAAATTAGGGTTTTTAGGGTCAAAAAGGGCATTTTGGTCATTTCTCACAAAAGGGTCTATAAAAATAATTTTTGCATGAAAATATTTTTCAATAAGCCTCATGCATGAAAATATTTTTTAGAAACTATAAAATTGATTTTATCATGCATATAATGTACTCTTGATGAATAAGGAAGTTATCCATGTTTTTAGGAAGCACTCAATCGATTACATCATATCCTTCCTTCAAGCAAATAATCGATTATCTACTTGAAAATCAAGGGGATAATCGATTATCCACTCTGAAAATCAAAGGGGATAATCGATTATCTACTCTGAAACAATTCAGGAGCATAATCGATTATCCCATGCTTTCAACTAAGCAGCATAATCGATTACAAGTATTTTTGGAAAGTTTCTATGATTTTTGAAAGCCACTAATCGATTACACATTTCATTTCTTCAAGCCTATAATCGATTATCCTCCTGAAAAGTGTTCAGGAGCATAATCGATTATCCTCTTTTATAACTACACACCATAATCGATTATCACCTATTTTGGAAAGTTTCTATGATTTTGGAAAGGGCCTAATCGATTACTCAAGGCTAATAATCGATTATCATTGTCAAAACATCCCGAGCCCTTAATCGATTAACATACACCAAGTGTTTTTCAACTAATCGATTACTCTGTTTCCTAAAATAGATCAAATCTAATTTCCTATAAATAGGCGCACCAAATTTCATTTCCAACACACAGATTTTCACAAGATCCGAGAAACACACACATTTTTCACGAGATCAGAGAAGCCAATTTTCGCAGATCTCATCTTTTCAGAAAAACTCTTCTATATTTTATTTGTGCTCTCTTCGTTCCGTTGGTCCGTCAGAGCTGATCTTTCGCTAAGAGTTAGTTGGGGTTGCATTCTTCAAGTTGTAAGATCCGCCTTCATTAGAGGTATTTCTGTCTTTACATTTGTCATTATTTAATTATTGTGATCCGTGCCAAAACTGCCCTATGTGATTCTACTTAGCCTTAGTGTTTGTTTACTTGTTCTTGTATATTATTGTCCATTGTTGATGATGAATCATATGATTCCCACTTATGCCTAGTGCATCATGTTCTAAGTGGTGAAGATGGTCTCAGATGATTCAACCTCCCCCTTTCAAACCCTTTTAGTTTATATGTTGTTTAAGTTGATGATTGGCAATCTGATTCACACTTGTGCACTTGTGCACTTAATCTTAAGTGTGAGGATTGACCAAAGTGATTCAACATTCTTTGATACTTTGGTCGCTAAATAATTTGTTTGCTTATGCTGGCCAATGATCATGATTGAGGCAACTCTTTTGCTTGAACTTACAGTGTCATCGTCTACTCTCATATAGAATATCATCAATACTTATATAGGTCCATTCCTTACATTGCATCTTCCACTAGATGTGCATTTAGATTCCCTTGCGTTTTGTAGAAATATTTGAGTATGGTTCTCGCCTAGCATCTTCCACTAGATGTGCATTTAGGTTCAATCTCGCCTACTCTTGTATTTTGCTTAATGCCCAATTCAAGTTCCTTCCTTGCCTATCTATGTGTTGTGATCTAATATGTGTAGTTTAGGCTTGATTCTTGTTTGCGAATTCAAATATTGTTGCTTAATGATTTGATTCCATTGATTGTGTTAGGCTTGAATACACCAATTCTTTCTTGCATTCATTGTTTTCATTTCTAAACGACCTGGCACAAAAACGGTTACTAGTGGCAATCCATCACAACCTTTGTTGGTTTGACTGTCATGAAAGCCTCAATTTCAAAAGAATTTTCGTAAGCATAAAGCAAGCTACTAGTGATAATCCATCACAACCTTTGTTGGTTTGATTATCGTGAACGCGTCCAATTTCAAAAAGCATTTTTCTAAGTATCAAAGAATCAAAAACAAGTTATTAGCGGTGGTCCATCATAATCTTCGTTAGTTTGATCACCATGAAAGCTTGCATTTACAAAAGGCATTTTCAAAGAGAGTTACTAGTAATGATACATCATAACCTTTGTCAGTTTGATCATCATGAAAGCTTTCATTTTCAAAAGACGTTTCAAAAAGATTTTCATTTTTCAAAGCTAATTAAAACTACGACGCTTTGATTCCCATTTGGGATACGTAGGAGCGAGCCACGCCTCGTCAAGCGCAACAAATAAAACTCTCTTTTCACAACCATCAACAATTCGTTTTCATAAAACAAACAAAAATCATTTTCAAAACCATTGTCGCTGGTGGCTAATCAGAACTTTTGTTCGTCTAGCCATCGGTAGCAATGTCTTTTCCCAAAGAACAAATAAGCGATGATCATCCATAACTTTGGTTAGTTTGATCATTCGCGCCAATCAATCTTTTTCAAAAACTATTTCAAAAGAACAAATAAAAACCAGTTGCTACTAATAGTTAATCAGAACCTTTGTTCGTCTGACTGGCAGTAGTGACTCTCATTTTCAAGGGTGCTTAACGGTGGTTATCCATAACCTTGGTTAGTTTAATCATTCGTTAAGTGCTCGTCATATTTCAAAAAACCCACTAAAAAAAAGATAAAAAAAAAACAAAAACTTTTCAAAAAGACAAAGAAGAACTACGTAGCTTTGAGTTCTCCATCGCACCGGGAGATACGTAGGAGCGAGCCATGTCCCGTCAAGCATTTTTTTTCTAAAAACCCGTTCCCCCCTTTTTCATAATAAATAAAGGTTTTCATAAAGAGTTTTTTCAATAAGAAGTAGAGAGGCAAAATTAAGTATCTTCAAGTCAACACACTAAAACCACACATTTAATTAAAGGTTCCCTCTCAATAGAGAGGACGTGTGGGGTGCTAACACCTTCCCTACGCGTAACCGACCCCCGAACCCTATTCTCTAGTTTCGCAAGACCAGTCGCTTTCCAAAAAAGGTTTTCCTAATATTTTCCTTAATAAATATTGGTGGCGGCTTCATTGTCTTAGGAAAAGTTGTGAACGAGGAAGGTTCTCCCTCGGGGACTTTTTCGGGCGCAACAAGCGAGAAAGTAAAAGGGCAAGAAAGTAAATAAACAAGAATTAAAAGAGAAAGAATTAAAAGGGCAAGAAAGTAAATAAGCAAGAATTAAAAGGGCAAGAAAGTAAATAAGCAAGAATTAAAAAGAACATGAAGAGTAAATTGAAGTTATAAATCTTAGAGAGTTTTTTAGAGTGATTTTCTCACAAAATTCAAGTGTTCTTACAAGTGAGGATCAAGGTCCTATTTATAGGAAAATATGAGGGAAGGGGCAAAATGGTCAATTCAAGTTTTGGCAAAGATAGCCATCAACAAGTGGACAAAGCAAGTTGGCACAGATATCCATCAACAAGTGGACAAAGCACTTTGAGTGGAGGGGCAAAATGGTCAAAAAGAAGTGAAAAATCAAGTTGGCAAAGATGGCCACAAACAAGTGGCCGCAGCCAAAATTGACTGCTTTTTGGCGCCCTTAGCGCCCTGTCTTGCGCCAGTCCTGCGCCAGTGTTGCTCCTTGGCGTCCTTGGCGCCCTGTGCTGCGCCAGTTTGCGTTGTACTGCTCCTTGGCGCCCTTGGCGCCCTGTGTTGCGCCAGTTTTGCTCCTTGGCGCCCTGTGCTGCGCCAGTTTTGCTCCTTGGCGCCCTTGGGGCCCTGTGCTGCGCCAGTTTTGCTCCTTGGTGCCCTTGGGGCCCTGTGCTGCGCCAGTTTTGCTCCTTGGGGCTCTGTGCTGCGCCAGTGTTGTCTCAAAAATTGTTCCTCCTCAAATATTTTCTTTATTCTTTATTTTAGCTCATATTTTCTCTTTTGCTTCAAAATAAAACCTGAAAATAAAAAGTAAACATTTGTAGTAAAATAGCTCAAAAATATAATTAAAATACCAAATAAACCTAATAAAAATAACTATTAAAAAGACTCTAAAAATAGACTTATCATCTGTTCACCTTCTGCTAGGGGATCTTCATGGATAACCTTCAATTTTTCTTTTTCAAAAATAATGTTAGTGGGCATAAGAATGGGTCCAGTGGTGAGGGGTGGAGATTGTGGTTGTTGGTGAGATTGTGTTGGGGTGGGAGATTTTTCTTTGGTGGCTATTTCAGTTTCTTTTTCTGGTTTTGTTTGGGTGGTGGGTGGTGGGGTTGGTGTTTTTGTTGGGGATTTGGATGGTGATTTGTTTTGGGAGGGTGGTGGTGATATGGGTGAAGTGTGTTGTGGTGGTGTTGGTGATTTGGGTGGAGATTGGTGAGGTGGGGTCTGCTGGAGGGGGGGTGTAGGTGATTTTGGTGGTGATGGTGGAGTGGTTTGTTGTTCAGATTGACTTGTGGATTGTGTGGTTGTTTTGGTGGCATATTTTTTTCTTGCTATAGCCTCCATGTTCACTTCTCCTTCTTCACCCTGCTCACTTTCTGTTTCATCCTCCTCAATATCCTTCTCTATGTCTCTCACAGTTTTCTTTACTGCCTCATCTTCCTCAGTGTCCTCCCACTCTTCACTCAACATCTCTGGCTCCTCCTCAGTAATTTTTTTCTTTCCCTTCTGCTGTTTCTTTGTCACTCTCTTTCTTTTTGGCCTTACTTCCTTCTCAAACTCCTCTTCTTCATTAATTTCTTCCTCCTCTTCCTCTCCTAGTGTTTGCAAAACCCAATTAGGAAACACAGGGGTTTCCACTCGTGTTGGCACTGCAGAAATTTCCTGGAACCTCAGTTGCAGCCAGTCATGCTGTTCTTGTTGAAATTTCCATACTGCTTGGTGCTTCTGCATTATATGCTCCTGCACTACACTTGTGGATTCTTTTGCAATTTTCAGTTTTCCCTTAAACTCGGCGGATAATGGACCAAGGGGTATTTTCTTTGTTCATTTCCATCAATTGGGACACCAGCTTTCATACATAGTTCAGTAATCAAACCTAGAAAAAATAAAAATCCCTTCTGCTTAATACTGCATGCTAAAATTTCCCTAGCAATTAATCTTCCTATATCCACATTGCTTTCAGTTAAGATTGTGTCCATGAGGATCAATCTTCCTTTTGACAAAGTATATGTGTGTGAAGTAGGAAGAATGGATGCATCAATGAACAAATGCCAATTTCCTAATTTTTTGATCATAAAACTACTTCTCATTTTAAATTCTGTGTTAGTAAACTTCTCCCAAACAACATTTTCTTCAGCAATCCTGGACTTAATCCTAATCATATCTTTCTTTCCATATCTTTCAAAATTCTCCTCAAACTCACTTCCATTATATGTTAACATATAGTGGTCATTAATTCTTTTAGGATCAAACAGGACCTTCCTACCTCTAACCAAAGAAACGTATTGGGGCTTACCTCCCTTGGAATCAGGAATCCCAGCATAGAATTCTCTCACCACTTGCTCCACATAAGATCCTCTATGTTGCAAGAAAGTATCCCAATGGAGGTTAGCCACTATAGACATGAAAGAGGGGTTGGCTTTTATCATATTGTAGCCTCGTTCTGATAGCATCTCCATTTGCCAAAGGTGAGCTTTTTCTGTTGTCATAGGTGCAGATGCACTTGATGGTTGCTTCGCCCCTTCCCTGGATGATGCTCCTGCACTAGGTGCAGATTTGCCAGAACCTTTTGTTGCAGCTTGTTTCTTTCCCATTTCTAAGTTTGATTTCTGATTGTGTGAGTTTGTGCGTGAGGTTGAAGATGAAGTGAGATTGGGGAAATTTGGGGATTTTCTTGAGATATGGGGGAGAGTTTACGGTTTAGAGAGATAGAATGCAATAGTAACTTCGGCTTAATCGAAGGGAAGTTTAAATGGTGAATGGGGGTTAGTGGAGGTTGATTTGATGGGTGTTCTAGCCGTTAGGCTAAGTGGAGGGACATGCGTGAGGACACGTGCATCATTAGGTAAGACAACACACCATCTTAGCCATAGATCATGATTACTTTTCTTGATGTGCTGGCCATTTTTGAAAGACTTTTCACCCAAGAAAATTTTGAATTCCTGATGCAGGAGCACTGAACATAGGGTGGTGCAGGTGCATGCAGTGCAGCTGCCCTAAGAAAATCACGCTCAATGTCAAATAGCATACTAAGAAAATCACGACTGGAGAAAGCAAAGACCCTAAAGGCTAAGTCCGACTAGGTCGAACCGCTCTGATACCAACTGTAACACCCCGGTATAATTAACATGTAAAAATACCCAAGTGAGCCAAAGTATAAACATCAGAGATAATAATACCTGCTTAGACACTGAATACCACTATAAAATTTTTGCTGAAATAAAACATGACCGTCTTATACACAAATAAGACCATACGGTACTCAGACCATAAACTGTCAGCAACTGTGGTAATCAGAGTCATACAAGAAAGCGGAAAGAAAGATAAACAAAACACTAATGCCATAGTGTTGTGGTACATAGACAACAGAAGGAAAAATAAACTTAAACATAAAGCTAAGTCATCATCCATCTCTCGGGGCCACCTACTCGTGCCTCTGAGGTTTCTTCTGTCCCTGTTTATCTGTAAAACAACAACATTTAAACAGTGAGATACAATCTCAGTGAGTTCTACCGAGACCCCTATCTACCCTCTCGGTTCAGTTATGAGTCTTATTTAACTTTACACGACATCGACTGCGCGAACGCTAACTCCCGATGAACCGTATTGTTTTACACATAGCATTCCACCGACTGCCTCGAGGCTAATCCCGGCGGACCTGCTATAACTCAGTGCGTCACCGACTGCCCCGAGGCTAATCCCGGCGAATCACACTACAAAAATCATAGTAACGTACCACCGACTGCCCCGAGGCTAATCCCGGCGAACGTTACTTAATATTTTTCGACACACCACCGACTGCCCCGAGGCTAATCCCGGCGAACCCCTTGCCGATAATTGTTTCACTATCGGCTTCAGAGCCTAGGGTAGGGGATCATGACTGCCCCTCCTAGTATGTCAACATGGGTCGTCACCCAAACTCGATACAATATATATATATATATATATATATATATATATATATATATATATTTATCTTCAATAATATGAACTCATAGTTCATATTTATCTTCAATAATATGAACTCATAGTTCATTTGCATTACAATATATATATATATTTGCATTATATGAGGGTTAGGAAAGGATTAGGAAAGGATTAGGATCGTAACGGAATCATTTTGGGTACTTTGAAAATTTTGGACAGAACTGGGCGCACGGGTCGTGCCCCTGGACGCACGGGTCGTGCGCCCTATTAGACATTTTTAAACACTGGAGCAGAACTAGGCGCACGGGTCGTGCGCCCTGGACGCACGGGTCGTGCGCATTTGACAGCATTGCCAAAATGCCCTGTTTTATGAAATTTTGCTTTCCGATTGATCCGAAACTCGCTCCGATCGATTCCTAACTCAAAAACAGACAATACCAGACAATATACCAATTCAATCAACATCAAACAATCAAGCCATTCAATCAAAAACTCAACGATTACGAATTTCGTTAAAACGCAATATATTCCAAAATAACGTTTTCGACTCAAAATCTTTCGAAAACAAGTCACACAATTCATTTCAAAACGGAATAAACCTAAACGTGAGTAAAACTCACCCTTCAAGCGAGAGTCGTTGTAGAGCCGAAATCACCGATATGTCAAAATCACCGAATCGAACCCAATCAACACCGAACCGCTCCTAACTTCGTTCCTAAGCATGATTAAATCATCAATTTCATCACACAATTCACGATTTCGCCAAATCACCTTCAAAACCTCCCCAAATTCGTAGGCCATAAAATAGGGGAAAAACCGGATGAAATCTTACCTAGTTCTTGGGTTATGATGAGGAGAGTGAGATGATGAAGATGGTGAATTTTGGAGGGGTGGGCTTCACTCCTCTTCTTCCTTTCTCTTCTTATTTCCTCTTCTTCTTTCTCTTTTCCTTTTCTTCTTTTCTTTCTCTTTTCTCTTCTTTTCTTCCTCTGTTTCTCTTCTCACTCTCGTGGACCCTTCTTTCTTTTCTTTAAACACACACACACACACACACACACACACACACACACACACACACACACACACACACACACACACACACACACACACACACACACACACACACATATTTAATTAATAAATAAGTGGTAGCGTGGTCCAATTACCGTATTGATCTTAATCCCTTAATTCGATTTTGAAACTTCCTTGACCCGTATTATCCGGTTAACGATCTAATGTCATCCAATAAATGATTTTAGTACTCAATAAATTTACCAGTCGAGTACTAAATTATTCCTATTGGGTTAACATCCAAATAATTCGCCTAATTATTTTGAGGATGTTACACCTAACCATCTTGATTTAAGCTTTCCAGAGAACAATTTCAACCTAGAATTATATAACAAGACCATTCATCCTTCTTTAAGTTCTCTTCTTTGGATTCTTTTGTCATGCCATGCTTTGGTTTTTGCTTTGTAAATTTCTGCATTCTCATAAGATAATTGTCTAAATTCTTCTAATTCATTTAATTCCAAAAACCTTTGTGCACCTACCTTGTTGAGATCAAAATTTAGCTTTTTTATAGCCCAATATGACTTGTTTTCCAACTCAACAGGTAGATGACATGCTTTGCCATAAACTATCCTATAGGGGGACATACCTAATGGTGTTTTAAATGCTGTTCTGTATGCCCATAATGCTTCATCTAAATGTAAAGACCAATATTTTCTTGTTGGTCCAAACATTTTTTTCAAGCATTCTTTTAATTTCCCTATTGGATAACTCAACTTGTCCATTTGTTTGAGGGTGGTAGGCTGTAGCAATTTTGTGTTTTACCCCATATTTAGCAAAAAGATTTTCAATAAGTTTGTTGCAAAAATCTGAGCCTTCATCATTGATGATTGCTCTTGGGGTGCCAAATCTAATGAAAATGTTTCTTTGAAGAAATTTACTAACTGACTTGTCATCATTATTTGGTAATGCTACTTCCTCTACCCATTTGGACACATAATCAATAGATACTAAGATATATTGATTGCCAAAAGAAGATGGAAAAGGACCCATGAAATCCATGCCCCATACATCAATTTCTAAAATATTGGTTCTAGGCATTTCATGTCTTTCAGAAATATTACTTGTTCTTTGACATTTGTCATGAGTTTTGACCATTAAATATGCATCTTTAAACAAAGTAGGCCAATAATAACCAGACTGTAATACCTTAGCTACTGTTCTAGTGCTTCCAAACTGACTTCCATATGGTGCAGCATGGCAGTGCAGGAGCACTGCTTGCTGTTCTTCTTCAGGGATGCATTTCCTCATTAACTGATCTGGACACATCTTATAGAGAAATGGATCATCCCAATAGTATTTTTTGACTATATGGAAAAATCTCCTTCTTTGTTGGTAAGTCATATCCACTCGTACCACATTGCTCACAAGGAAGTTGACTAGGTCAGCAAACCATGGTGCACCTGCACCTGGTGCAGGAGCACTGGGTGCTGTTAAAGCAATTGCTAACAGTTTTTCATCAGGAAAACTTTCCTTGATTTCTCCTTCCTTTGTACTTGTTCCTTCACTTTCAAGTCTAGATAAATGGTCAGCAACTTGGTTCTCCACCCCCTTTTTGTCCCTGATTTCAAGATCAAATTCTTGAAGGAGGAGAACCCATCTTATTAACCTTGGTTTTGCATCTTTTTTTGAAATTAAATATTTGATGGCAGAATGATCAGTATAAACAATAACTTTGGTGCCAACCAAGTAAGATCTAAATTTTTCAAATGCAAAAACCACTGCTAAAAGTTCTTTTTCTGTTACAGTATAATTTATTTGAGCTTCAATCAATGTTTTGTGTAACATCCTGGGCCCTTTTCTGACTTAGTAGGCTACCCAAAGATGCACTCATGACCTTCTCCACCCCCCATGTGGAGTTTTTGCCTTCCGTGGGAATCGAACCATGTACCCTGAGGCTTAGGTACATGCTCAATGCATTCCCACTACCAATTGAGCTACTAAATGTAACACCCCGGTATTTCTTTAACAAAGAAATACCTAAATATACAATTTGGTATAAATCAGAGTATAAAAATTCCTGTTTAGATATACATCTTTACAAGAAACAGCGGAAACTATAAAAATATAACTAATACAAGCTCGAGTCATACGACCGAATACAGAGACAACTACAGAAGAACAAGGACAATAATAAATGAATCAATCTTCAATCTTCTCATCGAACCCGACAACCAACTGTGCCGCCTTCTGTCCTTATAACCTGTTCTCTGTAAAAACAACAAATATGGATTGGGTGAGACAACTTGTCTCAGTGAGTCCTACCGTGCCCCCTCACTGACACTCGGTTCAATTTATTAAACCGTTACAACAAAAGCTGACATAATAATGTCTTATTTATTAATCGAAATGCCACGCACTTCGTGAATTTATTTCACACGTACCGACTGCAATCCAGTGCTAATCCCGGTAATCGTGTGTTCCACTTATTAAACCGTTATCAAATATAGATAATTAGCTATCACAAGCTATAATCGAAATGCCAAGCAAATCGTGTTCACATTTTTATTTAGTATAAACCGATTGTGAACCCAACGTCACGAATATCGGAAATACCATAGTCTTAGTTTAGCATAAACCGATTGTGAACCCAACGTCACGAATATCGGTAACCCGTGAGTTGACCACGCCAAAACACATTCAGGGCCATAGGTAAGGGGTCATGACTACCCTCCCTAGTATGCTACTTGTCGGATCGTCACCCAACGCGATACATATGACAATACGTATCAATTCTCGAGAGTTAGATAATTTATATCTTCTTTTTCATTTTGATCACCAAAGGATCAGTCATATAAGCTCATTAGATAATTTATATCTTTTCGATCACCAAAGGATCAATCACATAAGCTTATTAGATAATTTATATCTTTTCGATCACCAAAGGATCGTTCGCATAGCAATTGGATAAACAATATCCATATCGATCTATAATCCGTTTTGATGAATAATATAAAACATCCGGCATTATAATCATAATCAATTGACATATATAACATATATATTCAGTCGGTCCATCAGACGGTGTACCCACACGTATACTAGGGTTTCGGTTTTTCAATCAAATATGCTTTTGAAACTCTTTTTCACAATCATGAATTGAATAAGTTCAAAATACGGTTGTCAATAAGGCAATATCCTTAAAATGGGTTGGGAAGAAGATTAGAAGTGATTCGGGATCGAAAGGAGCGACGAAATGAGAAATCGGAGTCCGGTAACAGCAGCTCACGCACGGTCCGTGCCCAGGGGCGCACGACCCGTGCGTGATTTACCAATACCACACAGCCAACCCGAAGAGGGCGCACGGTCCGTGCCCAGGGGCGCACGACCCGTGCGGCCTGTTCTGTCACTGAATTCTAGTTTCTCATTCCGCTTTCCATTTCTCGCCCAAATCGAATTCCGATCGTTCTCCAACCTGAAAACGGATTTAATAAACAACATTCCAGACCATATTCCAGTGAAAGCACTTAAAATCACAATTTCATAAATTGTTCAACAATTCAATAAAAACCGTAAAAACGCGATATTGTTCAAAAACGGTTTTCGGTTCCAAAATCTTTCGAAAATTGATAATTGCCTTATGACTCAAAACCGATATATTTTCAAGACACATAAAAATAACCCTATCCGTGAGTAGAACTCACCCGGTTGACGATCTCGCGAGAAATTACGCCGGAACACGGACGGCCGGATTGTAACCACTCGAACAATCCCCGTAGTCACGTACACGCTCCTAGTGCCTCCGCATCTGAACTCGATGGGTCCCACATGCACCACCAATAACTCGATCAAATTCTTGCTACTGAACCCCACTTCAGTATATCGAACTGATGACGTTCGAGACTTCGGCGAACCGAACTCAAATTCGACGAACCACATTTCCAGCATTCTTCTTTCTGTTTTCCAGCAACATGACTCAGTTTTGCAACAGGCATAATTTGGTAAATCCGTGACCAAATCTACTCAAATCAGTGCCCATTGCGAAGATAATTTCGTCTACTTTCAAATGGAAGAAGTTTCACGCGCATGCATCCAGTAGGTTGAGAGATATTAACAAAACAAGGTGACTGGTCCAGGACAGTGTTTGATTCTGAAACCGTAACTTGGGGACATGATATCTCCTTCATTTCTCCATGAAATCATACGGTTCTTGTGTCCAAAATGAAGAGCTTTTTGTCTAGTTTCCAGAGGGACAAAAATCACGATCATCGGAGTAGTGTACAGTGAGATACGAAGAAAACAATGAAGGTATGTAAAAAGGATTTTACCCAGAAATTCTAATGAACATAGATCATCAACCCCATCACTTGCATCTTCGAAATTGAGCTCCCCCTTTCTGTACCAGTAGTTCCTTAACCTTCAAAATATCTTCTAATTCACAAAATGGGTTCAGAATCCCTTCATCTCTAGCTCATAGTGAACATGCAAACCAACAACAAACTCAACTCCTCCATATCCCCCATGGAAGCATATAACTCGAAAATGGAAGTGAGGGAAGGAGTGGGAATCAGGTTCTGAAAATGGTACCATTGAAGAGAAATTCGAAAATGGAGTTGAGAAGTGGTAAGAACACTTACATGCACTCAAATTTGATGAAGCCCCACCTCCTCCTTCCTCTTTCCTTTCAAGCTTTCTTCTCCCTCTTTTCTTAAGTTTTCTACTTTCATTTTTTTTTTGTTTCAGCTGAAGTGAGAAGGAGGTTAAAGGGGGTGGGTTCAGCTGAGTGGTGATAAATGGGTTGAGGGTTTAAGTGATGGTAAAATGACCAAACTGCCCTTGGCCCATTAGTCCAAGGTTTCGGTGTTAAAACCCCTATAATCCTACGATTAACTACAAGACATAGATCCTACGGCTAATCTTTATACGAGACGCGATTAATTGTTTCAATCAATCAATAAATCTTTGATGTGAGGTGAAATGACCATTTTACCCTTCGGCTGAATTGTTCATTTAAACCATGACTAAGCCACAATTAAATGTAGAGTAGGATTTCTTTGGACTTTTCCTCGACTATTAATCCCCGAGACACGACTAATTATTCCGAAAAATAATCACTCGGTCTTAGGCATCATAGTACGAGTCTTTAAAAATTAGGGATGTTACAATCATCCCAACTTTTAAAAAATTTTGTCCTCAAAATTGACAAGACGAACCTCTAGCAAAAAGATGTTGATATCGGGTAATCATATCCTCTTCTCTTTTCCCGAGTAGCCTCTTCGGCTGAGAAGCCTTCTCAGACTACCTTGACAATCGGAATAGTCCTTGACCTCAATGTCTTCACGCCACGCCCTAGGATATGACTAGGATAAGGTTGGAATGATAATTCCGGTCGAAGATCGATCGTTTCAACGCTCAACGGCTGAAGTGGATCTGGAATACATTTTCTCAACTGAGACACGTGAAAGACATCATGAAGATACAGACTTTCTTCAGAAATTAACTATTCCGACCTCTTGGAAGCTGACATTAATTGTTATGGACAATGGAATGCCTACAATCTGTTGAGGATACGAACTCATAGTTAAGGTATCCACACATCATGCACTATCGAAGTCAGGAACTCGGAAGGTTTCAGCCTAGCCGTAGCTTGAACTGGAACGAAACGATGACTTTAAGGGAGTTTCTTTGGAATCAAACCATACGGTATCCAGAAGAAAAGTTTTCTTTTCTTCCCGAGTTACGCTCACATAGGCGCTTGACTCATTTTACTAAAAATCTCGACTGAAGCAACAGAGTTATTTTATAAAACAATTTGACTCTCAGTCCAAGGGATCTAGAAACGATTTTTCTTGCAACCGAATCCAGGGAAAACTCTAAAATAATAGTAAAACATTCTTTCATTAAATCAGTTCCAAAGCTTGAAAGTACAATAGTCTCATTTGAATCAAAATTCTTTTCAATGGGGCTTTCCAACAACAATAGCTTGAAAAAAATACGACTATACAAAACGATAATTCACCCCAACTTATAGATGACCTTACTCAATGTACGGCGCTTCACAAAGCTGAATCTTATTCTTCGGTATTTAAAATTTACGAGTTTGAAAGTGAGAGTAGAAGTGTTACTTTGTTGGAATCAACTATTTGTGCGATCAAAATCATACAAACTTCCATTATCGTGCTTGAGTTTGGCTCCGTTAAGATAAAACAATTGGGTTCGTTCGAGGAAAGGATCGGGAAGGACATTGAGCCGAAAGGGAAAGTGGGTATTTGTTTTAGAAATTTTCCCACGCCGCTATTCTATTCGATTCAATTCATTTCCCTTCGATTCCTTTCTCGAATCAGTCCAAGATAAAACTTCGAGGTTAGAACAAAGGCTTGTATTTCGTGACAAAATAGACACGACTCAATTGTCTCAAGAGACTACACAATGGTTATAGGATGCACTATCAAGGACTCATGTGTCATACATTCACTGTCCAATCATTTAGTCGCAGACCGACATACGGTTCATCCTCCGACCTTCTCCCATCATACGGGTGTAGTGGGTGAAAAGGGAAAAGCGCTACACATACCCAACTCATCGGATTCTTAGAAAAGCATCGTGTGCTGGACCACAATCGGACAATTCCGAATTCAGCACATACTTGATTTATCGACATTTAACCATAGGTCAATAGAAATAGGAGAATTAGCATTGACCCATCCGATGGATCCAAGTCACAACAACTTACTGTTGATGTTAACGAATTCAATATTAACGATTGGAGTTTCACTTTAGTAGCGGAAGCTTGAATGCTATAACATTCGAAGGATGATTTCCCAAACATGGCTTTTTCGGAGTTTTCTAAGTCAACGACTTGTCCAATTCTGGCTGTCTTCCTAGATCAACTAGGCTTGAACTTTGATACCTATGTTTCATAGATCCTCGATCACTCAGATCCTAAGGAGATGCAATTTTCGATATTGGGAATCCTACTAGAACGACATACGGTCTTCTTTCGGAGATGAGATTTAGAGTCATTCTAGACAATCTTTGGTTTCTCTATTAACTTCAGCGTAGCAATTATCCTCGGATTAGTTACGGAATTGGAATTACGGTGGCACCAGGGGATTTTGAAAACAAAAGTTATTTCGGGAATCACACGAGCACACCATGAGTGTCTCCGTATTGATTCGTTGAAATTGGATTTATCCTTTAAAATTTTCGTTGGCCCAGCTTCTTTCCGAACTTCCGCGACTATCCAGATATAATTATTACATTAGACTAATCAATACAGCTTCAGAACGGGTTCTAGGAGTCTAAACTGACTGATTAGAGATCCTTTTACCAATTTCCCGTACAACAGGGAGGTCCACATTCCACGAATGCTTAGAGTTTACGGTTCAGATTTAAAACAGAGGTACACTTCAAAATACAATTGAAGATATGGTTCACAACCCATTCATCGGTGTAGATATTCCTGTTAGCTTTCCAACGCCTCTCGGAACATAAAAATCGGAGTTCCGTGGTAGAAGTTACGAACAAAATGATTCGGAAGACTAACGAGAATTTCTCACAGACCGTGATCGGAATGCTTCCAGCAGCGGATTGAAATAAGGTTACTTCTACCGATTCCACATACTGATCTGCTTTGAAGGATCTGATTCATAATTCCTGATCGGGACTTAACCTGATCGGCACTTATGATTCCACTAGTCAATACTGACGACGGAGTATCTTTACTCAATTGGCTTTGTCATCTGTCACATTGTGACTCGGAAGAAGAAGAATTGGAATCTATGCTTAAAATTAACCGATACGGATTTTCCTTGACTGCTGCCCTAACTGGGATTGACTGACACCAGAAGGTAAGATTTATGATGAAAACGATATCTCGAAAACTGATACGCTGACTAAATAAAGGTCAGGGTTTTGGGTGTTAACTAATCTGACAGATTTCAGGATACTGACGTTACTACTGCACAATGGCTCCGCTTGATTTGTACTTCTCGATAAGATCTACGATGTCTTATACTGCGACTCACTAGCCGCATCCGATTCATTTACTGAACAGCCGCCCACAGTTTCCTCGAACCATCGCGGATGTCCATCATGGTTTCCAAATGTCATATGTAGCCCTCTGCTCCTACTGCGTGTTCTGATGAAACGAGAAGGCTGAGAATCCTATGGTGTAGGGTCTCGGACATTTTCGGGGCTGAGGCAACTATCTGTCATAATTTTCAGTAACTTACATGAAACATTGAGTGGATCCTGACTCAATACGTCACATAATATACTAAAAAGATCTGACATATAATTGTCTAAGTCCCTGGCTGACTCGATCCTATGTTCTCGACCCGAAGGTCACTACGTCCGACAAGGCCGAACCGCTCTGATACCAAATGTAACACCCCAGTATTTCTTTAACAAAGAAATACCTAAATATACAATTTGGTATAAATCAGAGTATAAAAATTCCTGTTTAGATATACATCTTTACAAGAAACAGCGGAAACTATAAAAATATAACTAATACAAGCTCGAGTCATACAACCGAATACAGAGACAACTACAGAAGAACAAGGACAATAATAAATGAATCAATCTTCAATCTTCTCATCGAACCCGACAACCAACTGTGCCGCCTTCTGTCCTTATAACCTGTTCTCTGTAAAAACAACAAATATGGATTGGGTGAGACAACTTGTCTCAGTGAGTCCTACCGTGCCCCCTCACTGACACTCGGTTCAATTTATTAAACCGTTACAACAAAAGCTGACATAACAATGTCTTATTTATTAATCGAAATGCCACGCACTTCGTGAATTTATTTCACACGTACCGACTGCAATCCAGTGCTAATCCCGGTAATCGTGTGTTCCACTTATTAAACCGTTATCAAATATAGATAATTAGCTATCACAAGCTATAATCGAAATGCCAAGCAAATCGTGTTCACATTTTTATTTAGTATAAACCGATTGTGAACCCAGCGTCACGAATATCGGAAATACCATAGTCTTAGTTTAGCATAAACCGATTGTGAACCCAACGTCACGAATATCGGTAACCCGTGAGTTGACCACGCCAAAACACATTCAGGGCCATAGGTAAGGGGTCATGACTACCCTCCCTAGTATGCTACTTGTCGGATCGTCACCCAACGCGATACATATGACAATACGTATCAATTCTCGAGAGTTAGATAATTTATATCTTCTTTTTCATTTTGATCACCAAAGGATCAGTCATATAAGCTCATTAGATAATTTATATCTTTTCGATCACCAAAGGATCAATCACATAAGCTTATTAGATAATTTATATCTTTTCGATCACCAAAGGATCGTTCGCATAGCAATTGGATAAACAATATCCATATCGATCTATAATCCGTTTTGATGAATAATATAAAACATCCGGCATTATAATCATAATCAATTGACATATATAACATATATATTCAGTCAGTCCATCAGACGGTGTACCCACACGTATACTAGGGTTTCGGTTTTTCAATCAAATATGCTTTTGAAACTCTTTTTCACAATCATGAATTGAATAAGTTCAAAATACGGTTGTCAATAAGGCAATATCCTTAAAATGGGTTGGGAAGAAGATTAGAAGTGATTCGGGATCGAAAGGAGCGACGAAATGAGAAATCGGAGTCCGGTAACAGCAGCTCACGCACGGTCCGTGCCCAGGGGCGCACGACCCGTGCGTGATTTACCAATACCACACAGCCAACCCGAAGAGGGCGCACGGTCCGTGCCCAGGGGCGCACGACCCGTGCGGCCTGTTCTGTCACTGAATTCTAGTTTCTCATTCCGCTTTCCATTTCTCGCCCAAATCGAATTCCGATCGTTCTCCAACCTGAAAACGGATTTAATAAACAACATTCCAGACCATATTCCAGTGAAAGCACTTAAAATCACAATTTCATAAATTGTTCAACAATTCAATAAAAACCGTAAAAACGCGATATTGTTCAAAAACGGTTTTCGGTTCCAAAATCTTTCGAAAATTGATAATTGCCTTATGACTCAAAACCGATATATTTTCAAGACACATAAAAATAACCCTATCCGTGAGTAGAACTCACCCGGTTGACGATCTCGCGAGAAATTACGCCGGAACACGGACGGCCGGATTGTAACCACTCGAACAATCCCCGTAGTCACGTACACGCTCCTAGTGCCTCCGCATCTGAACTCGATGGGTCCCACATGCACCACCAATAACTCGATCAAATTCTTGCTACTGAACCCCACTTCAGTATATCGAACTGATGACGTTCGAGACTTCGGCGAACCGAACTCAAATTCGACGAACCACATTTCCAGCATTCTTCTTTCTGTTTTCCAGCAACATGACTCAGTTTTGCAACAGGCATAATTTGGTAAATCCGTGACCAAATCTACTCAAATCAGTGCCCATTGCGAAGATAATTTCGTCTACTTTCAAATGGAAGAAGTTTCACGCGCATGCATCCAGTAGGTTGAGAGATATTAACAAAACAAGGTGACTGGTCCAGGACAGTGTTTGATTCTGAAACCGTAACTTGGGGACATGATATCTCCTTCATTTCTCCATGAAATCATACGGTTCTTGTGTCCAAAATGAAGAGCTTTTTGTCTAGTTTCCAGAGGGACAAAACTCACGATCATCGGAGTAGTGTACAGTGAGATACGAAGAAAACAATGAAGGTATGTAAAACGGATTTTACCCAGAAATTCTAATGAACATAGATCATCAACCCCATCACTTGCATCTTCGAAATTGAGTTCCCCCTTTCTGTACCAGTAGTTCCTTAACCTTCAAAATATCTTCTAATTCACAAAATGGGTTCAGAATCCCTTCATCTCTAGCTCATAGTGAACATGCAAACCAACAACAAACTCAACTCCTCCATATCCCCCATGGAAGCATATAACTCGAAAATGGAAGTGAGGGAAGGAGTGGGAATCAGGTTCTGAAAATGGTACCATTGAAGAGAAATTCGAAAATGGAGTTGAGAAGTGGTAAGAACACTTACATGCACTCAAATTTGATGAAGCCCCACCTCCTCCTTCCTCTTTCCTTTCAAGCTTTCTTCTCCCTCTTTTCTTAAGTTTTCTACTTTCATTTTTTTTTGTTTCAGCTGAAGTGAGAAGGAGGTTAAAGGGGGTGGGTTCAGCTGAGTGGTGATAAATGGGTTGAGGGTTTAAGTGATGGTAAAATGACCAAACTGCCCTTGGCCCATTAGTCCAAGGTTTCGGTGTTAAAACCCCTATAATCCTACGATTAACTACAAGACATAGATCCTACGGCTAATCTTTATACGAGACGCGATTAATTGTTTCAATCAATCAATAAATCTTTGATGTGAGGTGAAATGACCATTTTACCCTTCGGCTGAATTGTTCATTTAAACCATGACTAAGCCACAATTAAATGTAGAGTAGGATTTCTTTGGACTTTTCCTCGACTATTAATCCCCGAGACACGACTAATTATTCCGACAAATAATCACTCGGTCTTAGGCATCATAGTACGAGTCTTTAAAAATTAGGGATGTTACATTTTGCTAGCATAATAGATAGAATGAAATATTTAATCATACATTTTCCCTAGGACAGCTCCCACGGCAAAGTCACTAGCATCACACATCAATTCAAAGGGCTTGCTCCAGTCTGGTGTGACAACTACTGGTGCAGTCACTAATGCCTTTTTGAGCCTTTGGAATGCTTCCATACATGGTTCATCAAAGTTGAAAGGTGCATCATTTTGCAAGAGTGTACATAATGGCTTGGATATCTTTGAAAAATCTTTAATAAATCTTCTGTAGAAGCCTGCATGACCTAAGAAGCTCCTAATTCCTTTGAGAGTTGTTGGAGGCGGTAGTTTTTCAATAACCCCAATCTTGGCTTTATCCACTTCAAGTCCTTTCTTTGACACTTTATGACCCAACACAATGCCTTCTTGTACCATGAAATGGCACTTCTCCCAATTGAGCACTAAATTTGTTTCCTCATGTAACATCCCCAATTTCGCTAATTTAAATTATTTAAATTAGCAAGAGGTCGAGATGATTAATTAGCATTATTGATTAATTATCATATGGCGAGTTAATTGGGATTTTAAGCGAATAGGAACACAGGGGTATTTTCGTCTTTTCCACGCATAAGTGACTTTCAGCTGGCCCACCTTTCACAAAACTCACACACACGCATTACTTGATAATTGGATAATTATTGTTTGATTAAGTGATTTGAAGTGGATTAAGATAGATTTAAGTGAGATTGTGGAGTATGAATCACTTAGGGGCAAAAGGGTCATTTCCACCCCATTAAAATTCAGCTCACTTAAACAACAACAACAACAACACACTTGTTGCTGAAACCCAACAGAATTTTCAGAAAAAAAAACATAGAAGTGAGAAAGAGAGGAGGAGAGGGAGAAGGGAAGGGGAGCATTCAAGGATCCTTCATGCATGTTCCACTTGATCACACCATTCAAATCCATTTTTCCTCTTCTATCTCCTGATATTAACATCTTCCCTTACACCAACCCCAATCCCATTTCACCATTTTTGAGTGTTAGAGCTCCACCTTGACAAAGGTGGAAGATTTCTACTTGCATGTTAGTTTGGAGAGCGGTAGAAACGATTTCGATGCCTACATCACAGATTGGAACTGTCTAGGAGGTGATTCAGTTACTGGTTTCGAAGTGTGTAGAGCTTGGGTCCAGCTTAGAGCTCAAATGCATGGTCACACATGGTTGAAGATGAAACAACAAGTGCAACAGAAATTTCTGCTGGAAAACCCGTATGACCTACCTCCATTGTTTTCATCGTATCTCACTGTACACTGCTGCTATGATCGTGATTCTTGTCCCTCTGGAAACTAGACTCGAAGAGCTTCATTTTGGGCACAAGAACCGTATGATTTCATGGAGAAATGAAGGAGATATCATGTCTCCAAGTTTCGGGTTCAGAATCAAGCAATGTCCTGGACCAGTCACCTTGTTTCGGGTTTATCTCCCAAGTTACTGGATGCATGCGTATGAACCTTTGACCATCAGAAAGTAGATAAAATTATCTACACAATGGGCACATGTTTGAAGGGTTTTGGCCACTATTTGACCAAGATACGCGTGTTACAAAACGGCTCACTGATTCTGGAAAACGGATGCAAAATTGGAAGTGTTGGTTCCTCAAATTTCGGATCGAATCGCCAAAGTTCGAGAGACGCCAATTCCGTAGTCAAGGAGGAAGTTCAGTAGCTGGATTTGGGATTGGTTTCTGTTCCGAAGTTCAGTTTCGAGTATCGGACGAGTTCGGTGCGAGTACGTGATTACGGGGATTGTTCGAGAGGTTACGGTTCGTGAGGACGTGATTTCTCGCGAGGTCGTCAAATCGGTGAGTTCTATACTCGCTTAGGGACGTTTTGTTGTCGAGTCATATTACTTCCTGAAACGATATTATGGAAAACCGCTTTGCGAAAACTTAACGAAAATGTTTTTATCGAAAAACCGTAAATCGCATAATTGCTCGAATTGATTGGATTGTTGAATTATGATATATGTTGTTGGACTGTTTAATCGCTTTCGCTGGTCTGGAATAATAACTGTTATGTTAGGGTCTCGATCGGAACGGAAAATTGGAATCGGAACGGAATGGAAAAACTCATGAAAAGTCTGTTTTCTGGAAAACTGATAGAGACGCACGGATCGTGTGCCTACGAGCACGGGTCGTGCGCCTCCATCTGATACGATAAGAACTGGATTTTTAAAACACGCACGGATCGTGCGCCTAGTCGCACGGGTCGTGCGTATGTCCCTGGAACTTTCTAAAATTTTAGTGGATAACACACGGATCGTGCGCTAAGTCGCACGGGTCGTGCGTATCCTTCTGGAAATTTTCTACAAACGGTTGAACCACACACGGGTCGTGCGCCTACACGCACGGGTCGTGTGAGACTTTCTGACCTTCAATTTCAAAGTACCTTTTTATCCATTCCAAATGATTCCAATCCTCTTCTAATCCATTCCCCAAGGTTCCACAATAATGAAAAGATAACGATGGTAGAGATTGAACATGTTCGATAGAAAGTTTGTGTGTTAGGAATAAAATGAAAAACCGCACTTAGAGAACGCGAGAGTACATATGTCAAGAATGATAATAACACACGGTATTTGACTGATGTTGTACACTGTAATTGACTGATATGGTACATGGTACTTGACTGAAATGACTAACAGCCCATTGCGGGTACACAGACTGAAAAGGTATAATAAATACAAGAGGAAAAAGGGTGACGACCCTAAGAGGTTAGCATACTAGGGGAGGGGAAGTCATGAGCCCCAAAACCTAGACTCAAGAATGTTTCCCCTGCTAGAAATAGCGGGATGGGTTCACCAAAGTCAAGAGATGCCTATAAAATAGGTAGACTGAGGTGTTATGCTAAAAACATGGAACAAAGATTGCATGCTTCATGTGTCGCTTAGGAGGGCCATGAGCATGAAGGTTACAGGAACTAATGTATTTCCACGTGGTTGCTTTTTAGGACCACGAGTTTAAAACAAGGCATAATGAACCGCTAGAGTAGTAAGGGGTCTCGATAGGACTCACTGAGATAATGTTTATCTCACCCTTCATATTTGTGGTTTTTTTACAGAGAAACAGGGGAAAGCAAAGGCGGTAAAGCATGGTTAGCTGGTGTGACTCTTGGAGTCATTGAAGACCTAGTTTAATGTTTTAGACCTTTGTTCCGTTTATTGTTTCTATGTTCCGATTGTATAACTTTTGATGTTAAGTTGTAAAATCGTTTCCGCTACTTTATGTTTTGAGTATTGAACACCAGGATTATGTACAAGTCTTAAGTTTTGGAACTTAAGCATTTTCAGAAAGTTTATGAGGTTCAGAGAACCATTTGTTAAGTATTATCGAAAGTTTTAGTTGTGTTCAATATTTCAATAACAGGAAGTTACTCTGATGTATGCCATTTAGTGCATTTCGGTGATTCTATATGTTAGAATTTATCGGGGTGTTACACCTCACATCTTCTGAGAATTTCTTCTAAGTTAGACAAACAAAGTTGAAATGTCTCTGCAACTACAGAGAAATCATCCATGAATACTTCCATTGATTGCTCAATGAAATCTGAGAATATTGACATCATGCATCTTTGGAATGTTGCAGGTGCATTACATAGTCCAAATGGCATCCTTCTAAATGCAAAGGTACCATAAGGGCATGTAAAGGTTGTTTTCTGTTGATCATTAGGCTCTATGGCAATTTGATTCTAGCATGAATACCCATCTAAGAAACAATAAAACTCTTTACCTGCTAGTCTATCCAACATTTGATCTATGAATGGTAAAGGAAGGTGATCCTTTTTTGTGGCCTTGTTGAGTTTTCTGTAATCCATACATATCCTCCAACCTCTAACAGTTTTGGCTGGTATTAATTCATTCTTTTCATTGGCTATAACTGTCACACTCCCTTTCTTTGGTACACATTGCACAGGACTTACCTATGCACTATCTGAAATAGGGTATATGATTCCAGCATCTAGCCATTTAATAATTTCTTTCTTTACAACCTCCTTCATGATAGGATTTAACCTTTTCTGTCCTTCTATACTATGCTGGGAATTGTTTTCCAAAATAATTCTATGCATGCATATTGAAGGGCTGATTCCTTTAATGTCTGTCATTTGCCAACCTATTGCTTTTTTATGCTTTCTTAAGGTACAAATGAGATCATGCTCCTGCTCTATTGATAAGTCAGAGGCAATGATCACTGGAAGTGTATCATCTTCCCCTAAGAAAGCATATTTCAGATGTTTGGGCAATTCCTTCAATTCTAGTTTTGGAGGTTGTTCTATTGAGTATAAATTCTTTTTGAGGTTAGGATCTTCTAGATTAAGAGGTTCATAAGTTCTGGTCCATACCTCTTTGGTTGGTCTTTCACTTGGCCGAATGTCTTTTTCCAGATTTTCCTCATCAAGCAGTGCAGGTGCATCTGGTGCAAGTGCATTGGTGAGGTGATCATATTGCTTATGGAACTGCTTCTGCAATATTTGATCAAGAGAGATGATGGCTGAGCATTCTTCATTATCCTCTGCAGGATACTTCAAAGTATTCATCACATTGAATTTCACCTCTTGGTCATTTACTCTCATGGTTAGTTCTCCCTTCTGCACATCAATCAGCGCTTTCCCAGTTGCCAAGAAACGTCTCCCAAGAATGAATGGTACTTCCTTATCTGCATCAAAATCAAGAATAACAAAATCTACAGGAAACACAAATTTGTCAACCTTAACCAAAATATCTTCAATAATTCCCTCTGGGTAGGCTATTGATCTATCAGCAAGTTGAAGTGTCACTGTAGTAGGCCTAGCATTTCCAATTCCAAATTGTGTAAATATGGATTTAGTCATCAAGTCGATACTTGCACCTAAGTTACATAATGCACGACCTGTACAAAATTTTCCAATTGAGAATGGAATTGTAAAACTCCCAGGATCCTTCAATTTCCTTGGAATTTTGTTTTGCAAAATTAGACTACATTCTTCAGACATAGCAACTGTTTTAAAATCCCCTATTCTTTTTCTTTTTGAAAGCACATCTTTTATGAATTTAGCATAATTAGGCATTTGTTGAAGTGCTTCAACTAAGGGAACATTGATGTGTAATTGTTTTAAAATTTCAAGAAACTTACTGAATTGCTTCTCCTCATGTTCCTTTTTTAATCTTTGAGGATAAGGAGGAGGAGGGTATTCTGGAACTAACCTTGGCATTAGAACTTCTTGAGATGCAGGTGCATGAGGTGCTTCTGCAGCTTGCAAACTTTTTTCTTTTCTGTTTTTATTTTTTTTCATTTTCTCCCTTACCTTCACCTTCAATCTCATAAGGTTCTGCAAGATCCTTTCCATTTCTAAGAGAAATGGCTTTCACCTGTTCCTTACCTGGCCTGTGGGATGTGGTAGCTTCTGTGTTTGATGGTAGTGTGCCTGTTGGTCTTTGATACAGAGCTGTTGCTAATTGTCCTACTTGATTCTCCAAATTCTTTATAGATGCCTCGTGGTCTTGCCTAGCTGTTCTAGTTTCACTAATGAAGGATTTGAGCAACGCTTCTAAGGAGTTATCATTGGCAGGTGGTTGTTGTCTTTGGTAGTTTTGAGATTGAAATCCTAGTGGTGTGACTGGTGCAGCTGCATTATGTGCAGGTGCACTAGTATTGTTCCATTTAAAATTTGGGTGGTTCCTCCAGCCAGGGTTATAGGTGTTAGAGTAAGGGTTGTTATTCCTATTGTATCCTACATAATTGACAGAGACAGGGTTTCTAGGACATTCTTCATACAAGTGACCTCCTCCACAATACACACAACTTGTATCTGTAACACCCTAAATATTTAATTAATTTATTTAATTAAGTATTTAGGAATTTATTTTAATTTATTGGATATAATTTAATTAATTAAAATTATATTAATTTTATGTTGGTGGTATTAGGAAAAGGAGGCGCTACTTGAATGAACTTGGGCTTAAGTGAAAAGCCCAAGCCCATGACCCATAAGCTATGCGAAGTGGCTAGGTCAAGGGGTTAGAATTTGGTGTTGGCATTTTGCGAATTATGAGAAGAGAATAGAGAGAGTTGCGAATTGAGAGAGTGAGAAGTGAGAGAGGCGCGCGAAGAGAAGAGAGGGAGGGAGAAGAAGGGTTTCGCAATTCTCAAGGCTTTGGCTCGTTGTGTTGCTGTGGTTACTCGTGGTGCCTTCAATCATCTTCCACGGAGCATACGTTTAAGAGGTAAGGGTGAGCGTTTCAATTTAATATAATTGGGTATGTGGTGGGTTTTGTGGGGTTTGATGTTGTTGTGAATTTGAGATGTACATGTGTAAGATTGATGAAGGATTGGATTAATTGTGATGTTGTTTTGATGAATTGTTGATGTTGTTATGTGTAATTTCGAGTTTTTGATGTTTGATGACTGTTCGATGAAATGGCCATTGTGTGCTCATGTGGGGTGTTTTGGGTGAAACTTCGAATTCGGGGCATATTTTACCGTGCCATCTTTTGCATTTGCGTGCCCAAATTCAATTTTAAACATTTTGGCTCGAGTGGTTTTAGTTTTGCGCGTGTCATTTTGGAGTTGTCTCGGTGGGTGTTGCTGTTGTGCGCATGTGGGGTGTTTTTGGGTGAAACTGTGAATTCTGGGCATTCTGCCATTCTGCCCGCCAGTCGCGCGTAAGTCACGCGTCACGCGCAAGTCACACTGGGCAGTTTCTGCCATTCCGCGCGCCAGTCGCGCCTAAGCCGCGCGCCACGCGCGAAGCCTCTGAATTTTCTGCTCTTTTGTGCGCCATTCGCGCGTAAGTCGCGCGCCGCGCGCAGCCTCTGTTTTATTACTGTTATGGCAATTTAAAATGTGATGTTTTCCACTTTGAAAAGATGATGTTTTTTTTTATTTAAATGTGATGTTTCCTAAGCATGAAAATGAGATGTTTTCCAAAATTTAAATATGTTGTTACTCAAATTTTAAATATGTTGTCACCCCAAATTTTTAATGTGTTGTTACTTAAAATTTAAAGGTATTGTTACTCCAATTTGAAATGTGATGTTTATGATGAGGTTGTGGTATCATTGTGATAATTATGACGAGTACACTCTATGAGTGCTTTATGACGACGATGACAAGTACTCCGGGTGAGTGATTTGGTGATTGCACATGTGTCCATAGTGTCTCATAGCATGTGCATATTATGACGAATAGGCTTCGGCCTCTTATTGACGTAAAATAGTGACGGTGTGCCCTAGTGGCTTAATTATGACGAGTATGGTACCATCATGCATGTACCCAGGCGTGGGTTGCATTTTCATGCACATACATGTTTATGACTTGTGGTAAGAAATTATGACTTGAGTTAGCGTTTGGTGACGATGAGGTTGATGATAATGATGATGTTGTATGACTGGTTGCTCATATTACTCTACTATATGCTTGATTATGTTTTGTTGAAATTCTCACCCCTTCTGCTTGGAATGTTGCTCTATTGTGGCAACGCTGCAGGTAACCGCGAGTGAAGGTCCTGTTGCCTTCTTTTATAGCTATTGGGATGTCTGTCGAGTCGCTCTCTGATACTGTGACACCTAGGGGGCGTGGTTGAAGTTGTTATTTAATTAATTAATTGTTTAATGATTACATTGATGATGTGAGACGTGTTTGAGTGGTAATAGTTGTTAGACTTGAGAGTCTATAAAAGTAACCTTAGAGGGGGGGTGAATAAGGTTATAGGTGATTAATGGATTCTTTTTCAATTTAAAAACTTTTTCGATATTGGTTTGGATAAAATGCGGAATAATAATATTTGACCAATATAGAAGGAGTAGAATGAGATGATGGACAGATCAATATTGTATACAGCAATAAAATAGATAATGAGAAGAAAGATTACAATATGATATATTTGCACAGTTATATTGAGAATATGATAATATAAGCAGTTATGATAATATCAATATTATAAGCAGATAAAGTGCAAAATATAAAGAGATAGGGAAGAGAGAGAGACACAGCAATTTAGCGAGGTTCGGGATAAAACCCCTACGTCCTCGGCCTTAGGCTTTTCAACCCTTGGACTTAGTAACCACTATATTGAAGAGAGTTTGATACAAACAGTCGACCCCAATATAAGTGAATCTCAATTCCCCTGAATTGAGAACCCAAGCACTCTTGCTAAGGATTTCTAAACCAACTCAATAACCCTATTGAGAGACCCAAGTACACAGCCCAGGATTTCAAAAACACCAACTCAATCACCTGATTGAGAGACCCAAGTACAAAGCCCAGGATTTCAAAAAACCACCTACTCAATCACCTGATTGAGAGACCCAAGTACAAAGCCCAGGATTTCAAAAACACCAACTCAATCACTTGATTGAGAGACCCAAGTACAAAGCCCAGGATTTCAAAAACACCTTTAAATAAAATAAATTACACAGTAGAGTTCTATGATCCAATCACTTCAGAGAATGAGTCAGTTTAGAAACTGAGAGAGATGAGTGATCTTAGGATATTATGGTGTTACCAAGTGGCTTCAGTCTCAAGAGGGGGGGTGAATTGAGATTTAAAAACTTTTCAGATCTTTCAAAAATGTTTTTCCCCTTTTCAATGACTTAGATCAATTTTCGCGCAGGTTAAGTGGAAGCGAAGGAATTAGGATATAAAGCAGTGCAGCGGTATAATAGTAAAGCAGGAAAGCAGTAAAGCAGTATAATAGTAAAGCAGGAAAGCAGTAAAGCACACAGAGATTTATCCTGGTTCGGTCACCTCCTAGTGACCTACGTCCAGTCCTCACACCCTTGTGAGATTTTCCACTAAAACAACAACAAGGCTTACAGGTGCCTTGGAAAACCTTTACAGACTTAGGCACTCTCCTCCTAGGATACCCCACCTATGGAGAGCCCTCAAATCTATCAATACAATAACAAGAGATACCCCACCCCTGTTACAATCACCTGTCCTAGAAAGATACCCCACTTCCTAGTACATGCAGCTACCCTAGAGAGATACCTCACTCCCTAGAACAAAACACAACAATTAAATAATAAACAATTGTAAATGCAGAAATACCTCTAGTGTAGGCAGATATTACAACTTGAAGAATACAACCCCAACTAACTCTTAGCAACAGATCAGCTCAGACAGACCAACGGTACGTGACGAGCAAAAGTAAAAGCGTAAAGAGTTTTTCTCAAAAGTTCTCTGATTCGTGAAATGGGTTGTATGAAAATGAACGTGAAGCATTTCCTATTTATAGGCTATGAGAATTTCATTTTTACGTTGAAAATAGTGTAGGAATCGATTCTTTGTTAATTGGAATGGATCTAGGAATCGATTCATTTAGGTAAGGAATCGATTTTATCTTGTTTGTAAAATATGGGAAATCGATTCTTGAGTGCCATGGAAAGCTAGGAATCGATTCTATACTTAGTGTAAATATGTAGGAATCGATTTTCAGCTTGCCTGAGACAAGTGGGAATCGATTCTCACTTTGTGTGAAAAAGGTTGGGAATCGATTCTTCCCTTAAAAATATTTGGCTCAGAAATCGATTTGTATATTGAAAAACATGGCCTGACAATCGATTTATAGCTTTTCTATTTTACCTGAAAATCGATTTTGATATATGTTTATGCATGAGAAAAATCGATTTTGTTAATTAAAAGTTGATAAGAATGTTTACGTAAATATGCATGCAACTTTAAAAAACTTTGTGAGTGTGTGAGACTTTGAGATACGAGCTGACCTTTTGAAAGAGCTTACACTTTTTCCTAAGACACACCCAAACCCTAAGGACTACCCTTATATTTAAGGACTACCCTTAAACTTGAATCTTCAGTTCTTGGCTTGCTTGTCTTGGATTGTGACTTTGACGTTTAGTCACTTTTATTGACTTTGACCGTCAATCTTACCTTTGTCTTTTTCATCATCAAAACATATCCTGCAATATCAGGTTACCTGCAACACAAGGTATCCACATTCTCCCCCTTTTTGATGATGACAAAACATTAACTCATCTCAAGGTGGGAGGTTAGTTCAAACAGATAATGTATACGATACTCCCCCTATCATGATGCTCCCCCTGTTTTATTGGCTGTATGCAAATAAATGCAAATGCATGCTGAATATTAAAACATTTATTCTAAATATCAAAAACTCTATTCTTCTCCCCCTTTTTGTCATGATCAAAGAGGGCAACATGTAATCACAAAAGCGAATCTAACAGCATGAAGAGGAATCAATGATTCCAAGTTCTCTTCGTATGAAGAAAAAGTTTTCTTTTTGTAAAGGTTTTGTAAAAATATCAGCTAGCTGTTTTGCCGATTCCACAAATTCGATTACACAATCCCCTTTTTGGACATGATCTCTAATAAAATGATGTCTTATCTCTATATGCTTGGTCCTAGAGTGTTGGACGGGGTTCTTTGAAAGGTTGATAGCGCTGGTATTGTCGCATTTTATAGGAATATGATCTAGATCTATACCATAGTCAAGAAGTTGTTGTTTCATCCAGAGGATTTGTGCGCAACAGCTCCCTGCTGCAACATATTCTGCTTCAGCAGTTGACAGTGCGACGCTGACTTGTTTCTTACTGTGCCATGATACTAATGCACTACCTAGTATGTGACATGTTCCACTAGTGCTTTTTCTATCCAACTTACATCCTGCAAAGTCAGAATCTGAATAACCAATAAGACTACATGTGGCACCTTTTGGGTACCATAAACCAACATTTTGAGTGCCTACTAGATATCTCATTATTCTTTTGACAGCTACTAAATGTGATTCTTTTGGATTTGCTTGATACCTAGCACACATGCAGACACTAAACATGATGTCCGGTCTACTAGCAGTTAAGTAGAGAAGAGAGCCAATCATACCTCGGTATTTGCTTAGTTCTACCGGTTTACCTTCTTCATCTTTGTCTAAGTAGCATGAGGTGCTCATTGGTGTGGACATTTCTTTTGCTTTGTCCATTTCGAACCTTTTGAGTAGTTCTTTGCAGTACTTTGATTGAGATATGAAAATGCCGTTGTTTGTTTGTTTTATTTGAAGCCCAAGGAAGAAGTTGAGTTCTCCCATCATTGACATTTCAAATTCATTCTGCATAATACTTGAAAATTCTTTGCACAGCAATTCATTAGTAGCACCGAAAATAATATCATCCACATAAATTTGCACGAGTAAGATGTCATCTTTTGACCTTTTTATAAAAAGTGTAGTGTCAACTTTTCCTCTTTGAAAATCATGATTGAGTAGAAATTTGCTCAATCTTTCGTACCAAGCTCTGGGAGCTTGCTTTAGACCATATAGAGCCTTTTTGAGTTTAAAAACATGGTCTGGTTTTTCGAAATTTTCAAAACCAGGAGGTTGTTCAACATACACTTCTTCTTGGATAAAACCATTTAAGAAAGCGCTCTTAACATCCATTTGATACAATTTAAAATCCATGATTGATGCAAAAGCAAGTATCATGCGAATAGCTTCTAATCTAGCTACAGGAGCATACGTTTCATCATAGTCTATTCCTTCTTCTTGATTATAACCTTTAGCAACTAGTCTAGCTTTGTTTCTAATTATTATACCTGATTCGTCTAGCTTGTTTTTAAACACCCATTTTGTGCCTATTATCTGGTGTTTATCAGGTCTAGGAACTAGATCCCACACTTCGTTTCTTTCAAACTGATTTAACTCTTCTTGCATAGCAATAGTCCAATGTTCATCAACTACGGCTTCATCTATATTTCTAGGTTCAATTTGAGATACGAAAGCCATATGATTACATGCATTTCGAAGAGAGTTACGAGTAGTTACCCCTTTTGTTACATCACCTATGACATTTTCAAGCGAGTGATCCCTTGGGATTCTCCATTCCTTGGGAAGTTCACTGCTTGATCCTTCTTCTGACTTCTCTTGAGGGGTGGTTTTTGTTTCTTCTTCTTTCTTCTTCTCACCTGTCTCTAACTCTTCAGGTTCATCTGCAATATCAATAACCTTTCCCAGCCTTTTGGGGTTAGTTTCATCAAATGTAACATGTACAGATTCCTCAATTACCTTATTTCTTTTATTAAAAATTCTAAAGGCCTTGCTAGATAAAGAATAACCAAGAAAAATTCCTTCATCAGCTTTAGCATCGAATTTACCTAGGTTGTCTTTTCCATTATTCAATACAAAGCATTTGCAACCAAAGGTGTGAAGGTGTGAAATATTTGGTTTTCTCCCCTTGTAAAGTTCATAGGGGGTTTTCTTTAAAATAGGCCTAATTAGAACTCTATTCATAACATAACAAGCAGTACTTACAGCATCCGCCCAAAAATATTTTGGGATGTCATGATCATTTAACATTGTTCTGGCAAGTTCCTCCAATGATCGATTTTTCCTTTCAACAACTCCATTTTGTTGAGGAGTTCTAGGTGCTGAGAAGTTGTGATTTATACCAAGTTCTTCACATAGGAATTCGAATTTTTCATTTTCAAATTCTCCACCGTGATCAGATCGAATTGAGACAATCTTCAGTTCTTTCTCATTTTGAATGCTACGAGCAAGCTTTTTGAATGCTCCAAAAGCTTCGCTCTTGTTTGCCAGAAAGAGAGTCCAGGTATACCTTGAATAATCATCTACTATAACTAGAGCATAGTAGTTTCCACCATAACTTTTTGTCCTTGAGGGACCAAATAGATCCATGTGTAACAGCTGCAAAGGTTTGTTAGTAGACACAATATTCTTTGATTTAAATGACACTTTTACCTGTTTACCCTTTTGGCAAGCATCACACAATTTATCTTTTTCAAACTTGATATTAGGCAAACCACTAACTAGATCTTTAGACACTAGCTTGTTAAGATGATCCATATGAATATGAGCTGTCCTACGATGCCATAACCAAGAGTTTTCTTCCTTACTAATGAGGCAACATGCATTATGTGATGAAACACTATCTAAACTCATCATGTATATGTTTTCTACTCTGTTTCCTATCATTCTAACTTGTTTACTTTGTTTATCCTCAATGATGCATGAACCTGAGTCAAATATTACTCTATTACCTTTATCACAAAGTTGGCTAATGCTTAAAAGATTATGTTTAAGACCTTCAACATAGAGCACATTATCAATAGCAGTAGATAAGTCTTTACCAACTTTACCTTCACCAAGGATTCTTCCTCTGTTATTGTCACCATAAGTCACATGACCGCTTGATCTGGGGGTAAGAGTTAGGAACTTTGTAATATCTCCAGTCATGTGCTTTGAGCATCCGCTGTCAAGGTACCAATCTGACCCCCGTACCTTGAAGCATACCTGCATTGGTTCAAAACAAGGTTTTAGGTACCCAAATCTCTTTGGGTCCTTGTGGGTTAGTGCTTGGTATGGTCCTTTTGGGAACCCATACCTTTTTCATAGTTTGCTTACCTCTTGCCCTGCAAACAGAAGCTGTATGTCCAGGTTTATCACAATAGTAACATCTAATATGAGGTTTAGTGGAAAACTTAGGTCTATGATGCATATTGCTTTTCACGAAATTATTTCTCTGAATCCTAAGATGCAATTTGGGCATTTTGTCTATTGTACATTCAAGTTCATTGATCTTCTTTTCATGTTCTATACATTTGTCACATGCATAATTTTCTTTAACATACACAAGTTTATCATTTTCTTTCCTAAGCTCTAATTTTTCTTTGGTTAAAACATTAATTTCATCTTGAAGATTAGCAATGATTTTCTTTGATTTATCTAATGCCTTAGCTAATTTCATAGAATCATCATGCAATTCAGTGAAAGCTTCATATAAATCATCATATGCATTTTGTAAAGAGTCAGGGTTAGAAATTACCTCGTTTTCATTCTCGCTTTCATGATCAGCCATTAATGCAACTTGAGCTTCTTCATCTTCTGATTCATCTGATGAGTCCATGCAGTTGTCTTCCCATGCGATGTAGGCTTTTCTTCCTTTGTTATTTTTGAATGCCTTCTTTTCAGATTTGGAGTCCTTTTTCTGTAGATTAGGACATTCCATTTTCATGTGCCCGTGTTTCCCGCATTCATAACAAGTAGGAGGACCGGATGTACTTTCTTTGCTAGAGAACCTTTTTGATTTGAAGTTCTTCTTTGGATAGTTGTTGCTTTTCATGAACCTTTTGAACTTCCGAACCATAAGAGCCATATTCTCTTCATTTTCATCAATTTCATCATCTGAGTTGTCACTATCATCACATTGACTAGAACAAGATGCTTTTAGAGCCAAGCTTTTCCTTTTCTTATCTGTATTTTCATACTCAGCTAGGCGAGTGAGTTCTAGTTCGTGCTCTTGAAGTTTACCGAACAGAGTAGCCAGAGTCATAGTAGCTAAATTTCTTGATTCAGCTATAGCAGTAACCTTGGGTTGCCATTCTCTATTCAGACATCTCAGAACTTTGTTGATTAGATCCTCTGCAGGAAATGACTTACCCAACAAGCTTAACTGATTCACAATGTGAGTGAACCTTTTCTGCATTTCTGGTATTGTTTCACCTGTATTCATTCTAAATAGTTCGTACTCTCTGATAAGAGTATTTGTTCTTGCCCTTTTCACTTCATTTGTACCCTCATGAGTAACTTGGAGATTATCCCACATTTCTTGGGCAGATTTACAGTTTGAAACTCGAAAAAATTCATCAGGACTTAAAGCAGAAGTAATAATATTTTTGGCACGTAAATTATGTTGCACTTTTCTTTTCTCATCATCAGACCATTCATTTCTACTCTTAATAGTAAGAATACCATCTACTAAGTGTGTGGGGACATAGGGTCCTTTTTCCACAGCATCCCAAACATCTAAGTCTACCCCTTCAATAAAGATTCTCATTCTTTCTTTCCAATATGCGTAATCTTTCCCGTTGAATCCCGGAGGACGGGTAAGAGAAGCACCCTCTTGCGTAGACCAACCTGAAGCCATTTCTCTTGAAGCTGCTAGGCCCTTTATACAAGAGTCTAGCTCTGATACCACTTGTTACCAAGTGGCTTCAGTCTCAAGAGGGGGGGTGAATTGAGATTTAAAAACTTTTCAGATCTTTCAAAAATGTTTTTCCCCTTTTCAATGACTTAGATCAATTTTCGCGCAGGTTAAGTGGAAGCGAAGGAATTAGGATATAAAGCAGTGCAGCGGTATAATAGTAAAGCAGGAAAGCAGTAAAGCAGTATAATAGTAAAGCAGGAAAGCAGTAAAGCACACAGAGATTTATCCTGGTTCGGTCACCTCCTAGTGACCTACGTCCAGTCCTCACACCCTTGTGAGATTTTCCACTAAAACAACAACAAGGCTTACAGGTGCCTTGGAAAACCTTTACAGACTTAGGCACTCTCCTCCTAGGATACCCCACCTATGGAGAGCCCTCAAATCTATCAATACAATAACAAGAGATACCCCACCCCTGTTACAATCACCTGTCCTAGAAAGATACCCCACTTCCTAGTACATGCAGCTACCCTAGAGAGATACCTCACTCCCTAGAACAAAACACAACAATTAAATAATAAACAATTGTAAATGCAGAAATACCTCTAGTGTAGGCAGATATTACAACTTGAAGAATACAACCCCAACTAACTCTTAGCAACAGATCAGCTCAGACAGACCAACGGTACGTGACGAGCAAAAGTAAAAGCGTAAAGAGTTTTTCTCAAAAGTTCTCTGATTCGTGAAATGGGTTGTATGAAAATGAACGTGAAGCATTTCCTATTTATAGGCTATGAGAATTTCATTTTTACGTTGAAAATAGTGTAGGAATCGATTCTTTGTTAATTGGAATGGATCTAGGAATCGATTCATTTAGGTAAGGAATCGATTTTATCTTGTTTGTAAAATATGGGAAATCGATTCTTGAGTGCCATGGAAAGCTAGGAATCGATTCTATACTTAGTGTAAATATGTAGGAATCGATTTTCAGCTTGCCTGAGACAAGTGGGAATCGATTCTCACTTTGTGTGAAAAAGGTTGGGAATCGATTCTTCCCTTAAAAATATTTGGCTCAGAAATCGATTTGTATATTGAAAAACATGGCCTGACAATCGATTTATAGCTTTTCTATTTTACCTGAAAATCGATTTTGATATATGTTTATGCATGAGAAAAATCGATTTTGTTAATTAAAAGTTGATAAGAATGTTTACGTAAATATGCATGCAACTTTAAAAAACTTTGTGAGTGTGTGAGACTTTGAGATACGAGCTGACCTTTTGAAAGAGCTTACACTTTTTCCTAAGACACACCCAAACCCTAAGGACTACCCTTATATTTAAGGACTACCCTTAAACTTGAATCTTCAGTTCTTGGCTTGCTTGTCTTGGATTGTGACTTTGACGTTTAGTCACTTTTATTGACTTTGACCGTCAATCTTACCTTTGTCTTTTTCATCATCAAAACATATCCTGCAATATCAGGTTACCTGCAACACAAGGTATCCACATATGGATGCTCTATAAGATGAGGGATGATCTTGCTTTTGCAACCACTTCAAAATTGATATAACAATAGAAGTTGAGGTTGCTTGAAAGCTTATAAAAAATATAGATATGATTTTGAAAAACAAAGCTTTCTGAAAAACAAGATTCAAAACAGTTGGAGCACAGGATCTCAGATCTAGATCTATAAACAGCTTTTGAAAAAAGATATAACAATTTAAGATCAAAAGCTTATAAAAATAAAACAATGAAGAACAATAGATCTATAGAGATTTGAATATGAGAGAGTAGAGAAGAAATTGTGAGCAAAAGTGTTGGAATGAAAGTGAAGCTCAACTGGGTATTTATAGGCTTAGGCACCGTTGAAATTTTTTGAAAAGCATTTAATATAGGTGAAGAATCGATTCATTGATCAAGTTAAAATGTGAAGGAATCGATTCATTGCCTTTAAAAATAAAAGGAATCGATTCATAGTTTAGTTGAAATAAGAAGGAATCGATTCATTGATGTTTTGGAAAAAGAGGGAATCGATTCATTGTTTATGAAGAAAGGAGTGAATCGATTTTCAGGCCATATGGTTGTCCTGAGAATCGATTCTTGGTTCATTTAGAAGCATGGGGAATCGATTCTTAGTTCATAAGAAATAGGAGGAATCGATTTTTAAGCTAGTTAAAATAATAGGGAATCGATTCTTTTCTTTTCTTTTTGGAAGGCATGGGAATCGATTCATGGCCCTTTGGAAACATGAAGGAATCGATTTTCAGGCCATATAGGAGGTCCTGAGAATCGATTTTCAAGTCCTATGAAATGGGTTGGAAATCGATTCCAAGCTTTCCTAAAAATATTTTTTTCAACTTGCCACCTTATGCATGCATGCAGTTTTGTGAAATATTTTTTCAAAACTATTTTTATGCATCATGTATGATTAGAAAAGATCATCTCTCTCAATATCTAAAGTGTCACACACTTTAGGTGATAGGACCTTTACAAAGAGTCCTAAGAAAAGGCTTAGACACAAAATAGGGTTTTGAACTTTATATGTTGCTTCTTCTTCAAGCTTCTCTTCTTTTGTGTCTTCTTCTTTTTAAATTAGGTCCTGCACTTTGCTCAACTTGAAACATTAGTAGATATGATGTAATTTGTTATCATTCAAAATAAAGGACTGTTTTACCCTTGGTTCAACAAACTCCCCCTTTTTGATGATAACAAATTACATTATGCATAGGGATTAAAAATAATGAAAATTCTTTTAAAAAAGCTCCCCCTAAGCATAAGCATATATTTTCTCCCCACATATAATAGTAGCTTGCATATTTTCTCCCCCTTTGTTTTCATCAAAAAGGAGGGGGGGTGAATACATACAACATAAACTTGCATAATAAATAAGCAGCATTTGCATAGCATATGATATATCAAAAACAGTAGTTCATGCTATGCTCCCCCTTACTTGGTGATCCCCCTTAATAATTTTAGAATGCAAAGCTTAGCAAAAAGAGGGTGGATCATCATGGTTTTAAAAATATGATACCCAAGATAATCATCCTTGGTTCAACAGTATAGGTATCATTTTTAACAAAAAATATGTTGCATCACAAAATCCAGCACAATAGAGAGAAGAAAGACTTTGATGCACACAAAGAAAATTTATTTCACACGAGTGATAAATTATTCTTAAGGTGAATAGAACTTTTCCAATCTAACCTTCACCGGTGATTCTTCCTCTATTGTTGATATTACTGGTCACATGACTGCTGTTTCTGAGTATTAAGAATCTTTTTGCGTCTCCAGTCATGAACTTTGAGTCTCTGCTATCAAGGTATTGATCTGTCCCCCATACCTTGTAGCATACCTGCACTAAGATCAAGTAGAAAATTTTGGTACCCAATTCTCTTTGGGTCCTTTGGGGTTAGTCATCAAGGGGTTTGCTTTCACAATCCACCTTGGTTTCTTCCAAGTAGGTACAAGGGTTCCAAGCTCACATATTTTACGGATGGGGCATGAAGAGGAGCTATGGTTTCCCTTTTGGCAATATGTGCATTTGAAGATAGTAGGTTTATGATTAGAGGTAGAAGCTACAAATGTGATATTTTTGTTTGAGCTGGAGGTGGTGGAATTACCTTGGTACCCAATACCTCTCCTATCAACATATTGATGTTGAGAGTGAAGCAACTGAGTCAAGGTCTTTTCACCAACCTCAAACTTTTTCAAAGATTCTTTCAAAAATTCATTTTCAACCTTGGCTTTTTCAAAATTTTGTTTAAGATCAAGAAACTCAAGGTTGACAGATTTATGTAGTTCATTCTTTAATCTATCTACTTCATTTTCAAGTGTCTCAATTTGAGTGAGCATGCTTTTGTTACTCTTTGCCAATTTCTTAGATTTTAACAAAAGAGTTTCATGTTCAGAATAGAGAGCATCAAAAGCCTCACTTAAATCGTGACTACTATACGCACCATCAGATAGATCATCATGTATAGAAGAATCAGAAAGACTAGAAGAGTTAAGGCTTACCTTAGATGAGTCATTTGCCATATGACAAACACCATTTGCAATTTGCTTTTCTTCGTCTGTGTCACTATCAGAGCCAAGACAATCCCACATAGTAGCCTTAGGTGTTTCACATGCCGTGAGACAGATGGCATTTGCAATTTCCTCTTCTTCACTGTCAGAATAGTTGTTCCATGTAGCCTTCTTAGCTTTCTTGGATTTCTTTGAGTTATTTCTCTTTTCAAGTTTGTTGAATTTCATGAATTCTTCAAATAATTCAGCCATGTCTTCATCATCAGATTCTTCATCAGACTTACTTTGTTTCCTTGCTACTTTAGGAGTTTTAGCAGCAAGGGCAAGAGATTTCACCACTTCCTTTTCTTGATTCTTTTTAGCAGCCAATACTACCTCAAAGGCTAGCAATGATCCAATAAGGTCTTCTTGAGGTAAAGTGCCAATGTCTTTGGCTTCGGTTATAGCACAAGTCTTAGGGAAGAAATCACCAGTTAAGGATTCAAGGATCTTTCCATTCAAATCCTTGTTGGTGTATTTCTTTCCTAAGGCCCTCAAGTTGTTTACAATTAAATTTAATCTCTGATGCATTGCTGCGACAGACTCACCTTCTTTCATTTTAAAACTTTCATATTCAGAGGTGAGAATTCTAATTTTAGAATCTTTTACCTGGCTTGTCCCGACATGAGTGGCTTGTAGGCAGTCCCAGATTTCTTTTGCACTTTGACACCCTTTTACTCTACCATATTCTTCTTCACAGAGAGATAGATGAAGGATATTCATGGCCTTTGCATTTAGGGATATCTTGTCAAGTTCAGATTTTCTTAACTCACTCAGGTCGATGGTGTAGATGTCTTCTACCGGTACTTCTTCAGCTTTGCCGGTGGCTTGAATTTTTGAAGTGTCACCATCAGTATTACCTGGTTTTGTGATCTTGATCTTCATAGGGATCAGAGGTCCATCAACAATAATTCTCCACAGAGTGAAATCTATAGCCTGCACATGACATTTCATACGACTACTCCAGTAATCATAGTTAGTACCATCAAATAGAGGAGGTCTATTAGAAGACATTCCTTCTTTCATAAATGAACCCATAATCACAGATATATAACAGGATTAATTTAAATTGCGAGATGTAAAGCTCTAAAGCAATTACTAGCTACTGATACCACTTGTTAGACTTGAGAGTCTATAAAAGTAACCTTAGAGGGGGGGGTGAATAAGGTTATAGGTGATTAATGGATTCTTTTTCAATTTAAAAACTTTTTCGACATTGGTTTGGATAAAATGCGGAATAATAATATTTGACCAATATAGAAGGAGTAGAATGAGATGATGGACAGATCAATATTGTATACAGCAATAAAATAGATAATGAGAAGAAAGATTACAATATGATATATTTGCACAGTTATATTGAGAATATGATAATATAAGCAGTTATGATAATATCAATATTATAAGCAGATAAAGTGCAAAATATAAAGAGATAGGGAAGAGAGAGAGACACAGCAATTTAGCGAGGTTCGGGATAAAACCCCTACGTCCTCGGCCTTAGGCTTTTCAACCCTTGGACTTAGTAACCACTATATTGAAGAGAGTTTGATACAAACAGTCGACCCCAATATAAGTGAATCTCAATTCCCCTGAATTGAGAACCCAAGCACTCTTGCTAAGGATTTCTAAACCAACTCAATAACCCTATTGAGAGACCCAAGTACACAGCCCAGGATTTCAAAAACACCAACTCAATCACCTGATTGAGAGACCCAAGTACAAAGCCCAGGATTTCAAAAAACCACCTACTCAATCACCTGATTGAGAGACCCAAGTACAAAGCCCAGGATTTCAAAAACACCAACTCAATCACTTGATTGAGAGACCCAAGTACAAAGCCCAGGATTTCAAAAACACCTTTAAATAAAATAAATTACACAGTAGAGTTCTATGATCCAATCACTTCAGAGAATGAGTCAGTTTAGAAACTGAGAGAGATGAGTGATCTTAGGATATTATGGATGCTCTATAAGATGAGGGATGATCTTGCTTTTGCAACCACTTCAAAATTGATATAACAATAGAAGTTGAGGTTGCTTGAAAGCTTATAAAAAATATAGATATGATTTTGAAAAACAAAGCTTTCTGAAAAACAAGATTCAAAACAGTTGGAGCACAGGATCTCAGATCTAGATCTATAAACAGCTTTTGAAAAAAGATATAACAATTTAAGATCAAAAGCTTATAAAAATAAAACAATGAAGAACAATAGATCTATAGAGATTTGAATATGAGAGAGTAGAGAAGAAATTGTGAGCAAAAGTGTTGGAATGAAAGTGAAGCTCAACTGGGTATTTATAGGCTTAGGCACCGTTGAAATTTTTTGAAAAGCATTTAATATAGGTGAAGAATCGATTCATTGATCAAGTTAAAATGTGAAGGAATCGATTCATTGCCTTTAAAAATAAAAGGAATCGATTCATAGTTTAGTTGAAATAAGAAGGAATCGATTCATTGATGTTTTGGAAAAAGAGGGAATCGATTCATTGTTTATGAAGAAAGGAGTGAATCGATTTTCAGGCCATATGGTTGTCCTGAGAATCGATTCTTGGTTCATTTAGAAGCATGGGGAATCGATTCTTAGTTCATAAGAAATAGGAGGAATCGATTTTTAAGCTAGTTAAAATAATAGGGAATCGATTCTTTTCTTTTCTTTTTGGAAGGCATGGGAATCGATTCATGGCCCTTTGGAAACATGAAGGAATCGATTTTCAGGCCATATAGGAGGTCCTGAGAATCGATTTTCAAGTCCTATGAAATGGGTTGGAAATCGATTCCAAGCTTTCCTAAAAATATTTTTTTCAACTTGCCACCTTATGCATGCATGCAGTTTTGTGAAATATTTTTTCAAAACTATTTTTATGCATCATGTATGATTAGAAAAGATCATCTCTCTCAATATCTAAAGTGTCACACACTTTAGGTGATAGGACCTTTACAAAGAGTCCTAAGAAAAGGCTTAGACACAAAATAGGGTTTTGAACTTTATATGTTGCTTCTTCTTCAAGCTTCTCTTCTTTTGTGTCTTCTTCTTTTTAAATTAGGTCCTGCACTTTGCTCAACTTGAAACATTAGTAGATATGATGTAATTTGTTATCATTCAAAATAAAGGACTGTTTTACCCTTGGTTCAACAATAGTGAGTTACTGTTGTATTCCGCTGTGATGTAATTTTCGGAGTTTAATTTTCATGACGGGTGTTTTTGTTGCACAAACCTTGATGAGTGCAAATTGACAAGCTTTTGTTAATGACGTTGTGGCATTTCTTTTCTATCAGTTAAATTAATATTTGCGAAAAAGATTTACTCTGATAAATGACGTGTAAATTATGGGGTAGAAAAGGGGTGTTACAGTATCACCTGGGGGGCTTGTTCTATGGCTGCTACAGTGTTTTCTGTTGGTGCAGGTGCACTGGTTGAAGTGAAGTTTTTAAACATGTTTGTCAGTGAGGCTAACTGAGCGGATAGGGCTGATACTTCACAAAATTCATGTACCCCTGATGGTCTCTTTTGGGCACTCACCCCCTCAGTAGGCCAACTAGAGCTATTTGTTGCAATCTATCAATCAATTCACATGCTTCATTATAAGACAAGTTTAATAACACACCCTCAGATGATCCATCAAACATTATTCTGGTTTGGGGTTTTAAACCATTATAAAAAGTTTCCATTTAAATAATGACAGGTAGACCATGATGTGGACATTTTCTTAAAAGATCTTTCTGTAACACCCCAAATATTTAATTAATTATTTAATTAAGTATTTAGGGGATTTGTTTTATTTATTTGATATAAATTGAAATTAGAAAAATAAAATATATTGAGGTGTGGTGTTGAAGCAGGAGGTGGTGTTGCGAATTAAGCTGGGCTAAGCTGAGGGAAAAGCCTGTGATCCAGGCCCGCTAACCTAGGCGCATATTTAAGCTAAAAATTTAGGGTTTGGTTCATTTTGGTGAAAAAGAAAGAAAATTGCGAATTGAGGGAGAGTGAGAAGAGCAAGAGCGCGGCGATCTCAAGGAGAAGAGGAAGAGGAGAAATTTCGCAAAGTCAAGGGAGCAGAGAAGAGAAGCTGTGTTGCTGTGGTTACTGTTGGTGATTTCTCCCAGGGACTTCTATTCCTACGAATTAAGGTAAGGGTGGGTCTCATCTTCCTCTATAATTGGGTCTTATGATGGGTGTTAGGGTAGGGGCTTAGACCTATATTGCCATTATCTTGTGTGATTGTTTGATTTGTAGTCGATTGAAATCCTTGATTTATGTTCATTGCGAAATTGATGTTTTGACTATGAGTACTACGAAATTGATGTCTTAATGATGAATATTATGAAATTGGTGTTTTGATGATGGTTGTTATGAAATTGGTGTTTTGATGTTGTCATGGTCGTATATGAGGTGTTGGTGAATTTTGTGATGTTGATGTTCAAGTCCTAGGCGCCCTAGGCGCCATTGTTGTTGCCATTGTCACGCGTTGTGTTGCTGTCTGGGCGCCATGAGTGCCTGTTGCCTGCTGTGTTGCGCTGGTTGTTGGCGCAGGGGGCGCCTGGGCGCCAGTGTTGCTGCACAGCGCCAGTTTTTGCTTTCTGTGTTGCTGTTTGTGTCTGTGCTGGGCGCCAGGTTCCCTGTGCCTGGGCGCCAATGGCGCCTAATTTTGGCTGCCCGTGTTGCGTTCCAAAGTTGTGTTTCCGTATATTTTTGTTGCCTGGATGTCATTGGTGTTGAGTTTTGGTTGCTAAGTTGTGTATTCTGAAATGTCACTGGGATCCCCTCCCCTGGGCGCTGGTTCTGCCTGCGCCAATTTTTCTGTGTTGCTGTCTTGCGGGCCGCCAGGATCCCCTATGGGCGCCAGGATCCATTTCCTGCGCCAGTTTATGTTGCTGCGCCAGTTTTCAGTGGCTACGCCAGTTTTCTGTGTTGCCTGGGCGCCAAGGGCGCCAGTTCCTGTTGCTGGCCAGTTCCCAGCGTGCCATTTTCAGGATGTTCCCCAAAATTTTCCCGGTTTTGTTTTCGACATATCTTTTGACTCGGATGTCCGTTTTAAGTGTTTGAAAGTGCGTTGCGAAGCTTATCCAGTTGTCTACCTGTGTGTTATGTTTTAAGGTAAAATTTATTATTTTTCTGACAGTTTCTGGGCGCCTCAAGTGGCTGTCCCCATTAGTCGTTGTTGTTTGCGTTATAAAACTATTTCGGTGTTTAAAAACCTTTTTGGTGTCCTATTTGGTGTCGTGAGCTGAAGTAAAACCTTTTAATGAAATCAGTAATATTAGTGTCCCGGTGTCAATAATGACGTGTTGATGTTTTGACCATAATGCCCCTAGTGGCTATTACTTTGATTTACAATTGTATTGATGATGAATAAAAGTTGTGGTGTTATAAGTGACGATGATGCCATAAAGGCTATTAGCGACGATGATGTTAATGACGATGAATGTTAGTGGCAAATATTGGCGTGAGAATAACTTGACAGGTGATGTGCCTTCCATTGGCAAATTGGTAAGTGATGGGTTGTTAAGTTGACTGTGTTTGTATGGGACTGTCTGTGGTGCATGTCATGGTGTCTCATACATCTCATGTGCATAAACAAGCGACGATAATGCCATAAAGGCTATTTAGCGACGATGATGCCATAAAGGCTATTTATTGACGATGATGACAGGTACCTCATGCATATGCCCGTTGCGATGGGTTGCATTTCATACATGTTCATAACATTGTGATGACTTGTTGTGATGACTGATTTGATGTGTGATGTGGTTTATATAGCGTTGTAGCTCTAGCATAATACTTATCCTATGCTCTATTATATTGATAGATGAACTCACCCCTTCTGTTTGAATGTTACCCCTATGCGGTAACGTGCAGGTGATCGCGAGTGACGGCTTAGGTACCTTCGCTAGTCTTGAGTCGGTGTCTGCTTCTGATATGTAACACTCAGGGGGGACAAACGTTGAACTTAGTTGTTATATTTTATTGTTGAAGTCCATTCAGGACGTCATGATTTGATTGTCTTAAACTTATTTTTATTTCCGCTGCTGGTGATGTAATTTTTGGTGATGTGATTAATTAAACAGGTGTTGTGGGCTTAGTCCCTATTTTCGCAAGTTATTTATATCGCATGAGACATTGTGTTTAATGATGAATATGTGTGACATCCCTTTCGATGTATGAAATAAATTTTTGTAAACTCTGATTTTGTTAAATAATTACCGGGTAGAAAAAGGGGTGTTACATTAGTGGTATCAAAGCAAAAGTTCGGTCTGTCCGGCCAAGTTGTCCAGTCATTGACAATCTAGTATTGTCGACTTATTCTAACTGTTGTTTTTGGTTTCAGCTTGAGGCGATATGGCTGGGAGGAACGACACTGCGATTGCTGCTGCTTTAGCTGCCATGGCTCAGGCCGTGCAGAATCAGCAGAATGTTGAAGAGAACGCTGGGTTTCGGAGTCTGACTACATTCCAAAGAGAGAATCCGCCCACTTTCAAGGGCAAATATGATCCAAACGGTGCTATGGCCTGGTTAAAGGAGATCGAGAGAATTTTTAGGGTGATGGACTGCACTGTGGAGCAGAAGGTTCATCGAGGGTTTTTCTAAGTTGGCCCTTCCGTTGACGCAGTTGACTTGTAAGGGTAAGGCTTTTGTGTGGGATGCTCGTTGTGAGGAAAGTTTCCTTGAGTTGAAGAAGAGGTTGACGACGTCTCCTGTTTTGACGTTGCCAAAACCGGAAGAACCGTTCGTGGTGTATTGTGATGCTTCAAAGATGGGTCTAGGTGGCGTGCTTATGCAAGATGGGAAGGTGATTGCTTATGCGTCGAGGCAATTGAGGGTTCATGAGAAGAATTATCCAACGCATGATTTGGAGTTGGCTGGAATAGTCTTTGTGTTGAAGATTTGGAGGCACTATTTATATGGTTCTATATTTGAGGTGTTCAGTGATCATAAGAGTCTGAAATATTTGTTTGACCAGAAGGAGCTGAATATGAGGCAGCGCAGGTGGTTGGAATTGTTGAAAGATTATGATTTCGGTTTGAACTATCATCCGGGCAAAGCTAATGTCGTGGCTGATGCTTTGAGCCGGAAGTCTTTGCATATGTCGGCGATGATGGTCAAAGAGTTAGAGTTGATTGAGGAATTCAGAGATCTAAGTCTGGTTTGTAGGACGACACCTCATAGTGTCAAGCTGGGGATGTTAAGGATCGACAATGATTTTCTGGGCAGCATCAGAGAGGCTCAGAAATCAGATGTTAAGTTGGTGGATTTAATGAATGGGATTGGTCAATCAGAGAATGAAGATTTCAAGTTGGATTCCCAAGGTGTGTTGAAGTTCCGTGGTAGGATCTGTATTCCGGATGATGTAGAAATGAGGAAATCAATTTTGGAATAGGGTCACCGAAGTAAGTTGAGTATTCATCCTGGAGCGACAAAGATGTATCAAGACCTGAAGAAGATGTTTTGGTGGCATGGTATGAAGAGAGATGTAGCACAATTTGTGTATGCCTGTTTGACTTGTCAGAAGTCGAAGGTGGAGCATCAGAAGCCTGCGGGATTGATGCAGCCGTTGGAAATTCCAGAGTGGAAGTGGGATAGCATTTCCATGGATTTTGTGACTAGATTGCCAAATACAGTTAGAGGTCACGATGCTATTTGGGTGATCGTTGATAGGCTAACGAAGTCTGCTCACTTTGTTCCTATTAATATCACTTATCCGGTGTCGAGGTTAGCAGAGGTTTACGTCAAAGAAATTGTGAAGTTGCATGGTGTTCCAAAGAGTATTGTGTCAGACAGAGATCCGAGGTTCACTTCAGATTTCTGGAAGAGTTTGCAAGAAAAGTTGGGGTCTAAGCTGAGGTTGAGTTCGGCGTATCATCCTCAGACAGATGGTCAGTCAGAGAGGACAATTCAGTCGTTAGAAGATCTGTTGAGGGCTTGTGTTTTAGAAGAAGGAGGTTCGTGGGATTCCTATCTTCCTCTGATAGAGTTCACGTACAACAATAGTTACCATTCTAGTATCGGGATGGCACCTTTTGAGGAATTGTATGGTCGGAAGTGTAGAACCCCGCTGTGCTGGTATGAGTCTGGAGAGAGTGTGGTGCTTGGACCTGAAATTGTTCGGGAGACAGCCGAGAAGATAAAGATGATCCGTGAAAAGATGAAGGCTTCGCAGAGTCGTCAGAAAAGTTATCACGACAAGAGGAGAAAAGATCTAGAGTTTCAGGAGGGTGAGCATGTATTTTTGAGAGTCACTCCAGTGACCGGTGTTGGCCGTGCTTTGAAGTCGAAGAAGCTCACTCCTAGGTTCATTGGTCCTTATCAGATTTCCGGGAGAGTTGGGAATGTGGCTTATAGAGTGGCCTTGCCGCCAAATCTTTCGAATTTGCACGACGTGTTTCACGTGTCGCAACTTCGGAAGTACATTTCGGATCCGTCTCATGTAATCCACATGGATGACGTGGAGGTGCGGGATAATCTCACGGTGGAGACTATGCATGTGCAGATTGAAGACCATGAGGTGAAGGTGTGTAATACCCTAATTTTGTCCTAACCAAAATGAGAAAATTTTATTTACTTTTGATAAAAATAATTATTTTATTTTATTTTTTTATGTCATTATTTTATTTGTCACAAATTTTTTAACACAAGAAAATATTTTTATTAGAAGTGAAGAGGCAAAAATAAGCAAAGGGGAAGTGGGGGTCTATTAAAAATAATAAGGTGCTGTCATGGAAGCCCAACCCAGCAAAATAGCTAGCCCAATTCGCCTAGCCCAATCCAATTCCTATCCAACCCATAACCCAATCCAATTCCTATCCAACCCATAACCCAACTCCTCCTAACCCTAATTACTATCCAACCCATACCCATTTCCCCTCCATAAAACCCTAATTCGACCACCCCCCCTTTACCCTAAAAACCATCCACATTCAATCCCCCCTTTCCCTAAAAATCATCCACATTCACTCCCCCAAAACCCTCAAAAATTCGGCCACTCCCCCTATTATCCCATGGTCAAACCCCACCTTTCTCCCTTCCACACTCCACCTCTCCTCTTTTCTCTCAATTCCACTTCCCCACACTTCCCACTTCCCCATTTTTCCCTTCCCAATACACTCAACCTCTCTCTCTCTCCATTCCTACGCCTACTCCTCTCTCTCTCTCTCATTTCCAACGGCTCTCTCTCACTCTCCTATCCCACACATTTCTCTTTCTCCCACTCACACTCAACCATCCTTTCTCTCTTTCTTCCACTCACACTCAACCCTTCCCTCCTCTCTCTCCCCATACCTACGACTTCTTCCCCACAACACACACTTCACTCATTTTTTCTCTTCACCATTCTCCCATCTCCACGCACACCCCTTCTACCAAACCATAAACTCCATTTTTTTCTCTCCTCACATCATTCTCTCTCACTCACGGATTCACTCTCCTTTCTCACACAAAAAAAAAACCATCATTCTCTCCTCTGCTACACCCATACCCTTCATAAGTTTTTATTCACCATGTCAAGCCACTGTCAAAAAAGCACTGTACAAGCATGGAGCAAGTCAGAATGCAATGAAGAGAAGCAAGGGCAACTTTTTTTTTGTATAAATAGGGTCACAGAAATTCGAAGAAGGGGGGTGGTTTTGGTTTTAAGAAAAAAAGGGGGAAAGATCTTCTGGAAAAAAATTAGGGCTTCTCTTCTCTTCCTCCTTCCTAGATTTTTTTTTTATTAGTTTAAAAGTTCACTTGTATTGAAGAAATTCGAAGAAGGAAATTTCTTCAACATTTCTGGATTTGTTCAAGGTACAAAATGTAATAATTCGTAGTATTGTTGCTTTTTGTAATTTTTTTTAGTTATTGTAATTTTGTTCATATTATCATTGCCATTTTATTTTAATTATTGTTGTTCACGTTTTTTTTAAAAAATAGGCTAAATATATATTTTGGCCCTTTATCTTTGGGGTTGTGGTCACTTTGGCCCTTTATCTTTTTTTTTTCTCATTTTAGACCCTCATGTTTTTTGTGTGTGTCATTTTGGCCCCTGCCGTTATGTTTATGTTTTTTTAGGCAAATTTTTAAGGACGAAAATGAAATCAATTAAAAACATAAGGGCCCAAAATGAAATCAATTAAAAACATAAGGGACTAAAATGAAATCAATTAAAAACATAAGGGTCCAAAATGATAACGGCAGGGGCCAAAATGACACACACAAAAAACATGAGGGTCTAAAATGAGAAAAAAAAAAGATAAAGGGCCAAAGTGACCACAACCCCAAAGATAAAGGGCCAAAATATATATTTAGCCTAAAAAATATTAGTTGCTGTTTTTGTTTTTTTTTTTTTGTTGTTGTCACGTTTTT